>VXAD01001913.1:705872-750889 GCA_013399195.1 Dicrurus megarhynchus | reverse complement strand
AAAAAAAAAAAAAAAAAAAAAAAAAAAAAGAGAGTTTGCTTCGTGCCAAGCCCATCTGGTGGATCCAGAAAAGATGAAAAATAATTGAGTAAGATGAAAGGAGGATACAGATAATTAATAACAGCGATACTGCCTGGATTAATAATTCTGCTTATCATGTTCACACTGCAAAAAGCCGACCACAATCCTCCTTCCCTGTCTGTCCCTGAGGCTGAAAGTTCAGACATGGAGGTCTAAAGACACAAAGTGGGAGCTTTATCTTGCCTAACTTTATCAAAATTTTATTATATTCTGTAGGATATTGGCCTGTAATTCACCTCTAATCGCTAGAGAGAGATAGGCTCCTGGAAGGCATGGAAAACAGGGAAGGAAGCACTGGAAAATGGTTCAGCAGAGGAAAAGGTAGGTTTGGGCTTTTAAAAAATATTTAAATAATTTTCTTTTCTATATCAGTGATCCATTTTTTTAGTGATGGCCAGAACAGGAATCTGTTGTGCCTTAAACAGTGAAATCCATTACTGGAAGCAATCTAGACATGGAAAGATGGCCAGAAATATTAAAACCCCATTTTGGGATATGTTTAATCAGTTTAAAATGAAAAGCTAAGAGGAAAAAAAAGGGTCAGGGTGGGGCAAGATAAATTCTAAAATTGATTAAAAGACAATGATTTTCTCTTGAAAATTGGTGCTCAGACCCAGAATTTTTGTTTCAATGGAATATACTGGATTTACGGTATGGAAAAGGACAAAACAGAATGGATTCCACCTTGCTGAGCAGCTCTCACAATTATAAACACAGATATACATTGATGTGTTCAAAAGAAAATAATATTTTAGAAGAAAATAATATTTTAGAAGCTACCACGGGGTAAAAAATCATCTCATTCCTTGGGCAGGGACACCTTCCACTGTCCCAGGCTGCTCCAAGCCCCATCCAGCCTGGCCTTGGACACTTCCAGGGATCCAGGAGCAGCCCCAGATTCTCTGGGCACCCTGTGCCAGGGCCTCACCTCCCTCCCAGCCAGGAATTCCTTCCCAATATCCCATCTAAATCTACTCTCGTCCACCTTAAAGCCATCCCCTCTTGTCCCTCCATGTCTTTGTAAATCATCTCTCTCCATCTTTGTTGTAGGTTCCCTTCCCTCCTGGAAGGCAAAAATTAGGGGCAAAAGTCTCAGCTCCCTTAAATCATCTTGAAATACATGGAATTATCTTTTCAAGGTTTCTATCTTTACCCACTTGGATTAATTATGAATTACAAATGTCCTTTAAGTTTTAGAGGCATGAATTAAGTGAGACGAACCCGGAGTGTTTTCATGGTTTATCTTTTGGGGGTTTTTAGTGCAATAAGGTGTCAGATGTAGTCCAGAGCTTTAAGAATTAAAACCCTGACCTAATTTAAAGAACAGCATAGGGACCATGTGTGGTTTTTTCCACATTTACTCTGAGTTTGAGATTTGCTGTGCCCAAGGGTGCCACAACAAATGTGAACAGAGTGAAAAGGGCCCATAAAATATGAATTCAGGCTGCTATGACACAAATCGAAATGTCAGGAATCCAGCATTATGGAAGTCAGGAAAAACCGGGATGAGTCAATCCCCGAGGTGAAAGAATTCAGCCAGATTAATCAATGGAGTCCACAGAGACGGGAATGCTCAGATTATTCCTATAACATAAACCCAGACATAAAAAAATGCAGGAACATTAGTTGTGACTCAAAGAAAAGGTTAAAAATGAGCCATGAGGAAATTATGACATTGTCTCTGTTGCCAAACCTGGAAATTTTATTGCAAGTCTTAAACTTCTCAGTATCTGGATTTTAAAGCTTTATATCTTGGTGATTCTATGGAACTTGT
The DNA here is from genome assembly GCA_013399195.1 of Dicrurus megarhynchus. Lineage (NCBI taxonomy): Eukaryota > Metazoa > Chordata > Aves > Passeriformes > Dicruridae > Dicrurus > Dicrurus megarhynchus. Next base: position 749,034 of record VXAD01001913.1, on the reverse strand, counting down.
GACCTTTCCTGGATAGTTTTGTAAAAAAAAAGAATTTCACGAAAGCGATCAACCAAAAAAAGTGGAACCACGTTGCTAAACAAAAATAGATGTGAGCATCCAGGAGGAAATTCTGATATTTCAAAATGGGCTTTCGTGTTGAAATGAGACCAAAATCTGGAGACATCTCACAGAATATGAAATTTCTATGGTAAAAATTGTCTTTCAGACGTGGAAAATGTTTAATTTTGAGATAATTTTGTATAAGATAACACTTACCCTCATTTAACATCAGCTTGGAGCTGCTCTTGTAGGAGATACTCCCTTTATAGTTGGTTTCCTTAATTCTATTAATTCTTCCATTAAATAGTCCTGGGTGTCCTCCAATCTGTCATGGGGATCAGCAATTTGTGGGACAGGCTGGTGTCACCAGAGCTGCAGTCCTACAGCTCTGCACCTGGTAGGTGGCCCTGCTCCAGTGGATAAAAGGGAAAACAGCTCCCGTGTCACAATCCCAGAATTCCGGGCTGGTTTGGGTTGGGAGGGACCTTAAAGCCCATCTTGGTCCACCCCCTGCCATGGGCAAGGACACCTTCCACTGTCCCAGGCTGCTCCAAGCCCCGTCCAACCTGGCCTGGGGCACTTGTAGGGATCCAGGAGCAGCCACAGCTTCTCTGGAAAATCCTGTGCCAGTCCCTCCCCACCTTCCCAGTCAGAAATTCCTTCCCAAGATCCCATCCATCCCTGCCCTCTGGCAGTTTGAAGCCATTCCCTGTGTCCTGTCCCTCCATCCCTTGTCCCCAGTCCCTCTCCAGCTCTCCTGGAGCCCCTTTAGGCCCTGCAAGGGGCTCTGAGCTCTCCCTGGAGCTTTCCCTTCTCCAGGTGAGCATCCCCAGCTCTCCCAGCCTGGCTCCAGAGCAGAGGGGCTCCCGCCCTTGGAACATCTCCATGGCCTCACTCCAAGAGTTCCAGGTCCTTCTGATGTTGGACTCCGGATGTGAACACATCACTCCAGGTGGGATCTCACGAGGGAAGAGCAGAGGGGAGCATTCACCTCCACAAACAGAGGCGACAATGCCAGCAAGGCAAAGCAGCATCAACAGTATTGCAGCAATATTAAGACCAAATAAAAACCAAGATGGCCGTTTTTTCATGGAAATCTGAGGGTGCCTCATGGATGTCAAGGAATATGGGACCATCACTAGCTATGGGGATTGGGGAAACTTCATTTTCCTGCCTGTAGATGGGGAAAATATATCAAAATTTTGATGTTGATGACTCTTGTTTGGGCAACCCACTACCAGACAACATTCCAGAAGGAATCCTAGGCTACGACCTGACACCTACAACCATCGCTGAATTTTCAGACAATCCATCTGTTTTAGCATGGATTCAATGTAGGCGTTTCCATTTTTATCCAGGATAAACCTCACTCTGAATCTTGGTGATGGCTGCAAGTGGGAGATCTGAGTCACTTCTTGGCTCGCTCCACTGTGAGGTCAGAAACAAAAGCAGAGTTGCCCCAGGAGAAGGTAATCTCTGATATATTGGGATAAAATCTATCCCCATTGTTCTCAGTTTGTGGGCTTTGAGAGTTCAAGTTAAGTCCTTCAACCTTTAGGATTTCACTGGAAAACAGGGATTGAGAGCTCAGTTGCTCTAGAGTTTCTCTGTGGTAGTTTTTAATGAGCTGAACTAACTTGTAGAGAGGACAACGGGGAACGGCTTCAAAGAGGAAGAGAGTGGATTTAGAGTGGATTTAGGTGGGATATTGGGAAGCAATTGTTCCCTGTGAAACTGGTGAGGTCCTGACACAGGTCGCCCAGAGAAGCTGTGGCTGCCCCTGGATCCCTGGAAGTGTCCCAGGCCAGGTTGGATGGGGCTTGAAGTGACCTGGGATAGTGGAAGGTGTCCCTGCCCGTGGCAGGGGTTTGGAATGAGAAGATCTTTAAGATCCCTTCCAACCTAAACCATTCCACGATTCCTTTCCATGAACTTCCCCATGACGAGCACCCAGTTCCCTCCAGCTACACCTGCACACTTTTTTCAAACCCTTCTGTGCATTCCCTGGGAAAATCACCCTGATCCTTGGGAAAAAGAATTGGGCTTTTCCAGGCTGTTTATCTGTGAGAGCAGCACAGCACCTGATGGAGATGGGCTCACTCCAGGTGCCCCGATGGAGCCTGGCTCTGTGTGTTCACACCAGCAGGAGAGGACTTGAGGGAAGCATTGCGCATCGGGAATGCACTTTCCAAATAAAACTGTTCTTTCCAGAGCCCTGGCTGCCTCCCTGGCACAGCCTGACTCCAAACACCCAGGCACAGATGGTTGGCAAAGCTCAGGCCAGCTGTGACCAACAGAGAGTCCTGGAAATCCTTGGCACAGGTGTAATTTTGGGGGCATTTGGAACAGGAACTGCTCAAACGAGGCTCATACACCTAATTTGAGGCTGGGAAAGTCTGCGGCCATAACTCGTGAGGATGTTTTTAGGGGATTTGTTTGATTTGAGTCAAAGCAATTTCTCCGTGCCCTCTCCTCTTGCTCCCAGCTCAATGTCAGCCTGATTAATATTGTCAGTGGAGGAGATGAATTCAGGGAAAAGGTTTTCCTCTTGGCCCGACGTGGGGCTGTGGTTCTTCCTCCGCAGTTTGCGTGGAAGTTTGGGCTGTTCCTGACAGCACCCAGCTGGCCACGCTTGGTGATGTTGCTTCCCTTCTTGGTGGGTGGCTCCAAGTGTCAGACAGGGGTGGAATCAAGGCCTTGGAACATGTGCCAAGGACTTATTTTAGCTGGGATGAGATCAGAGTAGTTCCTTTGGAAATGCTGGAGGAGCAGAGGATGGCTGTGATGTAACACAATCCCTCTTTATCAACTTGAAGGATCCAAAACCCCTTGTCCCATGTCCCACCATCACAACGGTGAGCTGTCCTCCCTGCACCTGGTAGAACCAGCTTCTTCCAGTTCACTTCCCACCTCACTTCCCAGCAATTTGTTTGCTACCTTCAGCCTTCCCAGCTTGTCCATCTTCCTCACCCTCCTCCATCATCGCCATCTAGGCATCGTGCCCAATCCTCGGGTTATTTTGGGTTATTTCACCAGACAAATCCCTTAGGAAGAATGATGTGGGCTTCGTTCATCCATGCACTGCTCTCTGGAGTCCTTTGGGACACAGATGGAATTCTGAGTGTTTGATAGCAGCCTTGCAGAGCAGCAAATGGAATCCAGAGAGGATCGAGGGCACCCTCGGTAGGTTTGCAGAGGACACCGAGCTGAGTGGTGCTGTTGACATCCCTGAAGGACAGGATGCCATCCGCAGGGACCTGGAGGAGTGGGAGAAGTGGCCCATGGGAATCTCATGAGGTTTAACAAGACCAAGTGCAGGTGTGTTACTGGCTCAGGGCAAACAATGGGATCAGTCCAGGCTGGGGAAAAACAGCTGGAGCAGCCCTGGGAGAAGGATTTGGGAGTGCTACTGGGTCAGAGCTGGACATGCCCTGACCATGTGCACTGGGACCAGAAACCCGACTGTATCCCGGGCTGATCCCGCAGCGTGGGCAGCAGGGAAGGGGGGAATCTCCCCCTCTGCCCCACTCAGGTGAGGCCCCACCTGCAGAGCTGCTCCAGCCCTGGATCCAGCAGAGGAAGGACCTGGAGCTGCTGGAGAGTGTCCAGAGGATGATCCAAGGGATGGAGCAGCTCTGCTGGGAGGAAAGGCTGGGAGAGTTGGGAATGTTCAGCCTGGAGAGGAGAAGCTTTGGGGTGACCTCATTGTGGCCTTGCAGGGCCTGAAGGAGCTGCAGGAAACATGGAGAGAGACAACTTCCAAGGGCTGGAGGGACAGGACAAGGGGGAATGGCTTCCCAGTGCCAGAGGGTTGGATGGGATATTGGGAAAGAATTCCTCCCTGTGGGGATGGTGAGGCCCTGGCACAGGGTGCCCAGAGAAGTTGTGGCTGCCCCTGGATCCCTGGAAGTGTCCAAGGCCGGGTTGGGCAGGACTTGGATCACCCTAGGGTAGTGGAAGGTGTCCCTGCCCGTGGCCAGGGGTGGAAATGAGATGATCTGGAAGGTCCTTTCCAACCATTCTGTGGTTCTCTGGCTCTGTGATTTTAGATGAGATTTGATACCTGTCCCAGACAGTTCATTTGGATGCCATTCCCAAATCCAGTGCAATGCAGTTTAGCACTTTAATTTACATTCCTGGGAGAAACTCCTGGCAAAGCAGCCCACTGTCGCAGGAACAGTGATCTGCAACCAGTAATTCACTCTGAGAGGAAAATGAGAATCTTAACCAATGGAATTTTCCACGGATCCATCTCTCCGTGCAAAGAAAAATACCAACATCTCAAAATGGCACGTCAAGGCTTTCCAGCTAATTGGCAGCAGCTTGTCCAAATGTAGCTCAAACTGTCTTTTCTGACCGTCAATCACTTGTGGAATTGGCTTCGGAGCAAATTCCATTTGTCCCCCCTTGTGTCATCCCTGGCATCTCAGACATCACGACTTCCAAGCCTCTGTGCCGTGGTTTCCCACTCTCCCACCCTTACTAATTTCAGTGTAGCCCTGCTTTAAGCTCTGATCCCTCAATCAAGTTGTCCTGAATACTTCCTTGATTAGGGATAGATTCAGGAATGTTGCATAAAGGAAAAGTCACGCTTAAAAATTGTATTTAATTGATGTCTGAGGAAGGAAATTCCTTGGGTTGAATTCTGTTTTATTCTGTGAGGGCACCACCACCATTACAAAGTCTGTAGCCTCACATAACATAAACAACAAAATATTTTTCTTTCATTCCAGCTACTGGAAAACGCCACTCCAAAGGCTTTCTATCCATTAACCAAGGATGTACAGAATGTTCTCTGCTGGGTGGTTTGGGGGTAGTTTTAAATTTCTCATGTTAGTGGCTCAATTTTTCTCAAAATTCAGTTCTGCAGACTAATAAATCTCACTGTTCATAGGGTTTATCCCAAACTCACTCAGCCCATATTCATCTGATTACATTCCTCCCTTTCACATTCCCATCTCTCCATGCAGTTTTAAACACTGGATGGATTTCTTCAGCATCAGGAGTGCATTCCAACATATTTTGTGTCCACTGCAAATAGGTAAACGAGTCCCAGTTCTGCCAATCAGTGAAATTTGGGGTAAATTTAGCAGCTTTTGGCCACTGAATATCTGATAGTACCAAGAATGAGCAGACAGGTGGTAGCATTGTTGACTTTTTGCTTTGGATTTTGGACCCTGCGGGGATTTTTTTTTTTTTTCCCCATCATTTTGATCAAAACACCAAAGTCAGGTTGGTTCCAATCCCCTCCGGGAACGCCCGGATCTCCGTATGAGCTGAGCTTGGCTTATTAGTTCATCCCTTGTCCCAGTGAGGGCTCAGCCTTTCATCTCAGCTGCTCCACTTCCTCATTAGAGGGGGATTAGTCAAATCCCATCAGCCGATGGAGCTGCACTGCTGGCCCTTGGAAGTGGGAACCCGTCCGAAGGAAGAATTTTAGGATCTGACTCCGAGTCAGAAGACTCCTTCCTTGAGCAAGAATTTAGCAGAGCTGAGTGAAACTTGGCAGATCCAAATCTGAGAGCTGGTTCAAAGCTGAAAAAAAAGAAAGAAGAACAATTAATGGTTTCATTTCTGCCTTTGGGGAGCTCACAAGAAAGGCTTTATTTGCTTCGAATTGCACTTCCCAAGTCCCAGGTACATTTTTGGAGGAAGGAACCTTCATTCCCAGAGGTCAACGACTTTCCAGATGTGCCAACGATTCCTGGGCAAACACCTTCGTGTTTGTGCCTTAGCTCCTGCAAAATGGGGCATAATTATTCTTTCTCCATTATTTTGATTGCAAAGGCTTTCAAGCTTTAAGTATTAACTCTTATTTTGAGTTGAATGGTGAGAAAGCTGCAATTTCTCAGCCGTGGCACTGAAAGGTCATTATTTTAAATTTAAACATGAAAATTTACACTGTGACCCAAAACCAATTTCAATTTTGCTCCATTTTCACTGTCGAATTTAGCCAGATTTTAATTTGGTGACAATGCCTTTATCCAGGTCACCTCTTTCTTTGTGAAGACTGAGAAAAAATTAATAGTAACCCTTGGAATTCTGAGCTGCTTGAAAAGGAAAACACTCATTGGAATTAGACAGGGAAAATCCTTTCTGATAAAATCAACACTGTAATCACACTGAACTTCCCATTTCTTTGGGAATATGAAAAATCAGGACACAATCATTAAATGTGACCTGAAGCTGGGCTTGTGCCTATCATTTCTTAGCCAAACCAGAAAAGGGGGGGAAAAAAACGAAGGAAGAAAAACATGGATTAGGAAAAAATAACTTTATTATTTTCAGAAAGCCTCACGAGGCCCCTTCAGCTTGGAGATTTTTCCAGTGCTTCTCTGGAGCTCTTATGGACCAGTTGGAGATGCTGAGGGCTGGGGAAGGGTGAGATCCTGGGATTTTTCCCACCTCCTGGCTTGGGATGAGGTAACTCACCTCGCTAAGAACAACACCAGCTTTTCTAGGTGGCCTCCACTGAGCTGCAGCTCTCCTCCAACCTCATGCTGAGTTTTACATCCAAGGAATTCAAGCTGGGAGCCTGACTCATTCCTCCAAGCTGGAATTCACCGCGGGGTGGGGGAAAAGTCCCCGTCAGTCTTGGAGCTGATAGCGAGGGAGCAGCGACCGCCTCAGCTTGGGAGATCATCTGGTTCCTCCTGTTTCTGTGCCACCCCCAGCCTCCTGTGCCCCTCACAACTCCGGTTTTTAATGATTCCTTCTTTGGCAGAGACTCCTGTTCCTGCCTCCAGTGCCCCAGGAGCGTCACAGGGTCCTTCACAAGTGTCACTTACCCAACTGGGTGGCCCTGAGGCCACCAGGTGATGTGCATGAAGCAATGGGCTCCAAAATCTTCCCTTTTTCCTTCTTTTCCTGCCCTCCCTGCCACTCTGGGCCTCTTTGCTGGCCCAAGCCCTCCCAAATCTGTGTCTCTTTCCTCGTATCCCTGGGCACGGCATCCACATTCTCCCGCTCTCTTGTTTCATCCACATCTCCCTGTGGCTGCAGTTACAATCCAGTGGGTAGGAATGGGAGAGGCTGTGGCTTGGAATTCTTGGGCTCCTTTCTCCCACTGCCTGGATCCCCTTTGCCAGCGCATCTTTCCCGCTGGAAAATGACAGCCCCCGAGGCTGAAGATCTGCTCAGCCAAGGGAAAAGAGCACAAAAATCAGCATCCCTGGAAGATGTCCTGAGAAAGGAGATCCCACACACGGCCACAGCTCACGATAAGTTTATCTCTGGCCAGATTCATTTTGTGGCAACTCCTGTGGCTGCTGAAGGCCAAATTAATTTCTAATTGCCATGGTCGTTATCTCAAAGTGTGTCTTTGCTGCTTATGAGTCTCAAATCCTTTCACTGAGGCAGGAAGTAGCTTGGGTTTGGGAGAGAGGGGGGGAAGGAGAGGGGAAAACCAACAAATGATGCAGCTTCTTGTGGGCTGGTGGAAAATGACTCCTTTGGCCATACACACACCTCACGCCTCAGGTGCTTTATCCAGGACTCACTGATGAAAAAAATATCGTGGGGCCCTAGAATGCTTTGGGTTGGAAGGCACCTGAAAAAATCATCTCATTCCAAACTTCCTGCCATGGGCAGGGACACCTTCCACTACCCCAGGGTGATCCAAGCCCCCTCCAACCTGGCCTTGGACACTGCCAGGGATCCAGGGGCAGCCACAGCTTTTCTGGGAAATCCATCCCAGCCCCTCCCCACCCTCCCAGCCAGGAATTCCTTCCCAAGATCCCATCCATCCCTGCCCTCTGGCAGTGGGAAGCCATTCCATGTGTCCTTGGAAATTGTATCTCCACTGGAAGGCCACAATGAGGTCACCCCAAGGCTTCTCTTCTCCAAGCTGAACAATCCCAATTCTTTCATCCTATTCTCCCAGCAGAGCTGCTCCATCCCTCCAATCACCTTGGTGGGCCTCATGAATGACTCCCACTCCAGGGTCCCTTTTCCATCCATCAGGAGAAAACTCCCCCCTGACGTTAATACGGAGCTTATTTTCAGGTCATGAACTGTATTAATAATAAAAAAAGTGAATTATTGGGGAATTCTCAACACTCTGCCTGCCCCAGTCATTTTTCTCACCTTGTGCTGATCAAAAACTGCTCCAGAATTCCCCAAATTTCCCAGCTGCTTAGCAGGTGTCTGAGTTTATGGCATCACAGAAACATCCAACCCCCACAGACTCTCCAAGACTCATTTAGAATAATATGAAAATAATTTAATCAGCTTCAACATGCCAGGAAAGCAATACCCTGTCCGAGGGTGAATTCCACGATTCCAGCTGTCGGGAGGCTCTGGATTTAAAATACAGTAAAACTTTTACAGCCGAACCCCGGAGCCAAATTCCTCCCATCATTAATTTTTTTCAAGGAAGCAACCAGTAGTGAAGTCTGAGGCACAGATTTATTGAGAAAAGTATAAAAAAGATAAGTGCATTAATAAATCCCATTCATTTATTAGGTCAGGAATATTATGGACACAATTCCCTGGAGAACTTGAAATTAAGAATTTGAATTAAGAATTCCGTATCCTGAGATTTTGGGACGTCTCCTTTCTCAACCCATATTCCCTAAGTCTGAACACCTCCAAGTTGCTCCCTGGAAAGCTGAGGTGGCCAATGCTCCTTTTGGTAGGAAAGGGGCTGTGGAATTAGGGAAAAAAATGGTTCTGGTGGACTTTTCTTGAAGTCATGGTGTTTTTGGAGACAGGTTATGATAGCAAGGACAAGGACCCCTGATATTCCATGAGTAACACCTGAAAAATATTTGGAGTTGGAGACTTTTAGGAAGATTAAAGATATTTAATGGAAAAAAAAAAAACCCTTATTTATTTCCCTAAATTTAGAGAAATAAATTTATTAAACTCATGTACAGACTCATATTTTTGGAATACTGAAGTGTAACTCCCTCATGGGCAGTTTTAGCTGGAATTCTGATCCTTCCCGTTGTTCACCTCTTGTTCCTGAAATGTGGTGACCAACACTGAATTCACTGAAACCTTCACCCCCTGCCCTTGTTTTCTCCCAAATAAAACCTTATTTAACCAGTGCACAGCAAGGTTTTAGAGGTTTTATTGATAATCTCTATGACTCTACATTCTTTAAAAATAATCTCATTTTCAGTGGTTTGATTATATTTATTTATATCTGTCTGTACAAGCATTTTCTTTGTGTTTAATCTGATCAGAAAAAGACATTCAGGGGTTTTTTGGGGTAGTTTCAGTCTATAAAATGTCTCAGAACTAATCCAACAGTTCCATGTCCTCAAAAATAATCCCATTCTCAAGTGATCACTCTGAACTCCGTGAGACGTGACCCTCATGACCAAATCAATTAACTGTGTAATTAGACAAGTGGAAAACTCACGGAAAACTGGGATTGAGGTGCCTGCAGGAAGGGAACCCTGTGTTTGTGTGCTCGTTAAACGAGACCTTCAGTTCAGAATCCACGAGAGGAAAATCTTCCCCATCCATGGCTAATGGGGGCATCCATGTGGATGTGTGGCAGAGGAGGGGAATAAATCCATGCACAGCACCAAGGAGAGGGGAAATATTAAATATTAACCACATCAAATATCAAAATCCATTTCACTCCTTTCCTCTGGATCCCTTTCCCACCACTTTATTATTTTATTTCACTTCCAGCACGCCTCTAACAATGATTTGCTGAGGGTTCTCTAGCAAAGAAAAATCAAACAAAATCAGCTTCCAGTAAAGAAGGCTGAGAATTTTATTAATTTTTTTTTTCCAGTGCAAATGCCAGGAATCCAAGTTTTCATGTGCTGGGACTTGAATTTTGGAGTTCTGATGGACAGAAGGGCTGATGGGCCAGATCATCTCCCACAGGTCCCTGAGACCCTTAATTTTCAGTGTCCTAACGAAGTATTGAGCACTCCCAACTGCAAATAAGGGGAAACTTCCTCAAATAAATAAATAATCTGGGATTAATCTGCTTTAGAGGGAAATTTATCTTATCCCAAGGTGCTCATCCAAGGTATTTGAGATGAAGCACCTCTGAATGTGCTTTTTTCTCCCCATTGCTAATGAGTAGCAGAGAAAGAAATTATTTCTAGGCAGATAAAGTTGGAGGAAGATCAATAAGGTAAAAGTGCTCAAACCTTTGTCAAACCAGGGACTCCGAGCTCAGCCTGGACACCAAAATAATTGGATATTTTCCCATTAATCTCAATCTATTTATCAGCTTCCCATCTGCAAAATCAGGATAATATTCCCGTCTCAGAGGGATATTCCGAAGATGATTAACACTGGAAAACCCCTCAGGAATGGCAAAAAAAAAAAAAAAAAAAAAAATCCCAGGAGGAAATGAACTGTTTTGTCTTTAGAGCAGCCTTTGAACTATGGGGAGAAAATACTCCTGGAAGCAACTTCTGCACGATAAATTCCAGTTTTATAAGGAATTCTGCTGCTATCTGGGCATGGTTCTCACCATGGGAGGCTCCCGTTTAAATATAGGAGGCTACTGGATCATGAAGCAGGAAGATAATGTGCAATAAAAGGGAGAAAGGTAAGGTTTCATCAGCTGTTTTTATTCTGGCTTATCTTAATTACTGAGAAATTCACTTTGCACCTGGCAGTCCATTGCGTTTATATCACCTAAATTTGTGTGCTTGTCTTAGGCTGTGTGTGCAATGTATAAAAAGCATTATTTAGACAAGAATAGAGAGCAGAAAATGTTCTGAATTCTTTCACCTTCTGGATATTTTTTCTTCTTTCTCAGGACTAAAATCCTAAATGTGGCCCGTTTTCCAAAATGAGGAAAACAAAGTAAAAATAAAAGTAAAGTCAGCTGTGATTGGGCACCTCCAAAAGAACGACTTTGAATATTGTTAGTAAAGGAGGGTGGAGATATTTTAAAGTTCTCAATCACTTCCAAAAATGCTTTTCATTGTCAGGGTGGAGATTTGTGATTCTGAGTGTCTCATTTGATATAGATATTATATATGTTATATACATTATTATATATGTGATATATGCATAGCTTGTAAGTGTGTATATTCAATATATATTTATTTATATATTATTTATAGAACTATAATATATATCTATTTTTATATTATTCAATATATTTATTTATTTATATATTATATGTACTGTATGCTATTAAATGTATACGGTTAATATGATATAATATTAGTTATATTAATATCAGAATTAATAACACCATAAAATACAAGATCTATATTTTATAAATAGGTGTGATTTATATATTATATATGCGATTTATTGTTATTAATTATTATTATATATTGCTATATATTATACCTGTGTAATTTATATGTTTATGTTTACTGTTAGCAAGTTCAGCTCCATATACATGATACATACCTAAATCCTGGGATTCCTGAGCAAACGGGAACAACCCCCTCCCCAAATCCTAGCAATCAAGACTTGCTAATAACCAGGGAATTAATAGCAAGTGCCCTTATTGCCATGGAAACCCGCCCAACCCAAACATTGGGAGGCCGCCATTCCCAGAATTCCCACGTGCCAATACAATTATTGGGCCCGTCCAAGCCTGATATCCCTATCCTGCCTTCCCACCTCAGCTGAGGTAATCCGGACTGCAGGATTAACAGCAGCATCCATCTACATTTGGAGCTGGAGGGCCACGGGAGCAGCCTGGGTGGGAACGGGGCGATTCCAGTTTGTTTTGTGCCGTTTCCAGGCTCGTCCCCGTATTTGTCTCGCATTGCCTGGGTGTTGCCATGGTGACCTTTGATAAATCCGTGTTATGGATGCTGTGAAATATAAAGCCACGGCACACCGCGGGGAGGGGAAGCCCGTGGAATCGAGCAGGGGGCTGGGAGCTTCAAAGGCATTTTGGTCAGATTTAGTGCTCTCATCCGTTCGAGTAAATGCTTTGCTCTTAATTAAAAACTGCGTGTCTGCGAGCCTGGAAATTCATTCCACTTTGGAGGAGTTTCTATGGGAAAATTCATCTTGTCCCAAGCAGTTGGCTGGATTTGATCAGTTTATTATTAAATTTATATTTCTTTTTATATTATTAAATATTATTAAATTTATATTTATTTAGGGGTGGTAAAAATCTACCTTTGCTTCACTGTTCCTGTTCCTTCTGAGCATTTCTTAAATCAGGAAAAGAAAATAAGAGATTCAGGTCATTCCTCACCTTCAAAGGCAAAGTCTTCACTTTTTTATGGGTGGCCGCTTAAAAACCGAAAGTTCAGTCCAAGCTAGGGAGAAATGAATTTCGGGAAAAGGATTTTCCCAGGCTCCTCAGGGAATGGTCAGGTTTCCAAGGCTGCCAGAGCTCCAGGAGCATTTGGACACACTCTAAGGCACAGGGTGGGATTGTTGGGGTGTCCTGTGCAGGGCCAGGAGTTGGACTGGATGATCCCTGTCACATCCCTTTTAACTCAGGATATCCTCATTCCATGATTTCATGAACCGTGAGCAGAAATAGATACTTTGAGAGCACTGATTCTACTCTAACTCTTAGACCTCCCATCCAGGATACGACTCAACATTTAAATTTTAAATGGCAAACCCCAAAGCGAGTGCATCTGTAGCTGTTGTTACCATTAGGAATGAAGACCCCGTTTTATCCCTAAAAAATGGGGACATCCAACATTTCCCAGAGTGACAAAAGCAGGACCCAAGCGCAGCTCTTGAGAAATGTCTGGCCCTCCGTTCCATGGAATAAAACCTGTGCTCATTGTGCTCAATTCTTTCAGAAAGTGACTGAAGCACCTTTCTGATGAGCTTCTTTATTCCTCCTGGGAGCACAGTTTATCCCAGCAATCGTAAATCACCCCCCAAAAATGGGGTGGATGCTCCGCATGTCTTCACAGAGCTGCCAGCCAGAGCCACGCTGATTAACTCAGCTTGAGTGCTGAGGGCAGAATTAATCTCCCTTAACTGCAGCCATTTCAAATATAAGCCCCTGCTTTAAGCCAGGTTTCCTGCTTTTATCAGGGAAAGGTCACTCCAGAGGGCACTCATCCCATCTATTTTGGGCAATTAACTAAGGATGGATGAATCCCACAGGGGGGCCTGTGACAACAGAGTAAATTTTGGGTGATGATCTCCCTACCAAAGACCAGCTCCGGGATCATGTTCTCCTCATTATTTATATTATCAGGGAGGGCTCTCCAGCTTTGCTGTCCTCTGCCTGGCACTGCTTCCTCACCCAGTGATGGATCCAGCTGGGACCAGTTCCCAGTGTTGTGTTTTGGGTTTTTCGGGTTTTTTTTAATTATAGAATCAGAATGATTTGGGACTTTTAAATATCATCAAGTCCAACCCTTCTGCCATAGACAGGGATGTCTTTTTCTAGACAAAGTTGCTCAAAACCTAATCTTGAACACTTGCAGTGATGGGACATCTGCAACTTTTCTGGACAGCCTATTCCAGTGCCTCACCATCCTCATCATGAAAAAGAATTCTTCTTTTCAACGTCTAATTTAAACCCACCCTCCATCAGTTTATAACTTGTGATCCTTGTCCTGGCACTACAGACCTTGATAAAAAGTCTTAGGATCATAGAATGGTCCTGTTAGGGCAATTCCTTACTGGATGCCAGAAAATCAGCTAAAAGCAGGAGTCATCTCATACACCTCAGATGCACAAAATCTTCACCTGTGAAGTACTTGTCCTCCATCATAAAGAAGTCAGGCTTTGCTGCCATGCGGGTGGCAAACCAGGGAACTGAGGATGGGATGGAAATGAATCCAAGAGTGGCTGGAAAAAGTCAGAGGAAGCTTGAGCAAAGTCTGGAAATCACACACGGCAATGGGAAACTAAGAAAATTCCTACTGTTTAGCAAGAACTCGAGAAGATTAGGATGGGTCTGAGCCACTGGCTTCTACAGGACAAAATTTTCTCTGGATGGAGAGGTTTTTAGACTTTGAAAAATGTTGTTTGGCTTGAGAAGAGAAGCTCCAGGGAGAACTTAGAGCTCCTTCCAGTGCCTAAAGGGGCTCCAAGAGAGCTGGAAAGGGACTTTGGACAAGGGATGGAGTGACAGGAAAAAGGGGAATGGCTTTAAAGTGAAAGAGGGGAGATTTAGAGTGGGACTTCGGGAAGGAATTCCTCCTCGTGAGGGTGGTGAGGCCCTGGCACAGGTTTCCCAGAGAAGCTGTGGCTGCCCCTGGATCCCTGGAAGTGTCCAAAGCCAGGTTGAATGAGGCTTGGAGCAACCTGGGACAGTGGAAGGTGTCCCAAAATGAATTTTAAGGTCCCTTCCAACCCAAACCATTCTATAATCCTACAACCTAATTATGCCGGGCTGGAAAAAGCAACAACAACAGCAAAACCCCCAACTCTCCAAATCCTGAGCTCTTTGCAGCAAATGTAACAAGAAATTGAGATGACCAGCAAGGGAAATCATGGATTTCCCAATGGAAGAAGGGTTTCAATAGATATCAAACTCTATGGAGGAGTCTCCAAGCGAAGCAGCAGTCAGGAGTGAGGTGCAGCAATCCCAGGCTCTCTTTGTCCTTTTTTGCGCCAACAGAGGTGATTGAATTGTTCTTTTTTTTTTTTTTCCTCTTTCCAACCTGTCCCACCAGCAATGAGAAGCAAACCCTTGGTCTAGTCGCCAGCAGGACACTAGGTGGCCCACAAGCCACACACAGGCTGTCACACACACTCCCACTCCCACGCCCAGGGAGCCGTGGTGGGACCCTCGGGAAGGGCTGGAGCACACATCTGTGGGAGCTCTGCGTGGTACTGCCAGGGATATTGCCCATTACACGATTTGTACATATTTAGGCTTAGCCACCCTAAGCTGATTGCAGGTACTTAAAATTGCTTTTGTGCCATGAACACTTAACGCTAAACCTCTTTTAATTTGCACCGTGCTACTCAGAGAGATCATATCATTCTTCTGCTCCACGCAAATTCCCAATCTGGCAATCCTAGCCTGCTCGGGTATTTTTTTAATAATAATTAAAAAAAAGAATTTAATAAGGATTTGAGTTTCTTTATTGAGCTTTTATTGTCCGGTCTTGTAATTGAATCACTCTGCTGTGACAGAGAGACTGAGGCTGTTATTAGCAAATTCTATAAACAATGGGCTTGATCCCTTTATGAAAAAGCATTGTAGGGGGAATAGTTAATCTGGGCTCAAAAAAAAAATGAAGCTCTGGGAGGGGAAGGAGGGGAAAATACAATTGCAGATTCCAAATATTTAAAACTGTTTCTGTGCTTTCCCATTCCAGCCCCCTCCTCCCTCCGCTTCCCTTCTCCTGCTCAAATCCCTTTTTGTTCTTTGTGCCCTGAGTCTCTGAGGCAGAACTTGTTTGCAACACAATCACCGGGGAGGAAATCTTGTCTCCAGAGCAAAGCCTCCTCTCTGAGACGGCCACGTTGGTGCTGCTTTTCCGGGCAGCTTTGGATTTTCGATGGCAAACCAGCACGGATGGAAAGCCAGGACTCCAAACAGATCCCAAGGAGGGGGAAGTTGTGTTCGTCAGACATTTAATTTGGACATCTCCATTGAAATCAACCATTCTGGTCCCCCTTGGTAGCCAGTAGAGTTCTAGTCAAAAATATTGGTGGCGTTGGGTGCAGCTCATCCCATTCCGGAGGAAATTGGAGAAATCTATGGATATTCCCTAATCGTGCTGTGCTTGAGCATGATTTCCATGGGCTAGAAAAGATCCAAGGACGTGCTCTTTAGTCGATGTGTTAGGGATGGATATGCTTGAAATGAGCATGGAATCTCTACTGGCACCAAGTTTGCCAACTGGAACACTGGCTCCTTGGGATCCTCTTTATTTATGTAAATAATAAGTGAGGATTTCTGTTGGAACAACATCTCCGTGCTCTGATATTCCAGGGCACATTCAAGGCACCCAGGGAGTCAGGCAAGTCCCTGGTTGCAAAGTTGATTTTGCCAACACTGGAAAAAGTCCCAATTTCATTGTCTGAGCTCTCTGCTCAGCTCATAACTTCTCCAGGGCAAAGTCTGTCCCTTACTGTGCTTTCTCACAGGTCACTCCGGGATCTTGTCTGTGGTCACGTAGCACCATTCTTGTACAGCAGACATTAGTGATAATAATAAATAACTGATCGGGTCCTTGGTGATAATGAAGTTAAAGAAACATTGATCAATACCTTATCATGAGAGTTCTAAATGTGAACTTTAACCCAGAGCCTGCAGAAATCAGTGGGAATGTCGTGGAGCTTTCCATGGCATTTAGACCAACTTCCAATGACCTTCTTTAACCAAAACTAAGACCTTTTTTTCTTTTTGAGGCATCAAAGGTAAGGATGAATGTTCAATTAGGGAAGAAAGGAGATGACTGTGTGAATAATAAGCGCAAAAATAAAATAAAAAAAGGCAGAAATATGAAGATCTGGATGAAGCTGGAAGACAAGCAGGTATATTTTTGTATTTTATACTTTGTATTGAACAGGAAGATTACCTTTGAGCAAGGCATGGAAGCTGGAACATCATCAAATTTGGGAGAGATGGAGGATTGGATGAGTGTTAAGTTGCTGGATGAGAACTGGGAACATAATGAAGGCTGGTAAATAGGATTCATTCTAGGGACAGCAATGGAAACTCAGATTTGAGGGTTTTTTGGTGGAAAGAGAGTGGCTCATATTCCCCTTTTATCTTGTGATGTATCAAATATGAAGGCAAAAGTGTCATGGGGTATAAAAAGTCTCTGGTGGCTGTGACAGAAGCAAGGGGAGGAATAGAAATTTATTTATATCAAATATTGACAAACCAAAGAGATTTGGTTTAGCAATTTTAGCTTTATTTGAGTCAGGAACAAGATTTGGGATGGAATGAGGCGTTGGATAAGAGAATGGGAAGATGTGGTGGTGCTGGAGATCAAGGAAAACGAGAGACAAAAATGAGTAGGGGGCAAGGCCCAAATTTCTCCACAAACACTGCAAAGGACCAAGGATACACAGGGAGAAGGAACAAGTTGTGGAAAATGCCTGGGACCCTGGAAAAAGCATCCACATCAGCACCTCTAATTCCTTTGGCAATGAGCCCTCTCTGGCATATTTGGGGAAAAGAGGAGGACAAATTGCAGATTTCCACTACTGAAATGGGGTTGGTGGAGGAGCTGCAGCTACTCGGAGGTGCAGCATGAGGATGGAGAGCCACAAGTTGTAAAAAGGGAAATTACAGCTGGATATAATGAAAAATATCCTCAAAACTCAGCTGGATAAGGGTACAATCTGTGTATAGAGAGCTGGGAAAGTAAATTGGAAAAATTCAATAAGAGTGGGAAACAAATCTGTTTGTTGTCCCTGTGAATGCAGCTCTAAAACAGGAATGAGTGGAAAACTTCACTGGTAAAAGCTTTTTGCTCTGAATTTTACTTGTGTCTCAACGAGCTACTAAAGCCTGGATGGAGAGAAAAACTGGTATTTCCCACTAGAAGAAGTGACCTGATTTGTGAGTTCCATCCAAATTTTGAACCCTAGTACCTAGGTTTGGACAATATATAAATCTGAACACACATGCCAGGCATTTTTCCTGTCTAATGTATAGAGAAAAAAAAAAATTAAGCCAATTATTTTACTGTGATGAAATTGAAAAGTTGATCAGGGGGTTTCTATGGTCACAGACCTCTGTTTATAGGGTTGATGTTCCCCCAGCAGTTAAAGGGGAGCCTGGTGACCAATAGGAAAGCAAGAGCTCATTCTCCACATTCCATGAGCTTCATAATTCCACATTAAATGATGGCTTTAGTGCCATGTGGTGAAGTCTGATTTGAAGAAGAACGGGGGAAAAATTAATATATACACACACATGCACTTGTACACGCATAAATGTGTGAAATGTAAGTGTATCCATATATATTTTACACAATTAACTTGTCTGGTTTCCTTTAGGAAATGACAAATGTTGATGAAGTGAAGCAAAAATTTTGAAACCTTCGCACTGTTAAGGTTTGCTTCAGTCTGGATTTGGGGTTGGGATTTTTATTTTAAATTGAATTCCATGGACGGCCTCACTGCAATTCTAATTTTCTGGAGTCAGCCTGGAAACCACAAAGTGGAATTCTTTCCAGGCGCTGTGACTTCCAACACGTAACCTAAATAACAATGCTGTTTTTACCTAATGGTCTAAACATCTTAAGTATTAAATGAGGGATAAATTTGCCATGAGGTCAAGGGTTAAAAACCCTGAAATAAAAGATTGTTGAGAACCTGCTTGTGAAAGATGGGGGTAATATGATTTCCATACATCAATTTTCTTTTCAGATTACAATTCCACCAGCAAAAATTCCCTGGATTTAGGTTATGGCTGTTCCAAGTTTATCTTAAACCACAAACTAGAAAGGTTCTGGTGTTCATGTGCTCTGCCTTCACCTGGTTCTTCTGACTGAGCATGAAAAGCCAAATTGAACTTTCTTAGGCAGAATAAATCAGGTAAAAATTTTCTCCTCAACATCGATATTCCAAAAGTGTGAAGGTGCTTAAAAAATAAAAAAAATCCTAAGTGAGCTTCCACACGTTGGAAAAAAACTTGTAAAAGTTGTACTTTGCTAGAGAAAAAGAGTGAGAAAAATTAGATTTTTTGATTATAGGGAGGTATAAAAGGTGCAAAGCTGCTGAGCTCATGGTGAAATAGAGAATCTCTAAATGCAAATCTTGGAATGCTGGTTTGGTGGGAATATGGACACTGACACTGGCATGGCTCCAATTAAAAGGTGGCATCACCTGGTTCATTAGTATTTATGATATAAATGGATTATTGCTCCCAGGGGTGAATTCTACTTTTCCCATGAGTTCTGCTCACACTAAAACTTTCTACCAAGGAGACACGTCCTACAAACCTGTCCAAAATCAACTTCGGGGTCATGTTTTTGGGGAGGTTTCAGACTTGCACTCGGTCTAAGGTTTTCATCCAGATGTGAAGGGAAAAACACAGCTTTGAACAATCCTTATTCCATTTTCTAGCATGGACCTTCTCCATCCTTGAGCCATTCCATGTCCAAAGCCATCACTGGATCCCAACACACCTTGACTGGAAATCTCTAATAATGGGGGGTGTTGTGATTATCCAGAGTGATCCTGGCTGGAATATCTCAGTGCTTCCCCAATTTAAGCAATTTCGGGTTGATCTGATTAGGTTTGGCACCAAAGATGAGGACAGGCTGAGTCAGATTTTGGCTGGAAGGTGAAACTTTTCCCTACCAGACTCAACCACTGCCGCTGCGGGAAGTGGTGCGGGTAATTCCGGAGGTGTTTTGCTTTTTCCAGTGCCTTTATTTTTCCCCTCAAGTTCCCTGCTCTGGCCTGGACACATCAATGCTGAGGTCTCACAGCTGGGAAGTCACTCAGTGTTGAACAGCCCTGCAGCCCAGGCAGTGTGGTGGGAAGAAGGAATGAAGGATCATTTCCAAAGGAGGTCAAAGGACCACAATCCGTTCTCTCATCAGTTTTTCCACAGGACCAGCATTGACAATTCCTCTGCCTTCTGCAATTCCTCAGCTGATCAAAGAAGGGAATATTGGAATAAAGGATTAATTGGAATAAAGGAATAAAGGATTTTTCTCAGAGAAACCCATTCTCAATTCGTATTTCCACGAGGATGTTTTTGAAGCTGTTCCCTTCTTGTGTTCCTTAGCAAAGATTCCAATGAATTCTCGCTAGGTCTGACCAACTCTTCAATGAAGAGTACTTCAGGAGTTCCACTGGCACTGGGAAGTTCATTCCAATGCCATTTCAAGAGTGGAAGTGAGGAGATATGAGAAAAAAATTGTTTAGAGGGGAAGAAAGCTCGAAGTTGCATCTCTGACAAATCAATGTTTGCTGTTTTCCAAATCTCAGCATATTCTGAAAGAAAGGTTTCTGCCTCAAAACACAAAGGATTTCCTGTGATCCAAGAAAATG
Organism: Dicrurus megarhynchus; assembly: GCA_013399195.1. NCBI lineage: Eukaryota > Metazoa > Chordata > Aves > Passeriformes > Dicruridae > Dicrurus > Dicrurus megarhynchus. Next base: position 729,141 of record VXAD01001913.1, on the reverse strand, counting down.
AAATTTTGCCTCATGTGTTTTACATAAAATAATGAAACAAAAAATTAATCCCACTTGGGCACCTCCTGCACAATATTCCAAATTCATTGTTGCTAAATCTTTTATTTCTTTTCGAAAAGAAAGGCATTTCCCGGAGGAAATAAACTGCAGAAATATTTTCAAGCAGCAATTGGTGGTGAAAGCTCAGTGAAGAAGAACCATGGAGACAAGAACCATGGGAGCTGCATTGATGGGAATTCACTGATTGAGAGGAAATGTGAAGAATTAAATAGGAACATGAAGCTTTTACGCTTTAAAACAAAAACCCCCCACTTTTGGACAAGTTTTGCCTGCAATCCCAGGTGTTATCCTTGGTACACAAAACTTCTCTTATCCTTTCACTGTAATCATACTTCGGTGTAGGAATTTTCTCTTTAAAGATGGAAACGGTGGAGAACAAAGAAGAAGCTGGTGGAAGTATCTGCTGGAGGGCACAAGGACAGGAAGAAGGAATGGAACCATTTCTGAAGTAGTGTGCAAAGTAAATGAATATACAGGGGGGACCTTTCATAATCAAATGGGTTTGGATAACAAATGTAGCCAAACATACCCAAAATCTCTTCTGTGGGAGAAGAGGGAGCAGCCAGAAAAGATCTGAATTTGAAACCTTTGGGTGTTTTCTGCCTGATCTATAAATCTGGCCTGACTGATAAACATCTCCATGTTCAAATGAGGAGAGAAGATGGCACCTGTCCAAGGTTCACATATCTCAGGGAAATAATTTAAGCAGGAGATGACTGGGATGAAAATCTGGAATCTGACCAACTGGAGAAGAACGTATGGCATTTTTTTATAATTTTCGTAAGACTTGTGGAAGTAGCAATCACAGGATATCAACATCAAAGATATTGGAAGAAAAAGATTTCTTTCATGTTAAGAGCATTTAATGAATGTCGTGGGATTTTCTTCAATCCAATGTGGGCTCTGGACTGGTCACACAGACTTCCTGGAAAATCACTGGAGACAAACACGTCTCCAAAGGATGCTTCTTTTTAATTATATTAAATACGTACTGGAAGTTGGGAAGAGTCATCTTCTGGAGCTGCTTCTCTCTCCATGGACTTTCCAAAAAACTTGGCATGGATTTTTTCCATTCTTTGATGGACCAGCTTTCAAAAAAAAGGAGTAGAAGAAATGGTCATTGCATGTTTCTGAATAAAGTTGCTAAAATAATTTATTTGCAACTTCAATAACAAAAGTTAAGAAATTAAATCTGATCGCCTGCCTTTCCCCAAATCCCAACTTTATTTTCTTAAGAATTGTGAAATAAAGTAGAAATTTTTTGGCCAACTTGATTGAGTCTACCAGCATATCTTCAGCCAAAAATTTTCATAATTTAGTTTTGAAAAGTTTCAATCTCTGTTTGCTAAAAAAAAAAAAAAAAGTATTTTGAAACAAATCACCTCTGACAGACATATTTAGGCCCAAAACACACAAAATTATTGGAAAAACCCATCATGAATATCTTGGAAGCTTTGGTAGCTCAACTGACAATAATTTTAGGTGCTGTAGAAATGCCTGGTTGAGCATCTCTGGTCTGTGCTAATCCTGGAGGTCAGAAAACAGCCACACTTTCCATGTTCAGGTGACAACATCCATGAGTCTTGAAAAATACATTTGTAAACTGAGGATTGAAGAGGGGAACATTCCAATCTGAGCCCCACGGTTCTTGTTGAGTTAAGAAGCTGAAGGACTAGAAGGAGAAGTCTGGAGACCAGAAAGTCTGTGATGGTTCTGTAGGATGTTCAGGAGAACAGAGGGATGAAGCCCATGTCACTCACCAGGAGTGGAGGGAGGCCCAGGTCCCTTCCCAGGTGGAATGAAAAACTCAGGGAGCTGTCTTATTTGAGACAGGGAAGAGGAATGGCAGAGGGGGTGTCAAGTCAGTTGGGGAGAGTGGAAACTGCAACAGCACCGTGGAAAAATCTAATCAGGGATATCTGAGAAGACAATTTTTCATCTTTGACTCCCCTTTGCATTGCCATGGTGGAACCAGGACACAATTCCATAAATAAATAAAAATGGCTGGAGCTCCCTGAGTGTTTGGGGATCCCTGATCGTTAGAACAGTGTGGGTTTAATCTGAGTGGCACCGAAGAGCCACGACCTTTGAATTTGACTTGGCAGAGCCAGGAGGGCTATCAGCGTTCTGGGAAATCAGCTTGAATTCAATTGCAGCTCTAATCTAAAAAACCCATGCCTGACCCGTTTTATTGCACTGAGCTCAGCACCAAGCTGGGGCTCCGGGGAAAAATGCGTTGGAGCTCTCACGTAGCCCAAGGAGACATCTGGTTCAGCAGATTTCCTCTGTCATCTTGGGGATGAATTCCATCATAAAGAGCCTGGGAAGAAATTAGATTGGAATTAAGGTGGATTCTCACCTAACCCGATCCATCCAAGAGTTGGATGTCTATTCAAAACCAACTGTCTACAAGTCTCCAGACAATGGAAAGACTGGAATGTCCACAGGAAGGTTCTTCCCACATATTTTAGCTTCAAATTAAAACTTTTTTAGCTTTTTCCACTGAATCCATGTGATGCAGAGAGCTCTGTTGACTAAACATCTAAATTTTATATTACTGTAGTTAGGTGAGATAATAAATCTATTTTAGGGCAATGTAAACCTTTTTTTCTGAAACGCTGGAAGTGTTTTTGGTCACGTTTTCAGGTGTTCCTGATCAAAAGCACTTTATATATAATTAAGATGAATAATCTTAATGAAGATAAATAATCTTACGTCATTGCAAGGGAATGGAGACTTCAGGTAAAATTCCACGTGTCACAACACAAACATTTAATGTATCCATGGTGATGACACCGCTGAGCAGAACTTACCGAATGCTTCTGTTGCTGTGGGAAGGAGGAACAGATTCCATCTTTCTGCAGCTTCATGTGACTATGGAATCACGTTTCTGGATGCTGGATGCAATTAAATTCATCAGCTATAAAGATCTCAGTCCCTCTAACCACACGCTGACACATTTTCAACCGTCAGGTTTCACCAAGCCTTCTCCCAAAAAATGACTAATTTTGAAAACGTTTTCCTTTTTGCCCCAAGGTACCAATGGTTTCCATTTATTCTCATTCACTGGAACTGGATGCAAACTCCTGTGCTCATTTTCTCACTGATTACTGCACAGACTTTGAGGGAAAGTCTGATCCAAATATGAGGGAAAACTTCTTTACTTGGAAGGTGACAGAGCACTGGGACAGACTGGAACAGAGAGGTTGTGGAGTCTCCTCTGGAGATTAAAAACCCTCCTGGACACAATCCTGCACAACCTACTCCAAGTGAACATGCTTTAGGATGAGGGTTGGCCTAGGTGTTCTCCAGAGGTCCCTTCCAATCCCAGCAATTCTGGGATTGGGATTCTGGGAAAACTGCTTTCGTTTCTCTAATATTGCTGAGATTCTGTCAACAGCATACAGGATATACTCTAGAATACATCAAAATTTTGGACATCCTCAAGATGAACCCCCAATCTTTAAAAATTTGGTTGATGTGTTCATTTAGTCAATAACAAACAGCTCCCTCCATTTTCATCCCAGATTTCTGGGATATAAGATAGTGTCCAACCATCCTTTGGCTCTCAGACGCAGATTATTGGTGAAAGAGGTGCTACCTGGATCTCAGGTAAACATGAGCATCATCCAAAACCACATTCAGTCACAATCTGAGTCAGCGGAGGCTGCTCAGATCATGACCTGTGAGTTAAAGGGAGGCTGTCCAGAGAAGCTGTGGCTGCCCCTGGATCCCTGGAAGTGTCCAAGGCCAGGTTGGACAGGGCTTGGATCACCCTGCGATAGTCGAAGGTGTCCCTGCTCATGGCAGGGGTGGCACTGGATGATCTTTAAGGTCCCTTCCAACCCAAACCATTCCATGATTCCATGATGTAGTGCTGGGTAATGCTAATAAGTGAAGGATCCGTCACCCCATTATCCACCTCAGGTAAAATATGAGACAAAATATTTTCTTCATCCCAAATGAAATGGAGATCTTGGGCTGAATTCCTTCGTACAAAGAGGGGAGTCCAGCGCTCTTTGGAAAACTTCCCAGTCTCTGGATTCAAAGTCCCTTTCAAAGATGTCTAAGGAATAAATATTTTAAGGTACTTTACAATATTTGCCAGCCCTGCGTGTCTTTCCCTTGGGTTTCTCACATGGCACTGAGCACCTGTGTGGGGGCAGCTGGATGGAGCCTCTGAGGCAGGGGTTGTCTTGCAGGCCAAGTTGTCCACATTTGTTCATTACTCCACGTGGGGCTGGGTGTCCAAGCTGCCATCAAAGATGGTGTAATGCTTGGCTGGGGCAGGAGATCTGCTCCAGGACCTCCTCTTACCAACATCCCTCTCCATTGTCCATGTTCCCAGACTAGGACTGGCTCCTCTTCCTCCTTCATCTTGCCAAATCCTTAGAAAATTCACCTACAACCTGTAACAGGCAATTTTCTCTCCACGTTGAGGAGACCACCGCAGACCTGTCAGCCTAAGGACTCACTTCCAGGGTCTCTGGCCTTCCCTCATCTCCCAAGCACCCATTCCCAGCACTGTTTCCTAACTGCGTGCAGATTTCTGACCAATAGCCCCCCTCTCTTCCACTCCTCTTCCTCAACTCATAATTGATCAGACACTGAACAGCTGCTGGCTATTTTCTCTTCCCGAGAAACACGCAGTAATTGTATGTATGGGCTCCAAATCCCTAAACATTTGGAAAGGAGAAGGACTTGAACAGGAGCCAGTTCTTTTTTCAGCACTGGTACCAGCAGCAGTGGCAGGCATTTAAATCAGATCGGGAGGGGCAGTGAGGGTGGGGTGTGTTGGGGTTGTCAAATTTGCTGAGATTCACTTGGAGAGGGAAGGAAAAGAAGGGAAAAACGCTAAAGAGAGAAAAAACTGAAACCAGCAATCAACAAACCAAGGCAGCTCACACAGTTGGAGTCTGTCCCAGCTCCAGAGCACTGAGATTGCTCCCTAAACCAAAGGGCGATGTTTGTATCCATGCTCAGCCACATTTCCCAAAATGTGGATTGCTCCATGCCAAACGGGCCAGCTTGATCCCGCTTTAACCTGGGGGTGATCCACTGGGAGCATTGACATCCTCAGGTCCTGTTCTAATCCCTTTGGAGAGGACAAGGCCTCAGCAAAGGCAACTCTCACCCATGTTGGAGGTGTTTCTCCTGCTTTTTTTGCTGTCTGGAAAGTGAAAGCCAACACCTTCCTCATCAGGACATTTTTGGAAAAGAATGGATGGGATTCAAGTGACACGTGTGTGACAAAGCAAATTGAGATGATAAGAAGCAAAGTAATGCAGACAAAAGCAAAAAATTCACCTCAGAAATATTCCTGAGTTGTCTTACAAGAATTTTAATTCATGTGCGTTCAGTCACCTCTTCACTAGGCTGCTTTCCCAATACTGACTTTGAAAACCATGGAAGAATCAGAGCTACCACAGTAGTGGGATACACCTCCACCCCTGCCACGGGCAGAGACACCTCCAGCTATCCCAGGCTGCTCCAAGTCCCATCCAACCTGGCCTTGGACACTGCCAGGGATCCAGGGGCAGCCACAGCTTCCCCTGTGCCAGGGCCTCAGCACCCTCACAGGGAAGAATTTCTTCCTTATATTTAATCTAAACCCATTCCCTGTGTCCTGTCCCTCCATCTCTTGTCCCCAGTCCCTCTGCAGCTCTCCTGGAGCCCCTTTAGGCCCTGCAAGGGGCTCTGAGCTCTCCCTGGATCCTTCCCTTCTCCAGGTGAGCATCCCCAGCTCTCCCAGCCTGGCTCCAGAGCAGAGGGGCTCCAGCCCTCGGAGCATCCCTGTGGCCTCCTCTGGACTCACTCCAACATGTCAACATTTCCCCTGTGTCACCTTCATTTGATCTGAAATTTCAGGGTGAGCCACAACAAGACCAGTATCTCGTATTTCACGCTCTTTACAAAGACAGGCAGAGCAGAGGAGGCTTTGATTTGATTTTCTGCGCTTGTGTAGAATCCTGGAATCAGCCAAAAACGCCACCCTTGAAACACCTCACATGCCAAGAAATGGCACAGCAATGAGAAATGTCTCAGACTTTCCCTTTCCTGAAGCGGCAAGGACTAAAACTGGGGCCCATCTGCTCTGAGCCTTCACTGTCCAGAGAGTCCCTCCCTGAAACACCTCACAGACACTGACAGCGTCCTCGGTCTGTCCTGATCTCTTCCTCCAGCACAGACTTGTGGGAGAATCTATTTTTTTTTTCCCAAGAGGATCATAATCATTATTGAACTTTGATCTTTAGAAATAAATATTCTGCTCTATCACCAAGAAAAAAAAAATTGATCCTCCACCATCCAAACCTTTCCTTGTAATTTTGTCATCTTTGTAAAATTTGAACTCCTAGGGGAAAAAAAACAGCCCCCAAAGTGAAAATTGACACCTGAGCTGCTGTCATTTCGGTTCAAAAAAAAAGACAAAACAATATTGTAATTCCAGGAATAGCTGCTAAAATCTGATAAATTTTTTTTTGCGTGGGCTCAGTAACCTTACACTGGACGTTTGTGGCTACTTCCTAGAGAAACAGGAGAAAGCAAAGAAAATTCCTCTTGGACAAACAGCACATGTAATACGGCGATTGGCTCCATTCCTAAGAGGTTCTCCATGCCAGCCATACAAAGAGTGAAACCTTAGAAGGGAGATGTGATTCCTGCCTTGGACTGAGCTTGCAGCATGCTTAGACCTGGCTCAGGTGTAGCTGCCTTCCCAGGTAAAGCACAGGAGCCTTGGAATGGCAGAACTGGAGAAGGGGATTAAGAAATCAGCTCTGCTGGGAATAGAAACGATGCCCACATGGGCAGCTTAGCTTTCCTCAGCCTCCAGAAAGTGCCCTCAACCACACAATTGTGACCACACAGAAGGGTTTCTCTGTCACCCTGGGGCCAGAGTCACAGTTTGGGTCCTTGAGGGAGCTTAAACGCCGTTTAAGAGCAGTGCTGAGGATTCCTCATCGCTCCTGATGGCCTGAAAAGCAGCCAAGCCACAAATACTGAGCAGAAATCTTTCCCTGCATCGCCGAGTTCGTGTGAAATGAAGGTTGACAGATACACCCTGACATTTGATTTTGGACAGAATTGTAATGTTGCAAATGCTGTGCTCCCTCCCCCAGTCCTGGGCGTCTGAATAAATGAGCAAAATGAGGAAAAATGCTTACAAAAAGCACATTTTTACACCACAGAGACACCCTAAAACACTGCAACCTCATTTCTGCTCTGTGTGTGGGTTGGATTTTGAAAATACTTACATTTTTTAGCGTATTTAATTTCTTTGTTTTATTGAGCAGGCTCATCAACAGTTTGTTAAGGAGCTCTAATAATTAAGGAAAATTAGTAGCTAAGGCAAGGCAATCAGTGGATCTGCACATCCACTCTGCAGAGGATTCATGGTTTTCCCGTGTGCGTGTGGTGAACGATTCTGGCACTCGACATCAGCCATATAAAGTCCTGTTTGTAAATTCAGCCCAGGTGGTCACTGGGAATTAAGAGAGAGAGATTATAGGAAGGGCAGCACCAATTTTGGGAAGCCAAATCCATGCTAGGGTGACTTGAAAGACCTGTCACCGTGGACTGTGGCAGTAAACAAGAGGAAGCTCCGATAAAGACCTTGGAAAGAATTTTGAGCCCTTCTAAACTGAAAGGCCAAAATGCAGCTGGAAAATGAGGCTGGAAAGCCTTGATTATCCTCCTCTGGGAATAAACCCCACCCAGAGGGAAGCAGGATGGAAAACACCAGATGTGGCTGATGTGAGAGGAATCCAGATTAGGTAAAGCTCTGCTGTGACTGGCGTGGAATTTTGTCCAACGCAAAGGACAAGGTTGGTAACATCAGCTCTTCCCTTTAATTCTGGAGCTCTGGAAACCTTTCATGGAGGATGGGAAAGACGAATTGGAAGGAGAAACAGGTACATTCTTAGCACAAGAAGGAATTTATCTCATGTCACATTAAAATCCTGTCATTTGTGCCTTCAGCTCCCTTTATATTCCCTTTATCCCCACCAGGATTTTTTTCAAGGATGAATCCTTGGATCTATTGCAGGATTCTGCTAAAAAATGAGATTAATTCTGTGCTAGAGGCTTTTGGTGACAGTGACTTTAAAGAGAGCCTGAAATGAAGATCTCAGGTCCTGGAATTATAGAATATCCCATGGAAGGGACCACCAGAATCATCAGGTCAGACAAATCCCACTTGGATGGGACCTTTTCAAGGTGTGCAAGATCAGGTTGGTTGATTTTGAGGATGAGGCTGATTTTTTTTTAAATTGATTTTTTTTTGCTCCATCTGGGACTACAAAGACTCTTCCTGTCCTTCTGCCACCACATTTGAGCTCTCTGGTCTCTAATCAAAGTTGAAATCAAACAGCAGCCTTTGCCTCAGTGGATAAACCAACAGCAAACCTCCCTCCTCTCCCAAGCTGATGGATTTCATCTGCTTTATAGATACCCAATATCACAAATCGATTAATCTTGGGTGTTATCGACCTTTTACTTCAAAACAAGAAGAAAGAGATGATTGTTTATTTGCATATCTGACATCCAGGATTCCAATTCCCTTGTCCAGAAACAGACTCAAAACGGATCTGGTTCTTAAACTCATCAGACCTTGAGTATAAACAGGGAGTTACAGCAATGCTGCAATCAAAAAGTCCCATTAGTTTTCCCAATTAATCTGATTATCATGGATAAAGTGTTGTTTTACCATGATCCAACCCATCCTTGTCTGATTTCTCCTACCTTATCATTCCCTCTTTATTCCGTTTATTTGATGTTTCATTCAACAAAACACACAGACGGGTTCCCCTCTGCTGCACCCCAAGCTTCTGTCACAAAAATCCAAAGCAAATTTCGAAGCTAAACAGAGTTAAAAATAGGTTAAAAACAGGCCAGCCCTGAAGGGCATCAGCACATGTTTACATGGCTACAATGATTTTCCTTTCCATCGAGGCCGCAGTTTCCAGCTCTGGGTTGTCAGGAGTTTCTTTAGGATAATTATCCCATCTCCCCAGCCACTGGCAGCTGGAGGCACTCTCACCCTCCCAAATTGCACATTAATTTGGAAGCGGAGAGGACGTCACAGGGAAGCCGAGGCCAAGGGCAAATCCAAACACCTTGGATCCACCACTTCATCACGGAGCTGGCCAGAAAGCTCCCTGAACTTGCCAAAGAGGGATGAGGCCATGGAATGAGCTTCCCACAGATGGATAATGTGGGAGTGAAACCGCTTACGAAAGGACCTGTTTGAACGTTCCCCAGCACGCATCGCTGCCACCACAGCAGGTTGAGGAGAATTTGGGGAATATTTGTACTACAAATGCCAGGAATTCACTACTCTGGGGGTGCAGAAAGGAATTTTTTGGGACACAAGTCCAAGCTGTGCCAGTGAAGGACTTGGAGTTCATTCTTCCACATCCCATGGGATTGTGTTGACCCCACTTTTTAAATTACAGGGGACATGACTCATTCTCTCTCTTCGGTCACTTCATTCTCCACTGCAGAAGAGTTTCCCACTGAAAATTTCATGGAGACTGGAACATTTCTGGAGGGGAAAAAAAAAACCCTTCATTTTTTAACATTTAAATGAAATAAATCAAGAATTTTAATCAGTAGTTCTTGTCTAAATATCCTATACAAAAGGACCAAAATCAGCATTAAGTCCCATCGTGTTTTGAGAGGATTCAAGTTTGTTCACCTGATAAATGAGAAGGACAAGATATTTTCTTCCGAAAATATGGCATGAGGGTTTTTTCCTAAGCTTTTATACCCAAAGATCCTGAATATGAACAGCCATAGAACTTTAAAAACATTGCTTAATACTCATAACCTGCCGGGGTTTTCCTGCAGAGTCCACCTGTGGATCTCCAAGGAAGGGAGAGGAAAACTTTAAATATTCTGATAAATGAGGGACAAAGATTGTGGTCACCTGGTGTGGGGAACGGACCTTCACCTTCTGGAGTCCTTTTGAACTCCCAGCAATGAGCCATTTGCAGTTTAGATTCCCGATCCATAATTTGGTTTCCCCACCTGCAGAGCAATGAGGCATTGGTTGATCTGGCACAGATGATGGTCCCAAACTGCTCCCAATGCCTCTGGAATTATAATAATGCGTGTTTTGAATAAATGACAAGCATCATATCCTTTTTACTGCTGGCCATGGGCAGCTACTTCCAAAGCTTGACAAGCCTTTATATGGAAAAATTTCCTGATACCCAATCTAAACCTCCCCTGGCCCAGCCTGAGGCCGTTCCCTCTCCTCCTGTCCCTGTTCCCTGGGAGCAGAGCCCGACCCCCCCGGCTGCCCCCTCCTGTCAGGGAGTTGTGCAGAGCCACAAGGTCCCCCCTGAGCCTCCTTTTCTCCAGGCTGAGCCCCTTCCCAGCTCCCTTCTTGTCCTCCAGCCCCTTCCCCAACTCCATTCCCTTCCCTGGACGAGCTCCAGCTCCTCAATGTCCTTCTTGTCATGAGACACCCAAAACTGACTCCGGAATTCGAGGTGTGGCCTCAGCAGTGCCCAGCACAGGGGAATGATCCCTTCCCTAACCCTGTTTGCCACACTATTGCTGGTACAAGCCAGTTATCACTTCCCAGCACTTATCAGTGGATCCCTAAAGCCGAGGAGAGAAAGGAGGAGAAAGACCTTTAGTTCCCTTCCCTTTAAACATCATTTCCTGTGCATGCAAGTAACATGAACACTGCAATTACATGGCCAAGCAGGATGAAGACAGAACAAGGAGGGGGGGAAAATAGGAGAGATTTACAGCTCTTCCAAAAGATGGAATTGGAATATGTAAAAGAGGGCAGTGCCGATTGCCAAAATACTGGAGGTTTTCTTTTCCTTCCACCGAGCATTGTGAGTGGTGTTTGGAACAGGGGGGGGGACGGGGAAGCGTTGGAATCTCAGGGTTTTTATTTCACCATGAAACTTTAGCACAAGAAATTTTAATTGTGGATCCTTGTGGACGAGACCTTGAAATCCTACCCAGCCAAAGCTTTCTGGTCCCGGAGTGTTCTTGGAACTGGTCGTGGCTCCCAGTCCCTTGGGTGCTTTATCCAAGTTTGTTCCCTCAGTCCATCAGCGGGATGCAGGGTGGGCTCGGGGGTTAACTCTTTGTTAGGAGCCCTGGACACCCCTTGGTCAGGGGCTGTTTCAGTGCCACTCCTGCAGGCAGAGCGTTTCTATCTGCTTTTGAGGATATCTCTGTGGGAGTTTGCTCTTTTCCCTGCCTTTGGAAAGCGATAGGCCTTGAACGCTGTTGGCACCTAATCAAGAAACTCCGGAGGAGGAACGCGAGCGCGGCCGCTCCGAGTAATTGATTGTGGCTACTGGTTGACTGCAGCAGGATTTGTGATAGTGTGAAATCCTATATCTTGGAGGGCCTCAAAATTATCAGGGTATTTAATCACGGGGTGGGCATGTCTGGGCTGTATTTATGTGTATCACCATCAGAGGGTCACTTGGGCAAGGCGCTGAGATAATGGAAAGAAAAAGGGCTTGGAAAATAAGGCAATAAATCCTCGTGCTGAACTTTTAAATGTACAGAACTCCTTGGGAAACACCAGTAGCCAACTAATGCACCTCCCCATCATTAATCTGCATTTTAGAGGGTGAATATTTTGGTTCAGGTAAAAGTTGGAGGTGCCTCGGTGACATTGATACAGAGCAGATGAAAAGTTGGCTTAGTTGCACTGAAAGGTGGGTCAGGAATCCACGGGAGAAATCCACATGAGCTCATATTATTTAGAGATTTCTATTTCCCAAGCCCAAATATATTATAAAAACAGTCCCTCCTGCAGAACTGTCCTGGTTCCAGATCCCCCAGAAAACCTGCTGAAAGCTTTCAGAAGTTTGAAATCAAAAGGTGTTTTAGTTAAACATTTAGCAAAACCTTCTTTGTGTTGTAAGGAGGTTTTTAAAACAATTCTTGAAGCAACACCGACATTCCCCAGGCCTCAATATAGATTATTTTTTCTTCTTTTCTATATTTTCACACAATTCTTCTCTTTGTTTTTTTCGGGGGTTTGTTTTTCTTTTTAATAAATGCAGTGATTAATTTCACTTCTCCAAGCTGTTTTTGCTGCGAAGTTTCAATAAATCCAAATTTCAGGAAGCGAAACACCTTGATAACTACTTGGAGAGCATTTTTAATAGCATTGCTAACAAGGTTATAAAAGTTTTACTGAGATGAATTTTTCCTGCCATCCCTCATCCACCTTCCTTCTGCCAATAGTTACAACTATTTGTTGCAAAATCGTGCAGGGATAAAAACATCGGGGCCAAAGACAAAAATCAGATGGCACATTTCATTATTTTCTAATTCCGTACATATATTGGACATAAGGGCAGGGATTCATCTGCCCTGTTTTTAAATTCCCAGAAATCCAAGTTTGGGTGATTCACCTGCACTGATTGTAGAGGTTTAGAGTGAGTTGCTTGGACAGGTCAAGAGGTCAGGCTTGGACATGTGAAAGAAGGGGAAACACAAAAAATGGGTGTTTTAGCATGGTGTTCCTCCATCCCCAACAACCCAAAAAATTCAACTTCACCTCTAGGGAACCACACCCCAAAATTTAATTATACCCCATATTCAGGGCCAGCACAGGCCCATGAAGAAGTAAATGAAAAACTTACCCTTGATTGGGTCAAATGTTTTTAAACACCCACGTAAAAAAAAATTGAAGTATTAAAATTTGTTTCCCAGTGTTTCCTACTTCCCCAAACATCTTCCTTGCTGACCTAGGAGTCCCATCTTGGCTGGTCTGATGGCTGGGATGTTGCTGTTCCTCTGAACAAATCCCTTGGAGGACTTGCTCCTGACTGATAAACCAGTGGAATTTAGGAGCAGGGACTGCTGCATTTAAGAGACTGACTGGAGGAGAAAATCCTGATATTCTAAAGAATAATTGTTGGATATGGCACTGAAAAAAGCGGGAGAATCAGTTTCAATTCCCACCCCAGTCCTGAGGATTTGGAGCTGCAGTCCTACACCAGGCCTGGACAAAAGGAGCAGGGACAAGTTACTTCTTTGTCCCTTCTTTTTGGGATATATCTGAGCAAGGAAAAGAAAAAAAAGCTGCCTGGGGCAGGCAAAAAGAGGCTGAATCTTTAATGGAATGCTTAGATAATTCACCTGAAAATCTGGAGCAAGGAAAGAGCTGGAGACTCCTTGGCTTCCACAATAAACAGCTCATCAGTGTCAGCTCATCGTGTTTGTTTCGAACTGACAAAAATTTGACTGATTTAGGACAGAGAAATGTTCCAATCTCTGTCAGCCAAAGCTATCACATCTGATTCCCCCCATTTTATCTGTCTTTCTATCTGTCTGCCTCCGATGTACTGAATCATTCCTTTTGCACGGAAAGCAGCATTTTCTCCTTGAAACTTGCACTCTCTGTTGAAAAAAAAAAAAAAAATTAAAAAAGTCATGGAAAATGTAGCCGTAGTACTGGGAACTGCTGTGCCAGATTCCCACTTGGCCTGGATCTCTATACCTCTGCTGACCTCAAGAATAATTTCACTTGAGGGCAAGCAAAGAACTTGGTGTTCAGTCACAGAGTGACTGCAGCTATCTGCTGAATAAATCAGAGCAGACCAACCAGTTGCTCCTTAAATTCCCAGTAGCCCATGGCCAATGGATTACTCCCATGCAGTGACACAGCAATTTAATTGGAATCTTGCATTATTATTGTTGGTGCCGTTATTTTTAAAGAGTTTGGCTTTTTTCCAGGGGTCCTTGCCAAGTTGCTCAATACCGTCACTGGCATCGAACCCAAGCTATTAAGTTTTTCCCGATGTGAACACGAGCTACATATGTGGATTATTTCAGGGAAAAGAGTGAAAACCCTACTCCTTTACAGGCCCTTGGTTTTCAGCAGGGACAGCTTAGAATTTATCCCATCACTGAGAAGTCCACCAGCCTTAAGGATATCCCAAATTTATGCCCCCACACGTGTCCCTGACTTTGCTGAACGACACAAATGAAGTTTGCACATTTTTGCCTTCTCCCAGTCCTGCAGGTACCCGCGAACCTTTCAGTTCTTCGTTAATTGAAGTTAACAGAAAGTTTATCCATATTTTCCACAGCCAGGTGCCATTTTCCAAAGAGAGGGGAAACAGCAGAGCACCTTCAAGGCACTTCTTTCATGAAGGCACAGGAAAAGAGGTGGCATCACTCCCCAGCCTTGCCCAGCTTTTCCACGGTTTCTCTAATCCTTAGGACAGTGGTGCTGTGCAGACTGTGCTTGGAAATACTAATAAATATTCAGCTTGTCTGCTTTTTGCTGAATAATGGAATGTTTCATGTTCAGTTGGAATCAGGAGTGGATTTGGGGCAGAGTGGGAGGCAGAGGGGGTGTGGGATTGAATTGCTTTCCCTGCTGGGACTGGGGTTTAGTTTTGTGGGGTTTTTTGCTGTCACAGCTCTGAAAGACAGAGGAAGGAGAAATGAGGAGTGGGGCAATATGAGGGGAAGACAAGAAATATTTCTGTGCTGATGCTGATTAGCTGGTACGCAGAGGAAAGAGAGAGAAAGAGAGAGGAGCACGTTAACAAATCTCTATTTAAATCCCAACTTCCAAGTGAAAATGTGTTGGCTCCTTCTAAATCCCTGCAGAGATTTGGAGACACCAAAGCCAGCAGACACCCTCCGATCGTCTCCCCTGACCTTTCTTAACTCAGTCTCGAAACTTTACCCAGTGATTCCTGGAATGGAAGGAATTATCCCCCCTATGTGCGTGCATTTCTAAGATGCAGCTTTAATAAACTGATGATGGGGATCAGATTGCCGGTGATGCCACGGGCTGGTTCCTGTGTTCCCCTGCAGGAATGCAACCAATGGCTTGTGGTTGAGTTAAAGCACATTTATCCCTTCTTCCTGCAACTCCTCCTAATTCTGCCACTGCTGACAGAGCTGCCTGGTCCTCGCAGGCACAGGGAGATTCATATCCCCATGAATCACGGAGCGGAGCGAGAGCTGCTCTGCAAAGATTTCCCAGTTCTTCCCTGAGCTGAGCAGCTCAAGGTTGACCAATTTTTCTCTTGTCAAAATTCAAACTTCAGCCATAGGAATTGAGTGCTGCAGATCCCCTGGGATGCCATGCTTTGGATATGTGAGGATTTGCATTCTGGAGTGTTTTAAAGCCCCAGGTAATCTTGTCTCATGATCCAAAGGCAAAGGTAGGCCCATGGATATCCTGAAAGAGGATCCAGGGATGAAGGTGGGACAGAAGCCACAACCCTCACCTCACATAGCAGTTTTCCAGAAGATTTACTCCCTGTCTTATCTATTCCACTCCTTGTCTCCTGATAAGTCAGTTTTGTAATGACAGCTCCACTTTCCATGAAATGTCTTCTTCAGCTACCCCAAAATTTCATAGAACAGAAAATTAAAATTTGGCCATTTAGCCAGGGCTTCCCACCAGAGCTGCAGCTGCAGGATGCCCAGTCCTGGGACAAAGAATCCCCAGCTCTTCTGCACTGCAAAAACAATGTTACCAGAGCCTGGATGATTTGTGGAGGCACAGAATCCAACACATCATGAGAGGGGTGAGCTTCCTGTGCAGGTAAAACACTCAGCCCCAGGGAACATAAAATCGTGGTCATGTACCCTGCTCCTCCTGGAGGCTCTGCATATTCACAGCCTGGAAACCACGCTCATGTCCCTGTCTGGGGTTTTCCAGCTGAAATATGGGAGCATTCCACTTTTTTCTCTCCTTATCTCAGCGTGTTAAGTTGTGCAACAGGGGACCCAGCCCTCCTGAATGTGTAAAACAACAAAACTGGGATTAAAAGAACAAGCTGTGGTTCTTTTCCCTGGTACAATTTTCACCTCTTGGAAATCCCCTACTTTTCCACTCACCAGACTATTCTCCTACCCTTCCTGGGGAAAATCACATTGACCATTAACCACAGAATCTGGATGGGACTTTTGTGTTTCAGCTGGTCATTCTTGGCTTTATTCTTGCTCTGAGATAAAACCAGGTACCTCCAGAAAGGAGGAATCACCCTTTATGGATGCATCTCCCACTCCATAGCGATCTAGAGATCTTCTCTATCAAAAGAACCTTGCTGAGATGAATAATGAAGTCAGATGAGATGAATTCAACAATTGGGGTCCATTTCCCAAGAGAAATCAAGGATGTGTTTCATTTTCAGCATCACACTCTGCACGTTTGGAGAAATCCTGGCTTTTGACCATTTTCTAGCTTAAGAAAAATGGGTTTCATCATTCTAGAATAACTTCTTAACTCTCCCAAAACTAGAAATAATTTAGATTTTAATTTCTTCCTGAGTTACTGCTTTTAACTGATTAGTGAAGAATAATAGTTCCTCATTCATTGATTTGATTTCTTATCAATTATCAGTTTCTAGCCAGGACTGGCAGCTGCCAAATTCAGCTTTCTCGAGCTTCAGTCCTGTCCTGTGAAAGCTCCTTCTCTCTAATTCTGGTTAGAGAGCGAGAGAGGGACAAAATTTATCTGTGACAATTTCTGATTAATTAAGAACCGTTAATCTGAGTCTTCTTCACATGCACCAATATTTGCTTTTTTTTCTATTGCATTGCTCCTGTGAGTGTTCTCCACGCATGGCTACAATTAATAATTTGAATTCTTTTTAAAATTGCTATAATTTGCCTGAGGAAAGGAAGTCTCTCAAGTGTGGAATTCCAGCTCTGTGAGTCTCCTGAAGGAAGAAAGGGGGGTTCTAGGCCCACCAAAGGTGCATTTGTGGACTCACAGAGGTATCCACAGTGCTGAGGTAGATTCCTTCAGGAAAAACTCCCAGGGACCACATCCTCAGCTGATGGGAACCAGAAGTTCTCCCACCTGTCCAAATCCCATTTTACATTGTCTGCTCCTACCAGGTCACTGAAGTTGATTTTATCACTGAATTTTGGCAGTTGATTTTATCACTGAATTTTGGCAGTAGATTTTATCCCTGCTTTAGAACAGGACATAACGTTTTCTCCAGCCACTGCAATATTTTATCCTCTCCACTAAGAGGATGTCAATTGAAATTATTTAAATATTACCAACATGTCTGTATTCCATAAAGCAAAATAATCCTGATCCGTGCTCCCTGTGTGGTGCAGCCCGTTCCCATGGCTGTTATTTGTATCCCATCCTGAGCTTCAGGTCACTCTGGAGAGGAAAAGGGGGAGAGCCCTTTATCTGGGAAAGCTGAGAGCACAAAGCAGCAACTCTGATCATTTCAGTCAGGAATTCAGAGGCTGTTCAGAGGTTGAGGTGCTGTCAGTCTTGAGGAGATGAATTATCGAGCTCATGGAGGTGAAGTGCCATAATAAATGCAATTTATCCGTGGATCCACAGCATGCATGAGGCAGATCCTTCAGGACTGCCCATCCCCAGTTTAGCCACGCACACACCTCCCACTGCAGAGATGGTTTTAGGACTCAAAGGTCTGTGATCAATCCATCACTCCTTTGGCCACCACCTCTCATCCCCTCCCCTCAGCGGGGCAACAGTCAGTGTTTTATTCCTTCCAGTCCTCATTTATTTCTTTGGAAAGAACAAACCTCCTTTGTCTGGCGCTCCTGCAGGTTGCACCAGGCGGGAGGGGTGGGAGGATTCTCTGCCAGGGTCTCTGGGGCAGAGCCCACAGCTGATTCCTGAGCACACCACCTACCCCCAGCGTCAAAAAGATCCCACAAACACAGGAAAGTCAGGCAGGGCTGTGTTATGGGAGCTGGCCCCACAGCCATGCCAAGATTCTGGATTTCCTGGCGCTCCCAAGCTCTTTGGAGCACGGGGATTTTACGTTGCACAAGGTATCAGATGCCGAACTGACTTTTGTGAAACGCGCACGAGAAACAAATCAAAACGACCTCTTCAAGAAAGGATCCTATAGAAGTGTTTTTAACAATAACAGAGCAGGAAACTTTGCCTTCTCAGACATTTACCCAGCTTCTCTGCCTGCTGGCATTCCTCAAGTGCACTTGGACACACGCTGGGCCACCGAGGGCCGGGATCCTCTCAAATTTCACAAACCGAGCAAGGTCAGCCCAGGGCAGAGTTTGGACGAGATTACTCGCAGTGAAAGCCCCACTGTCTGTCAAAAATGGTGCTGTTCCATCCATTGGCAATGAACTTTGTTTCAGTCCAAGACTTCTCCAGAGCTGGGAACAGCTGGAGTTGTTCTTCTGGACAGTGTGTCCAACCCACGTCCTTCTGGCTGTGTTGAAGACTTGGTGCACTTTGCACAACACTGGAATTTTCACCCAAAATAGCCTGGCTGAAGTGATTTTTGACTTACATTCCACCACTCTACAGTGGATTTGGTAAATAAAATGCTACACAAGGTATCCCTCTTAGTGATTTCCCTTTTCCAGGGAAAGGGAGAGCTCCCTGGCCAGAAAATCCTTGCGCACTTTCCCCACTTCCAACATGAGCAGCACTGTCAAACTCATCTCAGAACTTGCCCCAGGCAACACCCACACAGATATTTCAGGAGTTAAGCTGTGTTCAGTGAGACCCAAGTAGCACAAATAGGGATGATTATGGTGTAGAAATCTACCTAAGCTCGTATCTCTCCTTGGAGTCAATAAAAAAAAAAATTCTTTGGATGTAAATCACAAGATCTGGTGAATGAAGCCACTTTAAGATGAATAAAATGATGCTGTCCCATCAATTGGCCAAGAAAAATGGCTCAATAAATTCATTAGGTTTATTTTTGGCAATCTGCATCATTTTTAGGATCTCTGAAGTCAGTTTTAACATGATCTCAAGCCCTCAGGCTATGCATTGATGGACATTTTAAACCATCACTCAGTCCTATTTTCCTCTGCCCTGTGCCATTGACTCTCTCCAAAGTCACCAAAAGCTCAGAACATGAAAAGGAATTAACTCCTCATTTGGGGTTTAGCAGGGAAAACTCAAATCAAACGAGATTAGAAACACAAATGGCTGTAAACAGGACTCTGGTCCCAGCGGCCTGAGGAGCCTCCCTGCACAGACTTGTTTTCATTCCAGGAACTGTCAGCAGCATCCTGGATTGCAAATTATTCCACACAGTCCCCTCTGGCACCCTGGGGAATTTGTCTTTGTCACTCTGGGACCTGCACTGCCTTGCTCCCCAGTGCTCTCAGCCAGCTCCCTGCTTTTCCTCCAGGCTCCTTCTGGCCATGCCTGTATCTCATTCTCTCCCTGCCCTCCATAAATGGCTTTTTCCTAGGAATGCTTTGCTGCTTTCAGGAGGGTTGTAATTTCCATTTCCTCTCCTCGGCCCAAGGGGGAGCATCCGATACAAGACAAACAAGCAGGGTTGTCTCCTGCTGCTCAGCTGCAAGTTTTGGGAAGAACTGTCAATTATTGCACATCTATAGTTCCAGTCCCCCCCTTTTTTTTTAAAAAAAAAGTTCATTTTCCAGCTGTCCTGTTCCCTTGAATGGATTTATTTTAAGGCTGCTGCCTGACATTAATAGTGCAAGGGAGACAAGGGAACCTGCAGCCCCTGGAGGACATGACTGCAGTCTTGCAGTCACCTCGAGTCAGCATGGGCTGATGATGATTTCAAGGATTTCAAGATCCAAAGCTGTCCAAATTTTGTGCAAGGCCAAAAGTCTCATGCCTTCCTTGGAGGAATCCAGGCTGGGAAATTGAAGGTTTCATTGGAAAAGTCATGAAGACACCCTGAACCATCTCAGGGCTGAACCACTTCCGAGTGCTGTCGACCAAACAAAAATAAAAACAAGATCCAGATTTTCCTTTATCCTTGGGGACAGTGAGGAACCCCATGAAATGGGCATGAGGGAACTCACGGGGACAGATTATAAGTGGCAATTTTGGCTGGAATTTCTGGGATTGGATTAGAGACAGTGAAATTTTGGTACCTGCACATAACTGCAGCAGCACCAAGGGAGAAGCTGGTTGCTACAGCAGTGAGGTGTGCTATGCCAAACCCCGTATCCTTGATAGAGAGTGCAGGGAAGGGCACAGATCTGGGAAAGGGAGAGATGTGGGAAGCCAGATGAAAAGTTTTATTAGGTGATTATTAAACTCTTCTGCAGTGCCAAGCGCAGCGCAAAGCTGCCAGCTCGTCTCACTGCAAACCCAAAATTAAAATAATGAGAGGGGCCCTAATCATGGGCTGGGTGGTGGCTGATTTTCTATCTGGGCTGGGTAAAAAAGCTGCACCTCCCTCATCAATCCAAGAGGGAAACTTGGAAGTGGCAGAGACGCTTCCCCCAAGGACAATGAATCTGTATCTGAGAAGGGAGCTGCGGTGCCTTTGTAGACACAGACAGCTAATCAGGTAATGAAAAGTGTGATAAGAACCCAACCCAACCATCAGTCAGGGCTACTGCAATCTGGCTCCTTTCCCAGGAAATGGAGAAAGATGGGACTCTCTTGACCACCTACTCATGGAGCCGAATTCTTTTGTCGTGACTGCTTCATTCCACAGACATGGGGATGGCATTCAGGAGCTCTGCAGAGTGGGTGCTCTGGATGATTCATCCCTGTCACACCATGAAATCCCATCTGGGCCATCTTCGTCCTCTTCATGCACTTTAACAGGTGAGCTAAATACATCCACTCTTCATGCATGAGATCCAGACATCTCCCGTGGAAAGAGACAGGGATTTATGGGATCACAGAATGGTTTGGGTTGGAAAGGACCTTAAAAATTATCCAGTTTCACCATCAGGCCGTGGGCAGGGACACCTTCCACTAGACCAGGTTGTTCCAAGCCCTATCCAACCTGGTTTTGAAGACTTCCAGCTGGGGTAGGTGCGAAGAGCACCAGTTGTAAACAGGGATTCCCAATGTTTGCATCCAGACCTAAGAGCCACCACAAGCAGCACATGGATATGGATATGGATATGGATACGGATATGGATTAAAAGACATCCAGGTCCTGGTTCAGCAAAGCATTTTATGTCACATTTTGAACCAAGCTCTGGCTGCTGGGTCACTTCCAGTGTTTGGCAGTGGCTTGTCAAACTGGGGTCTGAGATAAGACAAATCTGCTGTCACTCGGCAGTGATGTAACCCCGGTGACTGATCCCGAGACGTTTGGGGCGGATGCACCCACCCGTCCTTCTGGAATCTCCTACAGAGCAGGGTGAGACCTTCTTCAGTGTGGCTCTCAACCCTCCAAAGGGCTGGAACAAGGTTCCCTTTCTCTGACCCCACCAACTTTAGGAATCAGCACACTGGGACCAACCCAATTTTAAATAACATCGGCAGTGCAACCCTGCCTATGTCACACCTCTGGGGACATTTCTGCTGTTTTAACTGAATTTCTCCTCTGCTGCAGGAAGAGTTCTCCACACCAGGCTTTCACTTGCCTCAGCCTCGTGTTCATCTCATCACCCTGGTGGTGGTGACCTTCTCACATCCTTGGACCAGGTCCAGGGACAGGAGAAGGTCACCATCACCTCACCAGGTTGGCACGGAGAAGGCTACACAAGCCACACTTCCTTGACCTATGATGCTGTCCACCCATGTGAGCACAAGTGTTCTGTGGGATGTGCGAACTGGCTTTAGGATCTGGAGGCAGATTTCCATGCCTAGAACAGGCAGTCCTGGTAATTCTCCAGGAGATGAAAGGCAGGAATATATAGCGCTGAGCGGAAAGGCAGAGCCGCTCTTCGGGAACTGCGTGGGGCTGACGTAATGTTCTGTGCCGTGATATTCCCAGTAGGAACATCTGAGTTGGGGTCACAGGTTTGCAGGGAGCCATCTTGTTAGCGTCATGGCAGCTCGGAGCAATCCAGCCTCCGTTTTTCCACTGCGTGTGTGCGTGTGTGAGTGTGAATCCGCGTGGTTTCGCCTGCGAGCACGGAATCAGCGCGCCTGGTGCTGCCTCTCCTGAAATCCCTGCTTTGTCTTGGGCCCTTCCCAGTAAACTCTTGGCTCACCGTTAGTGGCTCTGCTAAGCTGTGCCTGTGCAATTCGTAGCTGGACGAGTTTGTGGGGTGGATGGAGAAAGAGACCTCAGGGCTTCAGCACTTGCAAATCCCACAGCAAGTTCCTATCTACTCCCACTCCTGCAGGAACTCCATGGAAACGAGCTCAAACTGTGCAAATTGGCTGCAAAGTGTTTTTCTTGAGTCAGTAACACAATACTTTTTCTTTCTCAACATCAAATATTCACTTCACCCCCAAACAGCCCTTGCCAGCTCCCAATGTGATAAGCAATTAGTTTGGTTAAGGCTTCTTTTTTTAGGAGCTAAAGCTGTGGGAGTTGCTGGTCTTGGAGGAGATGTGAAATCTGCTCTTTCCCCATCCAGACCATTCGTGCGGAACTCCACCACCTCACCTCCTGGACACGGAGATGCAAGGCAGCTGTTGGGCATGAAAAGCCTCTGGAACCTGCCATGCCTCAAAAGCCTTTTCTGCTTCGAATGAAATTTCTACTCCTGAGATTTACAGCAGGAAAAGATTTGGATTCTCAGGTCATTTAGACCCAAACCTACAAAACCCTTTTCTTTGAGGCCCTAACTCTGCAGATCTGTTTTCACCGAGATTCAAAATACCTATTTCTTAAGCAAAGGTGAAAAAGAAATTGTCAAAGTGTGCTGTGAGTCAGAAATTTGAGGGCTGTCAAGGTGCTCTGAGGGCTGGAGCACCTCAGCTATAAAGAAAGCACCAGGCTTGGACAGCTGGGATTGTTCAGCCTGGAGAAGAGAAGGCACCAGAGAGACTGTGGAGCCCCTTCCAGTGCTTAAGGGATCTCCAAGAGAGCTGGAGAGGGACTTTGGACAAGGGATGGAGGGACAGGACAAGGGAGAATGACTTCAAGCTGAAAGAGAGCAGGGATAGATGGGATATCCAGAAGAAAATCTTCCCCCTGAGGGTGGTGAGGTCCTGGAATGGATTTCTCAGAGAAGCCATGGCTGCTTCTGGATCCCTGGAAGTGTCCAAGGCCGGGTTGGATGGAGCTTGGATCACTCTGGGATAGTGGGAGGTGTCCCTGCCCATGGCAGGGGGTGGAACGAGATGACCTTTAAGGTCCTTTCCAACCCAAACCAGTCTGGGATTCCAGGATTCTATGAAAACACAGCAAAGGTTCTGAATTTCCTTCCTGGTGCTCCTATTCCATGTTCTCAGTGCAAATGCTGGACTCATCCTTAATTCAGTGTCTGAAGTGGTCAGTCTTAAAATGGAACACAGATTCCAGGGAAGGGAAGGCGCGGGAAGGGAAGGCGCGGGAAGGGAAGGGAAGGGAAGGGAAGGCGCGGGAAGGGAAGG
>VXAD01001913.1:678036-704251 GCA_013399195.1 Dicrurus megarhynchus | reverse complement strand
AGGTCCTTTCCAACCCAAACCAGTCTGGGATTCCAGGATTCTATGAAAACACAGCAAAGGTTCTGAATTTCCTTCCTGGTGCTCCTATTCCATGTTCTCAGTGCAAATGCTGGACTCATCCTTAATTCAGTGTCTGAAGTGGTCAGTCTTAAAATGGAACACAGATTCCAGGGAAGGGAAGGGAAGGGAAGGGAAGGGAAGGGAAAAGGACAATTCCAGTTATAGCACTGAATAAACCATAAAGCCAAACAAAACATCAAGGAAAAGAGCAAAAAAAGTATCAGGGCAGGTCAGCATCAATGGAGACATTATTTCCTCCATTATTCTGCCTCTAGGCAGAAAAACAAATCAAAAATTATGAAAGTCGTGTCAGCAGCAAAAAGTTGGCAGGCGCCANGAAGGGAAGGGAAGGGAAAAGGACAATTCCAGTTATAGCACTGAATAAACCATAAAGCCAAACAAAACATCAAGGAAAAGAGCAAACAAAAGTATCAGGGCAGGTCAGCATCAATGGAGACATTATTTCCTCCATTATTCTGCCTCTAGGCAGAAAAACAAATCAAAAATTATGAAAGTCGTGTCAGCAGCAAAAAGTTGGCAGGCGCCAGTGCCTGCACAGAGTGGTGCTGGGCTGCACAAGAAAAGCTGCTTATCATGTGGAATCACTTACTAAGTCCTCAAATTTGACTCCCTCCCTCCTACTGGAGCAGCCTTTCCCTCAGCTGAAGGGGTGACAGTCCCATGATGCCTTTTTTTTTTCCCTACAGAGTCCAAGATTCTCCATTTTGGACGCCAAATTGGTGCATCTAATCCGAATCAGGGAGGTCCTGTCATGAGCAGACTCATTTATTTCTTCGTTGGCAAAGCACAAAAAGCATCAAAGTAAATGGAACAAAGGAAAACCAAGTGGTTTGGGGGGAAAATCCCTGAAGTGGGAATTCTTGTGCGACATTGGGCAGGTCTTTCACACATGTCAGGAGTAACTCTGAGTGTGCCTCACTCCTCCATACAGACATCAGGAATAAAGGCATTTCCGTTTGTTTGGACAGCAAGATTTGAGGGCAGATGAGTTCCCAGATGCTCTCCTGGATAAAACATTGACCTTTCTAGGAGACAGCAGTTATTTGGTTGTATTCAGGGACAGCATCCATTTTTTCCCCCTGGCCAGGAGTCTCCCTCTGCTCTCCTGCTCCTGGTGTTCATGTTCCTCCTTGTTCATTCCTCTCAGATAAAGTAACTTTTACTTAAGGCTGGAAAATCCTTGTGAACCTTTTACTTCATGGCTTGGGTTCGGCTCGGCTGAAAAATTAGAGGCTACATCCTCACGTAGTATAAAACGGGAATCAGGCCAGTTTCCAGCAGGGAAGAATCAACCTCCCCTGGCAAGAACTGCTCGGATGGACCCGCGAGGGTAAAGGGGCTGTCATGCTTCCCTTTTAACACCATCCCCAACAAAAGGAGAACACAGAAAGGGAGCATAAATGGAGTTACAATCCGAGGCTGATATTTTCCGTGGTTTGCAGCCGAGCCATTCCCAAGCCTCAGCCATCAACAAATGCACCTTTAACTTGCCTCCCCTCCACAGGGTGCTTTAATTACTTGGTGCCTAAGAAGCATTTGGGACAGCGAGGTCTGTCACCCCTTAAGCTGCCTGCCCGACTCTTCATTTCACGAACAAGATACACACAACTCCTTTAGCCAATGGCAGCCTGGTCACACAAGTATTATGTTTTTCCTCTCGCTGTCTACTGTTTCACCACTGGAGGAA
Organism: Dicrurus megarhynchus; assembly: GCA_013399195.1. Classification (NCBI taxonomy): domain Eukaryota; kingdom Metazoa; phylum Chordata; class Aves; order Passeriformes; family Dicruridae; genus Dicrurus; species Dicrurus megarhynchus. The sequence continues at coordinate 702,483 of VXAD01001913.1, read as the reverse complement.
TTACACAGCCAAGAACCCGCTAGGAATAATGGCTCTATTCATTTCCCCCTGGGACTAATTCTTACAGATGGCAAGCACTGTGATGGGGCAAATTAGCTTCTTATTTCATTGGGAGGCTTAAAGTTATAAGCTCATTTTGTTGTTGTTTACGGGATAGCTCACGGCAGGACGGTGCAAGCCTGTACATTGCTGCCGGCAGGGAAGGAGGCAAATCCTGTGCCAACGGAGCTCAGAGGGTAGGGAAGGGGATGCTAGGAGGGCCCTGTCACTGCTGAGCCCCAACTCGGGCTGCGCTGGGCTCTGGAGCCAGAGCAAAGCTCTCTGGCTGCCGGGGCTCCCAGTCAGGTGCTGAGACCAACAGGAGGCTTAGCGCTGCTGCAATCCAGGATCACGGCCCTGGCACTTTGGGAAATCGGGATTTGTGAGGGTTTCTGGGGAGAGGTGGTAGGAAAACAAGCACAGTTTCCAGTGCTTGGAATGATCTGGAAATGTGCTGCAGATGAGAAATGGGGAGATCCTTATTTACCTGAAAAGGCCAGCAAACAGATGGATCCATGAATGTTTTCTTTCACAGTCATTTTCCTCTCGAGGCAGCGGCAGTCTCAGGGCTACAGAAGATCCTTGGAAAAGGAAGGACATCTTTTTCCCTGTGGTCATCACCACGAGGCTGTGATTGCCCACTGAATTAGGTGCTGCCGTACCTTTCCCAGATGGCATTTCCAGACGGGAAATTCCAGACTGAGCCTTCCCGTACATCGCTTGTCTGATTTTCCAAACAGAAAATAGAGTCACGTATCCCCAGCTTGGAGTGAATCAGCATCTCCCTGGAGATTTCAACTGACACCAGTCACCAATCTGGCCCACAATGTCACTTTTTATGGATATCATAGTCAAAATCTCTTCTCATGGGTAGTGATGCAACATGAGGAGCAATAGGAGATGTTGGATGGGATTTTATTTGTTGGCAAAAGCCCTTGTAAAAATATTTTAGACAGGATTTGTCAATGAAGCAAGCAACCATCATTCCGCAGTCATCATTCTCCATCCCTGGAAGTGTCCAAGGCCAGGCTGGACGGGGCTTGGAGCAACCTGGGATAGTGGAAGGTGTTCCTGGGTGGAACAAGTTGAGTTTTAAGGTCCCTTCCAACACAAACCCTGGAATTCCATGATCAATGATGCTATTAAGAGCTGTTTTCCCACAGCTGCTGGTCTGGATAAAGGATTTAATTTCTGCAGTGTCTCAGAAGATCATAAGGGATGTGGAACCTCTCCATGGAGAAGTTTAAGGACAGTGAGCACAGGGAATCCTCCCGGTGAGATGGTTTCAACACATGACAGAGTCCAACTTCAGATTCCCTGTCCTTTCCAGTGTTCATCCATTTTTATTGGCCTATTTTGGGGGATGAATTTCACCCTGGATGCTCCCTCTTGTATTGACTCATTCCCTGATCATTATGAAAGTGTTTCATTATAGATGAGGTGTCTTGCCCAGACCTGCTCATCTTCATTTGTAGATGATCTTCACCTTTCCTCAAACGTCCTCATGCACTGGGAATCCTTTGTTCCCTTCCCACCACATTCCCGATCCCCTTCCTGTGCCCAGCAGACACCTCCAGTCACAGCTCCGCACTCCTGACATCCGTGGCAATTTCTCTTCCTTGTCTGCATCTGAGACTTTCCTAGGTCTGCATAAAAATGTGAACTTTTCTTTTCTGAAATAGTTCCAAATATTCAAGGAGAAAATCACTGTTGGCAATATGAAAATAACCTGAAAATGATTTTTTGAGGAAAGAGGTCACAAAAAAAAATTGGATTAAATAGAAGGCTCTCACATGTATGAAACAGATAAGGCCTATTATAATAATTTAAGGAATTATGATGGCTTTTACAGCACATAAAACAGTCTTCAAAATGGTAAGTCACGACAACATGAAAATTGGTAATTCTGTTTTCTGACAAAGGTTAACCCAGAATGTTTCCATCCCACAAAATGCTACATTTGCATATGCCCAGACACTCACATATGTTTGCAAAATGCAGCCTGCTCCAGACACAGCTTTTTTTCTGTAAGTGGAAAAAAAAATTCAAAATGCCAACCCTATTTTCATCACAGAGCCGTCTCTTCAGGAAATTGCCAGCCGTGAGTGAAGGCAGTGGTAGAAAAGTAAACCTGGCTGTTCTGTAAAGCCACCAGAGCTTGAGGTAACGAGCTGGATGGTGTGAACTACTCCAGACCTCCAGCTACTTGGAGTAAGTATGGAAAATTAAAGGAATGTGTGGGGCTACAGCTTCTCCACAGCTTTTCTAGGCACATCCACCAGCAGCACCTTGGCTCTGGAGGAAAAGTATCCTACCTGTTCCTCAAACTCATGGTTTTTTGCTCTAATGTGCAAGTGGAATGTGGGTTTGAGCCATGCTGAGCTCAGCTGACATCCTTCTGGAGGTCCCTGATGCTTTTCCTGCTGTGGCAGGCTTGCCCTTGGACCTGTGGAGCGATCTTGGTCTCTGTTGTAGGGACATCACATCCATTTTCATCCAAGACAGGAAGAGAAGGAGAAGAGGAATAAAATCCCCACATGTTGATTGTATTGAATCACAAAGCCAACATCATGCTGTGGTGGAAATTCCTCCCTCGCCCCGATGCCTCCCCTCCTGGCTTTCTGTCTTTGCTTGGAGCCAGTGGTTACTGGAACCACCAATTCCTACATTTTGTCGGGCCAAGTCCTCTCCTGTGTCCACCAGCACTGAGCCCCAAGCCGTGGAGGGGAAAGCCCAGGCTGGAAAAGCCCTGCAAACCTCTGCTGAAAGCCCAAGTCAGCAACATTTGCATGGAGACCTCCCCACCTCGCCGGATTAATGATTCCTGTGGTGGCCTCGTGGCTGCTTTTACGAGCAGCAGAAAAAGGGGAGGAGGAGAGAGGAGGCATCGAAATTGAATGACAAAATCGTGGCTGGCTCTGCCAGGGCATTTCCTTATGTAAGTGGAGCAGTGGGATCATTTCCTACACCCCTGTGACCAAAGGAATGCGGGAGCACGCTGCCCGAGCCCGCCGGGGAAACGGATCCCGATGGAGTCGGGAACACGCGTGGGCTGGCACAGCCACCGCCAGGGAATGAACGAGCTGCTCCAGAGCTTCCCTAACTCCCGTCCAGGGGATTAAACCGTTCACTCCATGGTTTGCAGGGAAAAGCCTGGGGGAGCCAGCCAAAGGCAGAGTGCCGTAAGCAGGCAAGGAGTTCAACTCAGGATTCCTTGTTAAAGGGAGAGAAGGGAACAAAAATAAAGTCGAATTCCTGCATCTATAAAACAAAAGTCTCCATGTTTCTCCAGATTCCAGGATGAAGTGCTGGTAATGCGATGCTGCCGCTTTCTGTGTTATTTTAGTTTTCCAAATCTGTCTCTCTCTCTCAGTCTTCCTCGTCCTAACCTTTCTCACTGAGGTCTCCGAAGCTGAATTTCTGTTGTTACCTATCCACATAATGCCCGGTGTCCTTAGTGAATGGAGTTATAAATATATAAAATGATGAAACAAATATTAGCAGACTGACCAGCACCTATTTTCCTCCCTAGGGCAAGAAAAGAGATTTATCAGCACCTCGCTCCCCAAAAGTGCATCCCCAGGTACAGGGATTGAGCACTGATGATCTCCTGGCATCCCTTCCTTTACTATTTCCATCTGATAAGGGCAGATATCCCTGGCAATTCTGGCTTTGGGAAGTTCATTCTAGGAAATTAGTTCTCCTCAGCACCCATTAAAGAGGGAAATAAGGTGCTGAAATCAGCTGAGTGCACCTTGCACTGGTTGCTGACCACCTTCCAGATGTTTCCTCATGGAGTTTGCAAGATCCCTGTCCTTTGGGGAAAGACAATCTTGTTGCAACCAGCAGATACAGCAGGGAGAGGCAGGGTTTTATGAGATTGGACACGCAGAGGAAACACTAAAACCAGCTTTTTTTTTGAGGGTGGCACAGGACCAGCAAGTTTGAGCTTGGGTTCTAAAGTGCTCTTCACTTGAGCTGCTGGTTCCCATCCAAACTGCTGAAATGAAGAGTTTGGCATCATATCACGACCCATTAACTCTTCATGGGTGATGGGGCAGGAGCAGGGAAACACAGCTCCTGCTCCTGACACAGAGTTAGGAGGAACTGAATGGAGACATCTTGGCTCAGGTAATCAGAGCTGTACCATCAGTCCCTTTTATTTCTACATGAACCATTGAAAAAAGAATTTGTTGAGCAGAGTATTCATTTGACAAAGCTATTTTGTTGGAGAAAGTTTAGGTCTCAACACAAGTTCTGCCCCCATCTCCCACACTCGGAGTCACAGCAGTCCCCAGACTGTTTAAATCACAGAATCAGGATCATGGAGTGGTTTGGATTGGAAGGGACCTTAAAACTCATCTTGTTCCACCCTCTGCCCTGGGCAGGGACACCTTCCACTATCCCAGGCTGCTCCAAGCCCCATCAAGCTGGCCTTGGACACTTCCAGGGATCCAGGGGCAGCCACAGCTTCTCTGGGAAAACCAGTGATAACTTTCTATTACTCCATTCTCTGCCTTTGTAAGAGGAGCTGCCACATCAGCAGTGAAGTGCCGTGCATGAAAAAACATAAAGACAGTTTTGGTCCATTTTTTTTCCATTTCAATACTTTTCCACTATTCCAATGAATAATCCTTCTCTGAGAGCTTCTATTCTAAAAACTGCACCTAGCCCCAACATATTGTATCCCTCCTGGGAAAGCCTGGAGCACTCAGAGGCCTTTATTCCATGTTCTTGCTGTTTCATGGAATGTCACAGCCGCCAGGGAAGTCTGGCCATGCCTGCTGGTGAATAAATGTCCGAGGTAAGGATTTCTGCAGTGTTGTATTTCAGTTTATACAACCTGGCTGCAGGGGCTGTTCTCAGATCAGCTGAAAATCAAACTGCTCCTTTGTTGGATCCACATCCTGAAAATCCCAGTCCCTCTTTTTCTCCTCCGAGCCGAGTTCACGTCCCAGTGATTCCCCCACTCCGCTCTTTCACCTGGGTTTCAGAGGGAGAAAAGCGAGTTGTTTCCAGAGAAAGGGAATGACAATGGGCGGGCCAGCTTCAAGCTGGGATAGAAATGCAGCTTAATATGCTGTCAAAAATGATTTGAAACAGATCCCTTCGTGCCAGCTGATAAAACTGAAATGTTCTGCTTCGGGCTGAGCCGCCGCAGGTTGGAAGCTGACTTTTTAACCTTTTCCCATGGAAAAAAAAATCAGAAAAACACACTTTTGGGGGGCAAAGTTAAAAAAAAAAAGTTAATATTGAAGGCTTGCCTTAAAGCATTTATAAAAGTCCTGCTGTGAGGCGAAGCAGTGGAGTACTGGTGTCAGAGTGAGGGGACAAGGCAGGGCTTGTCCCAGGGAGGGACACTGCTGGTCCTGAGGCCTTGGGTTGGATGCCAAAATTCTGGGAGCAGGGTGCCACACATCCCAGACATGGCTTTTAGGGATCATCCACCACAGCCTGGAGTGTCTGCAGGAGCAACTCATGGCCACCACAACGCTGCCGTGCATCCAGCTCCCCCATCTGCCCTTCCCAAAAAGAAAGATGAGCAGATCCCCTCATCTCATTTCTCCTAAGCCAATAACTTATTCCACTCATGCTCCAACATCAAGGTTTAAAAAGAGATGGCCCAGCTGGCAAAGTTATAAAAAAGTTGATATTGAAGCCTTGCCTTGAAGCATTTATGAAACTCCTGGTGAGAGATGAAGCAGTGGGGTGTGGAGTGTTGGTGTCAGAGAGGACAAGGCAGGACTTCTCCGTGGGACACTGCTGGTCCCAGTGCCTTGGCTGGGATGCCAATACTCTGCCACACATCTCAGGGATGGCTTTTGGGAATCATCCACCACAGCCTGGAGTGTCTGCAGGAGCAACTCATGGCCACCACAACGCTGCCGTGCATCCAGCTCCCCCATCTGCCCTTCCCAAAAAGAAAGATGAGCAGATCCCCTCATCTCATTTCTCCTAAGCCAATAACTTATTCCACTCATGCTCCAACATCAAGGTTTAAAAAGAGATGACCCAGCTGGCAAAGTTTAAAAAAAAGTTAATATTGAAGCATTTATAGAACTCTTGCTGTGAGGCGAAGCAGCGGAGTGTGGAGTGCTGGTGTCCTGGATGGGACACTGCTGGCCCCGATGCTGTGGCTGGGATGCCAGAATTCTGGCAGCAGACTGGGATGGCTTTTAGGAATCATCCACCTCAGCCTGGAGTGTTTGCAAGAGCAGCTCGTGGCCACCACAACGCTGTTGTGCATCCAGCTCCTCCGCTGCCCCTTGTGCTGCCCAGCCCAAAAAGGAGGGTGAGCAGATCCCCGAGTTTGATCTCTCCTAAGCCGATAACTTGTTCCCCTCATGCTCCAACATCAAGGTTTAAAAAGAGCTGCTCCAGCTGACCCCAGCAGCATCCCCCAGCCCCGGTCCCTGCTGGCTCTCTCAAAGCCCTGCCTGTCAAGCCCTCGCAGAGTTGCAGCCCCTGCGATCGCGGGATCGCGGGCAGCAGGAGTTTGTGTACAAAGCTGTCACCACTCTCAGGAGTGGGTGGATTTTCCAGCTCATCTGTAACCTGAGTGGCACTTCAGCCCCGGGATCTTTCTTCCCAGTGTCAACAGCACGCAGCGGCCGAGCTATCCCCTTACACATTATCTTCGATCAAGTTGATGGGCAGGAGGGAACAGAGCCAGAAGTCATTGTGACAGGCTGGGTGTTTTTACAGGCACAATGGTTAATGGGCTGGTTAATGTAAAGGATTAGCCCCTTCAGCCCCGGGACATCTGAGAGGGGAGGAAGGGGGTGGTGCTGCTCAGCGAGCCCCGCTACGAAATGCCACGATCGGCTCGTAACCAAATAGAAGCGAATTGGAAAAAAAAAAAATCCTTTCTGTTGTCTTGTGTTTGGCACGAGGGGTGGCATTTTGGGATGCTGATGCTCACGGCACCCAACGGAAAACACAGAGCCTAAATATCACGGTCTGCAGCTTCCTCAGGAGGGGAAGCGGAGGGGCAGCTCCGATCCCTCTGTGGCAGCGCCAGGACCCGAGGGAGCGGCTGGAGCTGTGTCAGGGGGGTTTAGGTGGGATGTCAGGAACAGGTTCTTCCCCCAAAGGGTGGTGGGGCGCTCCCACGGGAATGGTCACGTTCCCAAAGCTGCCAGAGCTCCAGGAGTGTTTGGACAACGCTCTCAGGCCCAGGATTTCTGGGATCGTCCTGTGCAGGGTCAGGAGTTGGAACGGATGATCCCGGTGTGTCCCGTCCAACTCGGGATATTCTGTGATCCTCTGATGCTCTGAGCCACGCTTTGGAGGAGCAGGGAGGGATGAGAAGTCTGAACAGGGACTTCTACATCCTCAGCCAAGGGATGAGAGGGGAAGGCGAGGGGAAAGCTCATCTGTGCCCCGGGGACATCAGGACCGCTCTCCCCAAACCTCCTCCTGGCAGACGGTGTCGAGAGCTCCGTCTCTGTGTCGGGGGCTCCAAAAAGCAGCTGCCCAGAGGAATCGCTGGGCGGAAAGTGGACATTTGTCACTTTTCCTGAGACAGCGAAGCCCGCTGGGCAGCGCCCGAGGCTCCAGCCCTTCCCTGCTGCATCCCCCTTCCATTAGAGCAGCATTATCCCGAGGAGCCCATCAAGTGCTATTGTATCCCCACTAAGTGCCCAAGCTTATGAGATTTATGGCCATATGCTCGCATGGCTTATGCACTGAGGAGCTTAGAAACCCTTCCTCCGAATTCCTCAGGCAGCCGAAAACCTCCTGCCTCACTGGCTCAGCTTACAGCAGCGAGACGGTCCTGGGGAGAAACCCCCGGGAAAGCTGCTGAGTTCCAGGAGAAAAGGGGCTGGAGAAAGCCTCCCCGGGAAAGCTGCTGAGTTCCAGGAGAAAAGGGGCTGGAGAAAGCCTCCCCGGGAAAGCTGCTGAGTTCCAGGAGAAAAGGGGCTGGAGAAACCCTCCCCGGGAAAGCTGCTGAGTTCCAGGAGAAAAGGGGCTGGCAGAAGTCTGGGATTGTTAGAGCTGCCTCATAAGCTCCCAGTGAGGCAGGTAAATCACTCACAGGTGGAAATGTGGGGCGGACAGGGCTGGTTTCTCTCCTGTCACGAAGCCAGGGAGAAACAAAAAAGGGAAAATATGGGAAAATATTTTAAAAGCAAGCTGGTGATTTTTCTATCTTTGGCCAATTCAATTCAGAATCATCACGAGACTGCCAGGCTCTGAGAAGAAAAAGAGATGGATCTGCACCAGGATACTTCATCTGAACCTTGGGATTTGATGGTGGCAGGGATTTGAGTGCAGGCAGGGGAGCTGATGGAGCCTGGAGCATGACTTTGGAGCAGAAAAAGTCTTTTCTATTATTAAATTTGTATTATTATTATTTTGTAATGATGACCTACGGTGACACCCACCCTTCGTTTCTCCATTGGGGGTCCTTCTTCCTCTATCCCAAAGAGGATTTAAATTGTGTAGAAAAGCAAATGTGGTTTCTCCTTCTGGTTCACGTGCACAAAAAAAGATCCAAGTTAGCAGAGCTCAATTTTCTGCTGAAGGCAAGTCCCAGCTCTGGCAATTTTCTGTGTGTCCATCTGTGCAGAAAGGTTGAGACGCTGCTGTTGTGAAATACGAGCGTGACAGAGAAGTCAGAAAGGAAAGGGGTTCTTCTGTTCTCCAGCAGCTTTCAGAAAATCACCCAGGGGCAAAACCCCAAACCGTGTCAATAATATATAATTTTAATTGCCACTTTCTAAGAGGAACCCATTGAATTTTGGACACGGAATGGGCCAGGGGTGGTTCCAGCCCTACCTTACAGTGAGAGTTTAGACATCTGCTGTGTTTTAGGAAACAGGGAATGTTGTGGCAGGCCCAACAAAGAACAAAGTCCTCACTCAGCCAGGGACTCCCAAAAGTGATGGAGCTGGAAATCCCCCTGGATCAAAGAGCTCAGGGACAAAGCAGGAATTCTCATGGTCATTACAGATCAAGGCACCAAGAGATGAAAGGCTGCATTCTTATATATACAGAAATATAAATGTATGCACTATTCTGCCTTCATAAAGGGACCCTTAAGTGACACTTAATTGCCCACAGTTATTATAAAACCTGTACAGATCAGTGCAGGATGGCCAGTGCAGAGAGATGAGACAAAGGCAGCATTTTTCATGTTTTCCATCAGTTCATAAATAAGGTAAAGAGGTAACATCACATTCCCAAGTTACAGAGGGAATTTGTGGAAAAGCTGTTAATGAAGCCCAAGGAACCAAATTTTGATTGAGGTCCTGTTCTTTTCAGGGGTGTCTTTATTATTTCTTTTACTGCAGAAGTCATTTAAACAAATCTATATTTTAGCAAAGCCTGGAGCTGTTTAAGCTGGAAGTGGCCTTTCCACAGAAAAATAATGTCCCAACTCTCAGCAGAAGTGGGGAAAACAAATATCCTCAGGAAACTGTTCCAGCAAATTTGTCACCTTACTGATAAAGTAGTCAGGAGTTGAAATTAGACTCATCTCATTTGTAGAGCTGGGTTGAATTCACCTCTGAGGGCAAAACACACACAAAAAAAAAAATCACATGGAAATCACAGTTTTCAGCAAGCTTTGCAATATTTTACTTTGCCAAGCAAAACCCACCTCAGTCCTGTGTCAGCCTAAAAGCAAATTTAAACAGCGTGAACCAAGATAAAGTTTTTATTTAACAAAGGAGCAACAGGTGGGGGGACAAAATGCAGGAGAACAGTTAAGAAGTAGAGTTAATTAATATAAATTTGACTGGATCCATCTGCATGTTGGTTTCAAGCCACTGAGCTCTGGGTTTCTGCACCTGGATCTTTTGGGTTGCCTTCGACTCTAACAAAACAGCAAAACTGGTTCAACGTAAATAATTACCCATAGCAAAGACAAATGATGTCAATTTAGGGTTTATTTATACAAAACAAGGTGAGATTAGAAGGAGCAGATGAGGAAAGGGATGAGAAATGATGAGGAAGAAGCAGAAAAATAATTTATGTCAAAGCCTTGGTTCGGCAAAGAATCTGAGAATGAACTGCAGGTTAAGCCCACGCTTAAGTGCTCGCATGGAAGTCAAGGGAGGTCCTTAATTACAGAAGAAAACGTCACATTTATGCCAAAAGAACTGAAATATTTGTTGGTTTTGATTAACTAAATAATTAATTTACTTTTTTAGCAGCCACGTTGTTGAGACAATCATCGAACCATGGAATCTCCTGAGTTGGAAGGGGCCCGCAAGGATCATCGAGGTTTGATTTTTACCCAGGTGAGTTATTAAACCCTAAATTCAACAATAAAATCAAATGGATTTTTTAAAGCCCTTTGTCACACGTATCCAACAAGCTCAGATTCCAAAAAACCCAACAATGTCTCACAGGCTGAGCAGGACAAACTCCATGGTCTGAATTCCCTCCTTCCTCAGTGGGTGGAAACAGATTTGATGGGATGGGAGCTCTGAATGGGTCACGACTGCCGAAATCCAGAACCAAGTGCTGCACTTGAAAACCGCCTTTTATAGAATCCCAGAATGGTTTGGGTTGGAAGAGACCTCAAAGATCATCTCATTCCACCTTCCACTATCCCAGGCTGCTCCAAGCCCTGTCCAGCCTGGCCTTGGACGCCTCCAGGGATGGGGATACTGATGGCTGGGTGATGTTTCTTTTCTAAAGAAAACAATAAAATATTATTTTTTATTTTAGGCCCATGCAAAGGGGATGGATAATGATGACCTTGCTTCTTGAAAATTGGGCCAAACATAAAACCGTAACGTGAGGGATTTTTTATTTAATAAAATTTTTATTTAATAAAATATCTATTTCATTATTTTTTGCTTAATTCATTTTTTATTCAATGAAATGTCCGTTTATTCTCACTTTAAAGCCTGAGGGTCACAACAAACAATCTACTGGGTCCATCTGGGGCAAAATTTGCTCCTTTCCTGTGATTTCTGACTTCAAGAAACCATTGACTCCAGCACTGCTGGACACTGGCTTCCCACCCTGCTGTGACACTCCATCCATGGGACAACCAGCTTGTGGTTTGTCCAGGATTCCAGCTTCTCTCCTCCAAATTACTCCTCCATGTTTTGACATCAGTCACACAGTTCTACCCAAACCAGACCGTGCTGGACATCCCCTGGTGATACAGGGAGGGAATGGGTGGATGATGACCCGGAGAGCTGAGAGCTGGCTTGTCAGGTCATGTGGATCCGAGTAACTTCTGATCTCATCCCCAAGTAAAGACGTGTCCTGTGATTCAATCCAGTGCCTTCAAGCAGCAGAATTCCCCTAAAGGAAAAAATTCCATTGCTGAATGCAATGCTGGATGTGGAGGCTGTGTCTTCCCCTGGTGCAGGCGTCTGCTCTGGACCTGTGGAATAGGTGACAGCGAGGCGGACAAGGATTTCTTCAGCTTCCTCCTTCATGATCCCATCGTGGAGATTGAAATTAAAAATGAAATGAACTGACTGTTAGCAGGGTACTCCCATTGCCAGATAAGTTCCCTCCCAAGCTCTCCACTCCTTCTGCAAGAAGAAATAACCTTGATGTGAAGATTGTTTTCACACATGTGAAAACCGGTTAAGGGACAGTGGTTTTAACCTTGGTTTTTGACTTGGGTTTGGAGGGGGAGAAGGGGTTGGTTGAGAGGGCAGAGCAGCAAAAGAGAGATGAGATGGAAAGGCAAAAAGAGGAAAGCAGAGGAATTTGTGGGATTTGCTCAAGTTCATCCACCTATTAATACAGGGCAAATGAGAAGTGACAGGGAGGTAACACTGAGCAGGCCTCAAACCATCGCCCATAATTTCAGGGAGTAGGAACTCCAGCTGACNAGGGGGCAGAGCTCATGGAGAGGAGCGGGAGCAAGGCTGAGGTCAAGGGCGAGGCGTTGGGGGCAGCTCACGTTCCGCGGTCTCCCGTCGCAGGCAGAGCAAAATCCGCTGCTCGGTTGGGATGCACTGGGACAAGGAGCACGTCATAAACTCCAGGCTGGAGCGTGGCAGAGCTGGGAAAAGCTGAGTCCCCTCCAGGGTGGCTGCTGAGGCCGCATTACCTGACATTTCCCCCGCCCCAGCTCGACATGACTCAAGTGCCGGGGGTTGCATTAAGGAGGTGTGAACATCATGAGCCTGGAAAGCAGCCAAAGCTTGGGAAGGTCAAGAGAGGAATTTTTCCACCACGTTCAACTGGACTTTCAATCAATTCCAGCTTCGCCCTGTGACTTTCCCTACGTGTACCCAAAAAAATGAGGTGACGTGCCACGTAACGAGTGAGACCACACAGGGCTGATTCACTCAAGGTTCCTCTCTCATGGAAAGTTTGCTGAGGACATCTGGGAACATTCCTGTTTGGGCTGCATGAAAAAGGGGTGTCCAAGAAGTTTTCTTCGTTATTTTTTCAAATGAAGAAGTGGCCAAACATGGGCAGAAAGTTGTTCGAAATATGGAAACGACATGGAAAATTAGGACTGGGAAGATAAAATGGTGATTAGCAAATCCCGGGATGAGTTTATTGCTTTGGGGACACCAAGGGGAGGTTGTTCAGACGGCCAAACCTCAGCTGCTGCCCCCTCACTCAGAAACAAAAATTTCGAATGGCACAAAAGGTGCTGGCAGGGTGACAACGCCGAGGTCAGCGAGGGAATTCCACCTTGTAATGGAGAAGGAGTTGCTCCATTACCTTGGTAGGTCCTCGTCTGGTTCAACTGCCTTTGCAGATCTCACCCTAAGTGCTGAAATTCATCTTCAGCTCTGCCATCAGCCCTCCAATAAATTACCCTGGAGAGGTGTTTAGAGACCCCATAGCTCGCAACGTGTTTGGGGGAAAGCACTAAAGAATGATGAAGAGCTGCCGAAATTTTATGTTACAAATATTTTTACAGCTTTAGCCCCTATTTTTAGTTAACAAATCATCTATGGACCAATTATAATTTCCTTCACACATATTAAGTACGCAGAAGAATTCGCCAAACACACTGGTGCTAACCCCAAACATTCAAAAAACATGAGTCAGCCCCTCTCGCTGCCTTCCCCCCTCCCACCCCGGGCTTATTATGGACTTAAACTTCATCAGACTTCTGCAAAAACAAATGTAGGCTCTTTATTTGCCTTCTCATACTGGAATTTTTTTTTCCATTTTGCCTCTTTAAGGTTTCTTCTGCACCTCTGAGGATTAAGGCTTGGTTTTCTTTTTAAAAGAAGCCTGATGGTTCCTCCTATTTACTTGTCTTCCACAGTGAGGGATGCCTAAAAATCCCTCCAGGTAAAGACTGGGACAGCAACCCCTGCAGTCCCTGGATTTCCCCATTCTGGTTGTATCCATGTGCTCTTACCTTGTTTTTCCTTCATTATGTGGAATATGCAAGTGAAAAAAATCCAGTGATTACTGCTCCATCTTCCCAGTGGGACCGAGGGCATGGTCAGACCCTCAAGATGTTGGAACGATTTTAAACCTTCCAGCTTTTTTAAAGGGAGAGTTATTTCCCCTTTCTCCAAGCTGGTCGTGGTGATTAAAGGCCTTTGTTCCCTTGCCCAAACAAAGGTGTCCAACACCATCTGAGACGCTCCTGGAAACCAGAACACCCATGAAGTTTTATTTTTGTGCAGAGCTATCTTTAAACATCAGCATTTGCTGATTTATCCACATCGTACTAATTTCTGAATATCAAATTTCCATAAATTAATTCTCCGCGAGTTTCCATTTTGCTGATGGGGTCACGAAGGAAAAAATGCTCAAGGAATCCTTGTTCCCCTGGACTCCACCTATTCCAGAGGATCACAGTCAATGCCTGTACCAGAGGAAAAGTCCCAGCCCCGTCATCCAGCACTCAGGGATGTGAAGCGAAACCCCACAAAGTTCCCAACCCTCTTTATCAGCGCGCACCAAACTCGTTGGAAAAGCAGGAGCAGAGACCTGGATGAGTGCTCCTGGATAACCAGGACTATGGACACCTGGAGAAGGTCCAGATGCTTTGCAGGAAGAGAAGAGCTTGAGAGAAGAGTGGAACGGGATGGGTTTCACACCTCCCAGGCCAATCCTTGTCTTTCCAAGGGGTCCGGAGAGACTTGACTCTCATTTTATGGTCGTAACTTAAATTTTTTTTTGACTGCCAGTACAGAGAAAGACATCCATGGGCTGTGTCTAGCTTCCCATATGGCTGGAACTTCTAAGAGGATTTTGGTGCTCTTTGCACTTCGGGACTTTCTTTTTATCTCTTCAAACAGGGCCACAGAAACGCTCAGCACGCACAGCATCATCCGCACAAAGCTTCTTTCTGGACTGGTGCACTGTGGCAGACACTGCAGTCAATCCCTCCTGGCCTCTGTGGTTTTGTGAGAATCCAGGAAAGAAAAAAAAAGTAAAAAGGAAAATTCACCAGATCAGCTTTCTAAGCAGTGACTCTCCCCGAGCTTTCCTAGAAACACTGCTCTGCTTTTCCCATCTCCTGCCAAGCTGTATAGAATTGGATGAGCATAATTTTTTTTTTTTGCTCCTTCTCCACGAGCTTGTGCCAGGGCGAGGAAGTTTATTTTTGTAACTTAACTCCCTCTTGCAAAGTGCACTTAAAGCACCTGGCTTTCCATTTTGAATTAAACCAGAACTGACCCTACTTAGCTGAAAATGTAGCTGCTCTTTATTTGACTTGCAGGGCTTTAAGTCAGCTGGAATGGGCTGGGGTTGAGAGAGTCTCTGGTGAGGAAAACTTAGGAGAGGAGAGAGCAGCTGGAAGTAAAATTGATTTTAAAAATCCCTGAGATGCCCAGAGACAGCCCTGTCTGACGGCCTTCAAGGCCTACCTGCTGCAAAGGAAAACCCATTTTGGGTGTTTTCGGTTGGTTTGCTTCGCTTTTATTTTTCTTTTAAACCGGTTTATAGACGCCTTGAATGAAATTGAACCTGGAGGCTGGGGAGGCAAGGGGTGTCTGGAGGCTGTAAAGGCAGAACTGAGTGACTTGCACAGACTTCAATAATTTGCAGACATCTGATATTAAAATGAGAGAAATCCCACCCCCACGTCCACAGCCTGGGAACTGTGCCCTGCAGACACTTTTAATGGCTCGTGTGGCTCCAGGCACCCCAACCTTCCAGGAATGCCTTTTGCTGGGATATTTACTGATTTTTCTGGATCTAAACAAAAGCCCAGGAAAGCGAGGGGGGGAGGGGAAAATTAATAATAAAAAAATCAGATTGAGATGAAAACCAGCTGATAACTCAGCCTCAGAGAAATCTTAGGGCTCTGTGCAAAGACAGACATCCAAGGAGACGTGGCAGCTTCGTGGATCTGGTGGAAGCAGGTCAGGACGTCAAGTGGAGTTAACAAAGCTGGAAAAATCACTGAGCAGGAGTCATTAAGGGCACCCATCACACTAAGCCTGGTAACCAGTTCTGAAGCCTCATCTGCTCCCAGTGAGAAGCCTGTGATCAAGAGCAGAGAATAAAAATTACAGGCTTCAAAGGGGAAAATGAGTTTAAATCAGAACCTGGAGTGTCCAAGACCTAATAATTAACTAATTTGGAGGTTTCTGTCATTGTTATCGCTGAGTAAATTATTGCTTTAATGTTGGAAAAAGAATTCTCAGCAAAACAGGTTTGCAAATCACAGGCAATATTCTGAAATGAAGTGTTTAGCTCACTTTGATTCCATTTCTAATCCTCAGAAGGATGCTCTGATAAAGATTAATTTATGCCAAGTTCCTGTGGAATCAGTTAATTTGCCCTCTAAAGGAAAAAATAAAAAATATTGAAAACTCATTTATATAAGATATCTCATTGAGATGGATAATATTGACTGAAATGAACATTACACCTCCTCCTTCCTTTATACCAGCCCCAGTTTCCACTTGGAGAATGAGGATTATTGCACACTTCAGAGGGTGCAACAAGCCACCAAAAAAATGTAGTTTTGTAGCACTGGAGACCTTGAAAACACTTCCTAGAGCAGCCAGACTTACCCAGTGTTGTCTTCAGCACCAGCTCTGTCCTTTAACTCTAATTTAGCTCTGGATCTGTCATTCTGCTCCCAGAATTCTGCCTTTGGATTTCATTCCCTGTCAATGATGAGTGATGCTGAATTCAGAATCCCTGGAAGGAGAGAAACAAGGGCTCTTCTTCACAGCTTTGGGTCATTTTGAAACCAGTGGCTTTTCCAGTGGTTCCAAGGAATTCTGCCAGCCTGACGTCATTGCTTGTGCCAGGGCAGGGGGTGACAAGTGGGATGACACCATGCTTGACTCATGAAAGGCTCTCCTTCATATCAGATGATAGGAAATCTTTTCTTTTATCCTTTTTCATCGTCCTTTCACAAAAGCTGAGCATAAAGTCAGAGCTCATCCCACCCAGCCTCTCACGGGCCGCGAGTTCTCCTCATCTCTGACCCTGCTTTGAGCAAGAGGTTGGACAAGGGGATCTGAAGCCTCCTGTGATGTGAATTTCCCTGTGCTCTGTTCTGGCTTCCAGGGAAAGTGTTGTCTTGGAAGCGGGAGGAAAGGAAGACCATCAGTACAGGTGATTGAGGATCCCACATGCAGGGATTTGGAGGGAGCCTGGCAAACCAAGCCAGCTCCCACCAGGAATCCAGGAAAACTCAGCTCGGAGGGGCTGAACCATGAGGGGACAACCATGAAATTGTGAAGGCCGGACAGGACCTCTCAGATCATCGAGTCCAACCATCGCCTCAGCACTGCCACGTCCACCAACAAACCATTCCTTGCCTACAGGTTTTTTGAACATTTCCAAGGACAGGAGTGATTCCAGCGCTTCCCTGGGCAGCCTGGTCCAAAGCTTGACCACCCTTTCCATGGATAATTTTTTCCTAATATCCAATCTAAAACCAAACTCCATCCCATATCCTGCCGGGAACAGTGCACGGATGAGTCACCCCAGACGTTGCGTTGGGCTCTTGCTCCTGAGGCTGTTTGATCCCTTTGCTACTTCCTAACCTTTGTCCTGCCTCCCAACGTTCCATTTGTGTCTGCGCCGCCGTTCCCGACCTTTGGCTGCTGTGCCAAATTTTTCTGCGACTGGATCACTCCGTATCTGAGCCGCAAACCTCAACCGCAGCGTGGTCCCCTGCTTCAAATCTATCACGAGAACATATGGAGAGCTGCTTTTTATATTTGGCCCCCAGCAATAACCTCAAAAGTTTCCCACATGCTGAGATGAGACAGCGTTCATTTTTAGAATCCGTTTTTTCTCTCCTTATTTAGAGATGTTTCACCATTGGCTCGCTGGGATTTTTGGTCAGCTCCGGAGTGGTTGGGTCACTTGGTGCCATCATGGCGCAAACAGAGCTGTGAACATTTATTTCCACATTATTAATCAGATCTTTTTACAACCTCAAAGGTGCTGTGAACTGTGCTGGAAAGTTTTAATTATTCACTGACCCTCAAAAACACAGCAGGGAAAGCTAAGATTGTCCTCTTTTTGTCTGTTTATTCATCAAGATTTAGGGTGAAAAAAAGGAAGAAGGGGGAAGGAGTGAAAAACATCTGTGACACTTTTGCTATGAATAGCACAGCGGAGGAAAAGGCCACGTTCAAAATTTTAAATTTATTTTCCTTTCTAAAAGATCAAAAATGCAAGGCAGCTTCTCTCCAGAAGTTATCTATGGAGCAGGTTGAAGGGGACTCACAACAAAGATGATCCCAGTTTACTAAAATAAATGGGAAAATCAGGAAAACCAGGGCAGCTGCTCCTGAGTGAGGGGATGCACCTTTGGATGTGCATCCCTGAGAAGCAAAGGCAGATTTCCCACCCCAGGCACAGCTGAGCTTGTTTAAAATAGCGATAGAATTGACAGACAGACAGACAGACAGACTGTTCCTAGAGGGATCACAGCTCTCCAGCCTCCTGCCAGAAATCCACGAGGCCAACGTGTTCCAAGTTCTGCTGAGCAAGGCCATATGAAATAAGGAGAAATGACCACAAATATGCCTGTGTTTGAAACTCCTGAGGAGCTGGCACTGCCTGGCAGTGCTGGTTGGAAAGGGAGCAGTCAAATCCACGAGGAGCATCCTCGGCAAGAGGTGAATTTGCCCAGCACTGCCTGGCATCCAAACCAATCCTGCCCGGAGCCATTTGGAAAAGGGATTTTTGTTTTTAAAAAACAAATTTCCAGAGCTGTGAATGGCCCTTCAAAGGAAGAACCAACTGCTGTGGGACTGGGGCACCTGAGGGGTCTCATGAACCTCTTCTCACTCTCAATGGATCAAAACTCAAAGCTGGAACCTTAATTCAAGGAAATCACAACCCTGGGAGAAAGTGAGGAAAGGCAGCCAATATTAACCAGAGAGATTTCCAAGATCTAATAGCTTTCCTTTTCTTTAAATATAAAGAATCTGGGGAAAAATGGGCCACTTTTTTTGTGCTTTTTATTCTGAAGTTGACAATGAGGACACCAAGGAGGAAAATTCCACAGAGTACTGGGGGGTTGAACAAACATATTCCAGAAAACAAACATATTCCAGAAAACAAACATATTCCAGAGAACGAACATTTTCCAGCCTCCAATTTCAGCACGTAAGATAAACATAGGTGCCATAACCTCAGGAGAGCAATTTCCTGCTCCTTCAGTTGTCCATCCTTCCTCAGAACCTGGATTTAGAGTTGAGTCCCAAAAGGAGCCTCCAAGCCCTTGATAAGGTGTCTATTCAGACACGCCATCCCAAACTGAACATCAAGACTTTCTCTATCCTATTTTGACCAACACTCACGGATGCTTCCTGCTTCCACACCGTGAAGCCCATAGTTAATATCTCCAGTGGGTTGGCCAAATTCAGGGAAATTCTCCTTGTTCCTGGGCCACCATGGAGAGATGACGTGGGAAAAGTCACCAGACTGAACTTTGGGTTTTATTTTCACCAGCACTGAAAGACTTGAAGAAACTGCAGGTCTTTGATGGACGCCTTGGACACTGAACATCACTCCGTGCTCTGGTATTTCCTTGAGGATTAAGGAAGAAATTTCAGTTTTCCACATGGGGGAAGGGTTTCATGGCCTTTCTCAATTTGGGAAATGGGCATTTTAGTCCTGATTAATATTTTTTCTTCTCTCTGCTTCCTGCCTCCTAAACTCCAGAGCATCAACCTTGTTCCTCACTGTGGAAAGATCCAAACCCCCATTTGTCCCAGATAACATATTTTGGATGGTTTGATACCACACTGCTGTGTTTCCAATTAGGTTTCCTTGCTTTTATCTTTTTCTCTGTAATCTATTCAGTCCCTCCCCCTAATTAGAACCTTATTTGCCTTTTTCCCCCTTTCAACAGTGTTTATCCTTCACATTGTTCCCTCCATCTCTGCTCAGCGAGACTGACTTCTGTTATCTTTGTTTTTTAAATGTATGTTTGGGTTTTATTGGCACAGACATTTGTTCGAGCGATCCAACTATTCATTACAGACCTCATGATTTTCCACAGTAAATTTTCGAGACAATCAACACAGATCAACATTATTTCGTGTCTCATTCCACATTCTTTCGGAGAGTTATGTGTTATGAACAGCCCAATGCTTCAGATTATTACCTTCCATACACAAGATACCCTCGGAATCAGAGGATATCTGATGATATTCTGATGGCTAGGCATCCAGATGTTTTATTTTATTTATCCTACTTGGCTTGTTTTCTAGGCCCGAGTCCAAACCAGCCTTGAATCTCAGGGGTTGCTCAACAAATTCTGTGAGGGGCTGTGAAAAGTTATAAATGGTGGGGGGAAAAGTCTTTGCACAGCAAATAATTCTGCAAGCTCCAGGATTGTCCTTCTGCATTTAAAATAAATGTTGATTAATAACATTGTAAGAAGATTGATGAGAAATTTTAACATGGACATTTGGGAAGGCATGGAAATTCCCAAAATAAACTGATTTCTTGCTGGCACAGGTCAGGAGGAAACTTTCCAAGGGCAGCTTTCCTTAAGCGTTATTAGGAATTTCTTTCCTGTAGAAGACAGCACTTGTGTCTGGAAGTCAGGAGAGGTTCTGGATGTGTATTTGGATAACAGGATATCAGGCCTCCGTTCCCAGGAAATGAATGGAACCAAGATGAGAGGAACAAATGTGCCACGTGCTGTGGTGTCCTCCTGCCCATGTGGAGCCTCACGGAGCTCGGAGCCAGGAGTACCTTCCTGGAAGGAATTACCACACCCACCCGAGCAAAGGGGCACATCCAGAGGTACACAAAGAGGTAGAAGAGACCCATGGGACTCAAAATTAAGCAGAATAAATGAGCCAGTAAGTTCACAATTAATAATTTCTCCTCGGTGTGTAAAGACATTGGCAGATTTCACTTCTCAATAGGCAAGAGGGGTATTTCCATAAAATGGTCTCTGGGAAGAAACCATTTCAGTCCACTCTACTTTCCCTGTAGTTCCTCCCTGGTTTTGATATCAAATGAGGAAATTCAGGGGCTTGGAATGAAGCATTTGCATTTAGGTGGGGAGCTCTCACTTCCAGAAAAGCCTAACTCCACCAGAAAAATCACCAAATTTATGACGGACATCACCATGGTTTGCTTATCCTGAGAAAACCCGCATTGCTTGGCAGCTGTGGAGGCACCATCCCATTCCCTGGACCTCATGGGCTGGGAACGTCCCCAGGTAGGAGGAATCCTCTGATTCTCTGATTCTGGATCTGGTTGGGAGGGAAGTTTGTGGTGGTGCTGGGTTACCAGCCCAGATGCAGAAAAAAGGGGTCTCATTTATCCCGGTGTCGTCTCTCACCACCGTGAGATAAAATCCATCCCTGGAAGTGTCCAAAGGTCTGTGGGTGTGGCACTTGGGGACATGGGTCAGTGGTGGGTTTGGCACTGCTGGGTGACGATCCTGGAGGGTTTTCCCAACCTTAATGATTCTGTGATTCCCCTCGGTTTCCTTCAGTTGAAATCACAAGGTGAATCCCTGGTCACCTGCATTGTCTCTCCATGATTCCCACGGGTTTTCAGCTCCCCAGTCATGGATATGAGCTGAACTCAGCACATAACCAAGCACACGGTCCAATCTGGTCAAGTTTCTCTGGAATTCCTCTCATCGGGTTTTGTGGCCTTGATTCCTTGCAGCCAGGCCCTCCAGCACCAGCAGGGCTCTTGGGAAAGGCAGCAAAATGAGACAAAAGAGACAAAAATAAACTGATTTTTGTGAGTGTTCGAAGACGTTTAGGAACCTTTTTGTAATTTTAAGCCTTTCCCCCCAGTTTCATGTAAATATCTTTCTTTGCTTTCAAAGCAAGTTCCAAACTCACAGGCTGAAATTCACAATACTAAAAAAAAAAAAAAAGAAAAAGAAAAGGTAGGAAATTTGAGGATTTTCCCACCCCACCCCACCTTCAACAGCTTCCAAAGCTTTTTACTACGATGGCCTGAGAGGGCTCTTTATTTTTACAGCTGCTGCATACCTACTTCTCCTCGCTGGAAGACGCACACGCAGCTCCAGCGATCCTAATCTTTTTATTCCAGGAAAGGAACCAGCTGTAAATCCACTGAAGCAAGATCGGGATACAGCACTAGGGCTGTTGTTCTGCCCTCCCGCTGGTTAAGACTTCCCCAGAACCCCTCTCACACTCAGCCCTGTCCTGGCTCCAGGGGCCTGAGTTTCAAGAATCCCTTCCCATCTCCCAGTCCAACCCTTAAGGACGCTGGAATTCGGATTTTCCAGATTTGGTGAGGCACCCCTGGAAAGCAACATTGGAGTCAGGTTTGGACGGGTGGGGGGTGTTGGTTTCTTCCACCCTGAGAGCACCCGAGAGAGGGGCTTGGTTTGCATCCACTCCCAATTTCCAAACAAAAGGCAGGGACAAACTTACTCCATGCCCCCTCCCTGTCCCTGGGTGATGCAAATGAATTTATTTAATGGTGTGCAGCACTCAAAAGCACAGTTTCTTCCCACTTTTACTGCAAGCAGGATTTTCCCTATCCCTGCTGACACCTTTTCATAGGGCAGGCTGTAAGAACAGCAAAAATATTGGCATTATCTGGAAAAAAAATCCTATCAATGTTTGCAAAGAGCGAGAATTTCCCTGCACCCCTGGAAAACTGCTCAGGGAGTCACCTTGTATCCATGAAAACGTCACCTCCAGGGTGAGTCTTTCCCAAATTTTCGCGGTAACCTGGTGCCGAGTGTGTACAAACACTCACAATGAGTGCTTAGCAACCCCTCCTGCCAACCCAGGCAGGGGCAGAGGGAACAAAAATGTTCATGGAGCTCTCCCGTTCTTCCTGCAAGGAAAATAAAGAGGCAAGGAACAGTAAAACCTGGGCTGGGCTGACAGGGAGGAGGTGGAGCAGAACCTCTTTCCCTCTTTCCCTCTTTCCCTCTCCCTCTTTCCAAGCTGTCAACATAAGCCTGGCTTTGTCCTCTTGGACTTGGCAAGTCTGATTTGGGGTCCAGAGAACCTCATGTCTTCAGTAAAAGTGGCACAAATGAAATATAAATAAATATAAATATAAATATAAATACAAATACAAATACAAATACAAATACAAATACAAATATACATATACATATACATATACACACACATATAAATATAAATACAAATACAAATATACATATACATATACATATACATATACATATACATATAAATATACATATAAATACAAATACAAATACTAATATACATATACATATACATATACATATACATATACATATACATATACATATAAATATAAATATTGGAGGGGTGCCTGTTGTGTGAAGGGATGGAGAAGGAGGAGGCAGCCCAAAGCTCAGGAGGTCTGCAGGACTTTTCCACACCTCTGCTCTCATTTCTCATCCTGCCTGGATCCAAGGTGTCCCAGCAAGGGGGAATGCAGCCCTTTGGCCTGGAAAGGGATCCTCCCTCTCAGGGCCAGGGAATGAAGAGATCCTGAGCCCAAAGGCCACCACACACCCCCCCAAGGACTCTGCTGGGTGTCCCCCAGTACTGTCCCCACGGGACAAGACCCCACTGAAGGCTGGCCGTGCCATGGCCCAGGTCTCCCACCTTTGGGACACCCGTTATGATGTCTGGTGGCAGGTTTGGAGATGGGGATTCCTTTGTCGACTCAGGAAAAACATCCTAACTTGGAGATGATCCAGCGCATCCGTGGGATAAAATCCTGTGTTACATGAAGATATTCCAAGACACAGACTCCGGTCTAAGAGCTAGTGGCCATCTGTGGGCAGCAGGGACACTCCTAACCCACCACATTTAAAGGAAATAGGGTCTTTTCCCAACCCCTGTTGGCAATGTCACCTCACTGCTTGCTTGGGGACAACAATGCGTTGCTGAATCCTTCACCCTCACATGGCACCTCAGCATAAAATCTGTTTTTTTGGTTTTCTGAGAGGCCGGGAACAAGAATTTCCTCACTGAGGGACAGTTATGGGAGATGGGCATGTGTGTCACTAGGATGAGGTTCATTGGTCACCAGCTTCTCTTCTTTCCTGGAGTCTCCTGAGTACATTAAACTGCCTCAAAATCCAGAGCCTGGAATGTGAGATGTTACGGAGTGGGTGTTAATGATTCCCAGTCAAAACTCAGGGACGAGGCACGGTGCAGTTCCTTAACAAGTGTTTAATAAGCACAGAAAACCTTGTGAGTTATGTTTGGAAAAATCCTTCAAATATTTGCGAGTTGGAATATATTTTAAACTACTACTCTTGGGTAGCTCCTCCTACAGACATCCTCATTTCTACTGCTGGAATTCTGCTGGTTTTCCTTCCCAGGTAATTTATCCAAATGGAGGGTGGGACTGCAGGACACCCTCGGAGCTGGAGAACAGCAGAATCTCAGATATTCACTTGTTGGAAGGTGGACACCATTAGCAGAGCCTCTCTGGTGTCCCTCGAAGGCTGATTTAGCTGAAGACATTTAAATTTACTCCCATCCCAGCAGCAGTTCAGCCTTGGGATTAATACCTGCTCTAACTCCTCGCAGATAACATGACATAAACCCATAAAAAGGCAACCTGGACCACACAGCACTGATTTCCTGCTCCTGCATCCACCAATTCCGTCCATGATTTGTCTTCCCAGCTCATGCCTGTGCTGTGTTCCAGCCGTACAAATGTCAGCTGAAAGGGACACCAGCTGCTCTGCAATCCTCCGAGGCAATTTCTAGGCACAGCTCATAAATACCCCTTCTTAAATTTGGCTACGTCTGAGCCTTTCTAGCCCCGCTGCGCTGCCCTGCTCTCCACGTCTGCAAGGATTAAAGCTCCCCCCAGCCCTGCCCCTCCCTGTCTTTGATCCTTTTGTCTGGCCTAAAGAAATCCAAGCTGAGATAGAAAGCATGTGGGATACATCAGCCTGGTAGAAAGCTCCTCCGTGTATTAGCCCTCTTCTGGAGGAGTGAGATTTTTGTGGTATGATGCACAGAGCCAAACCTGCCAGCATTCCCTGGAAAGCAAGGAGAAGACGGGGGGGGAAGAGGGGGGGGGGGGGGAAAAGCAGAG
>VXAD01001913.1:642233-677644 GCA_013399195.1 Dicrurus megarhynchus | reverse complement strand
CCATGGGCTTTTTACCCCCCAAAAATCCTCAGCTTCCCCTTTCCAGCGCTGCTTCCATGGGCTCTTTGCCTCCCAAAAAATCCTCAGCCTGCCCCTTCCAGTGCTTCTTCCACGGGTTATTTGCCTCCCAAAAAATCCTCAGCCTCCCCTTTCGAGCGCTGCTTCCATGGGCTCTTTACCTCCCAAAAAATCCTCAGCCTCCCCTTTCCAGTGCTGCCTTCCATGGGCTCTTACCCCCCAAAAAATCCTCAGCTTCCCCTTTCCAGCGCTGCTTCCATGGGCTCTTTCCCTGCCATCAATCCCCAGCCTTTGGCTCCGTGTGCTGCTTGTCCCCAGCCCGTCCTCAGCCGGCAGTGACCCGGCACAGCCCCAACCTCTGTCCCTCTGCAGGGGTGATCGGGATCCAGGGATTGTATCCCTCGCATCCCGCGGGAATGAGTGAGAGCGCTTCCAAACCCAGCAGCGAGCTGCAGTCAGGGGTGGCACGGCCGTTCCCAGGAGCAGCAGATGACTCGTGGATTCTGTCACAGGACATTCCTAAAGCCGCTGGGTTCCCTTCCGAGCGGAATAACCTCCCGGCTGGAACACCAGCCCGGCTGGCATTTAACCACACAAAGGACCCCTCTCAACTCTCCCTTGTCCCAAGGCTCTGACAAATCGCTTTGCCCTCCCCATTCGTGTCACAAAGGGCTTGTCAACCTCCTTTGGTGACACCGTCCCACCTCCCTTCATGACACCATCCCAGAAACCCTTCTCCCCCTCCCAGTCAACCTCTGCTGGTCAGAGCCAGCCCACAAACCCCAGAGCCCTCGGGATGTGTGGATGACTTCTCCCTGAAGGCATCCCCATCCTACCACAGTGCCACAGAGGAGGGGTCAGGTCTGCAACCCCTGAACCAAGAACCTCCTGTACTTGCTGCAAAGCCACAGGGCTCTTTGACCATCTGAAGATTTCCTTAATTAAAACTAGAAATCAAATTCTCAAAATAGATATGACTCTATTTTGGGCTGAGCCCTGGCTTTGATTTTGTCCTGGTCAAACTGTCTCCTTTCTTCCACTGGAAATCTCTGGCTGGGAGTCTTTGGCACCCAGTGGAATGGGATTTTAAAAGTATATTATAAAAGTGCTAAACAGCAGAGCAGTAACTCCTGAAATCTGAAATAATGGGACGGGACGCAGGAGTCAGCTAAATTGCTGGAATTGTAGTGCTCTTGCCCACAATGTATTTGTCACCACGAAGTATGGAGTGCTGAGGGCCTGAAACACTTCTGGCACACCAGGCAAGCTGCTAAGGATGATAAAGCAAAGGCCCTTAAAATCATGGATATTAGAAAACCAGGAATGACAGACTTTTTATTCCCATGGGGGAAACTGAGGCAAGACAACTGACTTGTCAGAAGGAGGCTTAAAGTCTCTCCAGTGCACTACATCCTTTATCTTCCTTATAAATCAAATTGTAAGTGCAAGAATGGGAATATTACTAACACTGACTTCTAATTTAATTGTTTGGAAAAGCTCCTGGGAAAATCTGGGCCAAAGGAAAGATGTTCCCAAGCTCTGTCTTTACAAGGCTGTAGGCTGAGGGGTGCAAAGCCTTCCAAGATGAACGCAGTGCAAACATCATCTGCGCCTGGAACAGAGTTTGTGGATGCCCCATCCTTGGAAGTGTCCAAGGCCAGGTTGGACAGGGCTTGGAGCAGCCTGGGATAGTGGGAGTTGTCGCTGGCCATGGCAGGGAATGGAACAAGATGACCTCTAAGGACCTTTCCAACTTAAACCATTGATGCTATCATCTAAATCCTATGGTTTCCCTAAAACCCAATCACAATCCATGAGTGGCCTGAGGATACCAGCCGTTAACTACACCCATCCAAAGAACCAGGGGATAAAATCCAGCCTCAGCTGTCCTGGGGGGTAAATCTAGGGCAAATCTGGATGAGGATAAAACACTTACCCCAGACTGGGGTGAGAACCAAAATCAGGCTTGAACAGCTCTGTTCCACCTCTTCCCAGCCATGGGATGGGAGAAGGGGAAAAGGAGGTTATTGAGGACATTGAGGGGCTGGAGTGTGTCCAGAAAAGAGAATGGAGCTGGGGAAGGGGCTGGAGCACCAGGAGCAGCTGAGGGAGCTGGGAAAGGGGCTCAGCCTGGAGAAAAGGAGGCTCAGGGGGGACCTTGTGGCTCTGCACAACTCCCTGACAGGAGGGGGCAGCCGGGGAGGGTCAGGCTCTGCTCCCAGGGAACAGGGACAGGAGGAGAGGGAACGGCCTCAGGCTGGGCCAGGGGAGGTTTAGATTGGATATCAGGGAAAACGTTTTCCCTGAAGGGGTTGTCAGACACTGGAACAGGCTGCCCAGGGAAGTGGTTGAGCAGCCGTTCCTGGAGGTATTTAAAATATGTGTGGATGCGGCACTTGGGGACTGGGTTTAGTCATGGCCTTGGCAGTGCTGGAGGAACGGTTGGACTCGATGATCTTGGAGCTCTTTTCCAGCTGAAAATGGTTCTGTGATTCTCTTTGCTTTCCTTTATTTGGTTTGCTTTGGTTTTCCTCGAGGTCCAGAAATGGCGATGGCTCTCTCCACAAATCCACACTTAATCAGGGTCAGAGCGCTGTGCCTCTTCCCACTTCCCAACCACTGCCTCTGCCCTGCAGAACACCAGTAATTAACCCCTGCACCAGAGCGGGGTTTGGCTTCTCTGCTGAATCCCTGGACAACCAGGGATGTTAAGGATGACACAGCCCCTGAGTGTCCTGGGAAATGGGCTGAGACCACAAATTCGTTTCACGTCAGTCACCACCAACACTCCGGAGCCTTTGGCCACTGCGGCCAAAACAGGCTGCTCCAAGCTAGAACAAAACAGGAGAAGGATATTTTCTATTTTCCACAATAAAAGTGGATCCAGCTTCTCAGGTGGCACCGCTTGGTTGTCGATAGTGGGACCCTTTCTCAGAATCACCACAGATGGAAAAACAACGAACCTTCCCTTTATTTTCCAGCCAGGTGTGATCCAGACAAATAACAGGTGGAGGGCTCCATGCATTGCCTTCACAGCCATCTTTCCAAGGCAAATGCAAGTTAGAGGGAATTCTCTCAGTGAACAGATCCAACCCTGGAACTCCCAGCTGGATCCCAGCTCAGTGACACTGGGTGTGATGAGAAACACAAATATAACAAAGCAGCAAAACAAGAAATCTGAAAGAATGGCTCAGACCAGACTTAGAGCTGGTTCTTGAGAGCAATTTCTTAAATTCCACGTTTTAGGGGAAGTGTGGGATCAATCGGGATTAAAGCAAAGGTTACACCTCACTCTTTCCATCATCCATGATGACACTGCTGAGCCTGTGCTGAGCTGCACGTAAAGTGATCAGGGATGTTAATTACTTCACTAAATTGCTTTAGGCTGTCTCTGGGTGATGATGTACCTGGAAATTGCAGTGGAATCAAAGACATGCAGAGTCTGGAGCCAACCTGGACAATGGAGAAGCAGAAGAGGCCCTTGATGGAAGCTGTGCCCCATGAGCCATTCCTGCTCATATTCTTGGACATCTTCAAGGATCTTTCCACAGCCTTTCCCTTCAAACACAAACATTCGAAAGTACAAATACAACACTGGCGATTTTTAAGATCCCTTCCAACTCAAACCATTCTACAATTTCATTCTTCAAATCGTCTCAGCCAAAGTGCATCCACCATCAGCAGGATGTCCTGCACAAAGTCAACCTTTCCCAAGATCTCCTGGTGCTGGTAACACCACGACACACTCACTGTGCCCTCTGATCCCCTTTACACTCCCATAAAATTCCTATATGCTGCAGTTTTAGGAGGATCAATTCCAGATTCAAAAAGATCTCCTTAGAATCCATGAGCCATTCAGGAAAAAAACACTGCAAGATCTGCTGCGAAGACCAAATATGGGGTATTCTGTTTCCTTCCCTTTCACCTTGGTCCGTCACAGCTGGAATTATTTGTGCATCTTCAGTTGTCCCTTGGAAATTCCCAAGTAGAAAAACAGTGAATAACCCACATCAGGTCTTGTGTAAAATCCAGGATTTGGAAGAGATGAAAGATCTGGAGGGAAATTCTGCTGTCTGTAGATGAGCAGTAATTTTTTAGTTATTGCTGCCCCAATTAGTACCCCTGACAGGATTTGACTTATGCCCTTGCCAGGGGATCCAAGACAAGCAATAGCAGAATAAACTAAGAAAAACAACGTTTGGGGTTTTTTTTCTTCAGTTCAGCACTGAATCAACCCCAGCGGGGGAGGATGGAGGAGATTCCTTCGCTCTTGCTGTGGTCTATTAGTGCTGGGCTTAATCAGAAGCTTCAAGGTCTCCGAGCCACCAGTGCAGGGCTTTAATCTCCCATTCCCAACAGCATCCAGCTCCCAGACGTGCTCTGCACACAGCGCTGGTGGAAACGAGTCGTTCTCCCAGACTAATCCCCATTCCCTCATTCCTCCGGGTCCTGCCGTGCCACGGCCTCCAGCTCAGGTTATTCCGTGTTCCTTTGGCTTCTCGGTGGCCCCGTGTGAGGTCTTGCTGGAGTTGGAGCTGGAGGACAGCCAAGGTGTCAAAGGGACACCTTTCCTCGGAGCTGTTGAGTGGAATGTCCTCGGTTTATGAACACTGGAGCGATTCTGGCTCTACGGCCCTCGTGAGCGCCATCAATCACGGATTTTCATTTCAAACTCTCCCTACTTTTTATGGCACTTCCCGTGGCTGGGTAGGAGAAACGCTGTCACTCCCACCAGATCGCTGCAGTTCACTGGAGTTGCTGAGCTGGGTGCTAAATTTATTTTTTAATACTCGGAGTGGAGCCTCCAGCAGATTGCTGATGAGGATTTTGGAAATCTGAGCAAGAAAAAAGCCCCCTCGAATATTCCAACTCAATCCAAACTTAGTGTAAAACAGGACTTGTGTAACTCAGTGTTACTGTGGACTGTTTCTCACGGATAAAATTATGCAGATACTCCCAAAAAAAGCCAGGACAGTGGCAGATGGGAGTCTGTGGGACATGTTCTTAATATCTCAGGTATTTCTAATATATTCGTTTATTGATTTATTCAATAGAAATCAATATATTGATTGATTTATCTACTGCTTTATCTATCACTTGCTCAGCTCTAGATATCAGTGCCGAGATTATTCATTATAACCTCAGGGGATATTCGCCATCTTAAAATACCATAACCAAGAAAAGAAACAAGCAAAAAAACCTGAAATATCAGCTTAATTCCTTACAATTGCTCATTCTCACACTTTATGGGACATTTTTGGATATTAGAATTTAGAGTTTTATAGGAATTCAAATAACGAGCACAAGGCTACCTAGTCCAGAGCAGGAGCATTCTGATTTTATGAAATTATTCATGAAATAACCTGAACACACCAAAGTATTATAATGCTTTGGGGATACGATTTTTTTTTCATTTTCCCTTCAAAAATTTCTGACCCAGCAGAATCATAACTTCTTATTAGAGCACGGAAATCCTTCTCGATTAACCTGTAAATGCCACTCAGATAAGACTGCTTGGGAATTTGCTTGGTTCCAAGGGGCTCCCGGATTATTGTTTTTGATGGAAAATGTTTCTAATGGAAAAATGTCATTTCATCACAGAAAATCCCCTTTGATTTTCAGGAAGATACTACCATAGACCCTGTTAGGTTCAGGGTAAAGTTTCCCATCAGAGCCTGAAAAATATTCCCAAGCTGTAGGTTGGTGCTTGGGAAAACAGATTGGATGAGCAAACCAGAGTCAGCGACCAATTTCTGGGATTTATGATGAAGCAGAAATTTTATTCTGAAGCCACCCCTCCTTCCTATCTCTTTGCCTTTGGAGCTCCCTGGCTTCCTGAAAAGTTCAGCTGACTTCAGACAAAGAAACACCAAATTTCTCAATTATCCAGGTAGAAAACAAGAAATACTGACGGCATCTCTTTGACAGCTGTGGATTTTAAGGGAAAAGCTGAACTTGGCCCTGTATTCCATTTCCTATGGTTCAGACCCTCATGGTAGTTCCAAATCCAACCTGTTTTGTTTTCCCATGTGGCTCAGGCACAGGGATGAAGGACCTTGTTTTCCAAGGGGCAGTGGAAGTCCTCGTTCCTAGGAGGGGCCTCCTTTAGCAGAGTGAGGAGGAACAAGCAGAGGAAGGCTAAGGAGCCATTCCAACCTTGGATGCAATCAGGACAAGACCACACATCCTTCCTGGGTGCTCAGGAGCCCCAGTCTTCCCAAAACCCCCAGCGAGCAGGAAAATGACCTTCAGCATGAACTCATCTCCCCATGCCAACACCTGTCCTTGCCAGAGCTTCCGGAGGCAAATCCCTGAGTTACGGTGCAAGGTTCTTTCACCTTGTGGCACCTCGGGCTTTCCCACCCTCCTCTTGCCCAACACCATTCATTCTTAAGCCTGCCTTGAACCGTGGCCAGTGGCAGACGAAATTGCAGAGGATTAATTGCCCCAGCAAGGAGGGGGCCAAGGTGCACCCAGGAATTTCCCCCAAAAGCACCGGGACTCCTCCAGCCTTCCCAGACATCCCGAGGCTCCACGGCCTCCACCTCCCAAAGCTGCAGCCCAAAGAGCCCGAGGCTTTGTGCAGCCACTCCGCTGCCCCGAGGGAAACAAGGAGGGTATTTTCTCTGCTTGTTCCCTAATTCAGTTGGCAAACATTCCCCACACAGAACAGCTGGGCTGGGAAGAATGGCTGGAGGCACCATCTTGCATTTGCCCAGTGGATTAGTTGGTAATTGCTGGGTGTCTCAAATGCAAAAGGGCTCCTGACTCCTGTGTATGGCAGGACAAGGCTTGGTCTTTATTTAATTTATCGACCATTATTATTTGCCTCCCCCTTTCTCACCCTGACCTGTTTCCTAAATCCTTTTTTGCAGGAGGGAGAGGGAGGGTTATGGGGTTTTCATTAACAAAGCCTTGTGAGCCTAAGAGTGACTTTGGAAGGCAGGATATTGACCTTTATGGCTCCTAATGCCACATTACAACATCTAATCCCACATTCCAGGCTGAAAAATGGGGAAAGGATGGGTAGAAGAGAAAATACCACTCATTGTGCAAAATGCCTTCGCTCCAAAGGAAACGGAGGTCACTGCAAGGGAGGTGCAGAGGCGTGGCAAGAAAGAGGAACAAAATTAGATTTGGGTGGATTTTTTTCTGGGGATGTACAGAAATTTCCAACAAACAGAGGAGATCTAGAGTGATTTATCAAAATGAGAATTTCACCTCCTCTCCTTAGCTTCACATCACTCCCCACGCCCTCCCAAAATTCATCTGCTTATGACTCTTCTCAAGCATTTATCACTCAGGAGGTAGGGGCAGGGCAAAGGCCGCCCCAGCCAGAGCCAGGGAGGAGCTGGACTCTGGAGGTGGGCAGTGATAAAAGACAGGCTGGGAAAGCTGGAGCTGCTCATCTTGGAGAAAGGAAGGCTCCCAGGAGACCTTAGAGCCCCTTCCAGTGCCTAAAGGGAGATTAAAAGAGAGGTGGAGAGGAACTTTGGACAAGAGCCTGGAGTGACAGGAAAAGGGGGAATGATTTGAAGCAGGAGGTGGACAGGTTTAGGTTAAATATTAAGAAATTCTTCATTATAAAGGTGAAGAAACCTGGCACAAGTTCCCAGAGAAGCTGTGGCTGCCCCTGGATCCCTGGAATTGTTCAAGGCCAGGTTGGACGGGGCTTGGAGCAACCTGGGACAGTGGGAGGTGTCCCTGCCCATGGCAGGGGTGGAACGGGATGATGTTTAAGGTCCCTTCCAACCCAAACCATTCTAATGTTGCATGAACAGCCCTTCCCTCTGGATGAAGAGTGGGAAAACCAAATTTATCTTTCCCCGTGGCACAACCAATAATGCTGGAAGACAAGCAAACCTCTCCCTGTGTCCAGGGAGCGAACAGGCTCATCCCACCAATCCATCCCAAAGGGTGACAGTGTTTAGGACAAGCTAGCTCTGTCCCCATTATCTCCCTAAAACATCTCCCTCCGTGTACATTACATGGACGTTAGATTCTGATTTCATGAGTCCATGTGTGTCTGAGCATTGGAAGTCTTTCTTCATGGTACTGTTCCACACACAAACAAGGAAATGGGAAAAACAGGGGTTTGGGCAGAGCAAGGAGAAACAGGCAACCCTAAATAACCAATAAAACCTCAGCCAAAAAACCCCAAACAAACAAATTAAAAAAAACCCAAAAAAACAAGAAAAAAAAAAAAAAAGAGGAAAGGAGGGACTTTGTAACATTTGGGAGTCAACACTGATACCTGTGACCTGAAGAACATCTCAAAGTTTTGGTGTGTATAAAAAAAAAAAAAACTGGTGATGTTTCCAGCACAGCTTTTCCCACTGGCACAGACTGGGACACCACAACACTGACCATGGGTTGGTTATTTTTCACAGCTTCTATACCAGCAGCAGCAACAAAGCAAGGAACAGGGACACAATTTGTTAGAATCTTGGTGGCTGTTGAGCTCCTGAAAGGTTTTAATCTGGATGTTTGTTTTTCATGTAAAAAGATGGAAATATCACATGGAAACAAATTAATTTTGATAACACTTTGTTCTAGGAAAAAAAACCCCAATAGAAAATTAATGCTTTAAGATGAAAATGTCCTCATCTGCCATATCCAGGGTGAAATGATTCATGTTATTCAAGAAATCTGGGGGAGAGAGAGGGTAAGGAAGGGGATTAACTTCTTGGGAAAGTTTACGGTGTTTTCTAAGTTACAGAATTCTCTTCAAAGCCAGAGGCAGATCCCACACATTTTGTGTGCCTTCCAGTCTGCCTCTCGGCAGATGACTGCACCAATACACCCCCATGTAGAAACCCAGACATCCAACTAATAATTAGAGCTCATTATTGCAGCCTCAAGAAGGCTCCTCGTGTCTTTCTTAGAGCCCTGACTCCCCATCATGTCTGGGGGCAAGTGAGAAACCAGAGGTTGTGGCTGGAGATCTGAGAGCTGGGGATGAACACGCACCAAGAGATCATCCCCAGCTGCTGGGAAATCACTCCTTAGTCCCTTTCCTTGATCACATTCTGGCTCCTCTGCTCAGACACCCCACTTTTAAACCATTTTTGGTTTACGCTCATGCGAATTAAACAAAATAAACCAAAGCAAATCAGCCCTGACTAGATTTGGGTTTGCTCCCTTTCCGCAAGACGCACACCAGGGCTTTGCTCGCAGCACAGCCAAAACCAAAGGACAATTAAACTCCAGGTTCCCTTTTAAATTAAACATTCCCTTCCAGGTCGTGGGTTCTGCTCCAAACCAGACAGTGAATCCACCAACGGGTCGGTAAAAGAGTTCAGTGTTGTGGCACAGCTCCCTGAAAATCCCCCTCGCGCCGTGGATTTCAGGGATGCCGACCCGATGAACTCCTGCTTCGGGATGGGAACATCCTGATTTTTCACCAGGTCTGCAGAGGGGGAAGGATGTTTGTTATTCTTGAGGAATTTTATTATTTTTTCCTGGATTCACAACAGCACAGAGGCTTGGAGGAGCTCGTTGCTTTGCTAATGTGTGGTTTGCAACAAGAGCTGAGGAAAGGCTCCTTGAAGGAAAACCAAACTGGCTTCGGGAATGAGCCAAGCCCAAGTGTTTGGGAGGGACTGGGGGAAGAGGATGAAGAGTGGGGAGGGGGAGAGGTAAAGGAGGGTAATGAGAGCTGTGTGTGGTACTTCCACACAAAAAAACTCTTGAGGAATGGATTTGGGACGCCTCTCTTTGGAAAGAGTTGAAAAAAGGGAGCAGAAGGCTGCATTTAAGAAGAGGTTAGAAATGTTTAAAGAGCAAATAGACCCAAAAAACCCCAAACCATGTCCTTGAGGGCTCCTCTCCCATCAGCATTCCCATTCCAGGAGAGCACACTGGGTAAGGCTACGTGACCAGTGAATGTGTCCTGACCCCAACTGCACCACAAGAATAATAGAACTCACATTGTGCTCTCCTCTGGTCGAGTTCAGAACACTTTATGGGAAAAGTGTCTTCCACAAAAAAATGTTCTCCAACAGGAACTGGAACCGGGAAAAGAAAACAAAACAAACCCCGACTTTTAGAAATTTTCCATCTGAAATATAAAAACGGGAGGGAGAAACATTTTAAAGAGGGGAAAACAGTTTTGCTTAAAACCAAAACATTTCATTTCTGAGAAAAAAAAAATAAAAACCAGCCAAGGCACGAGGAGGTTCAAGTGGCTTGTCCAGAATCCCACTTGGGACTTGCACCTACATCTCCTAAGCCACAAGTGAGTCTGTCTTCAGTTAAACTGTAACGTCAACAGTGATTTTGGGCAAATATTGAACAAATGAATCCAGTTTTACTGGTAAAGGCGCCAGGCTCTAAACCAGCCTCTGGAAGAGCTCTCCATGCCCACACACATTATCCAGCACTGGGGTTGAACAGCAGAGAAGGCAACAAGGGCCCAGAGAGAATATTTACCCCTCTGAACACCCTGAACATACACAAGCCTTTCCCAAGGCTCCCAAATTCCTGCTGCTCCACTCAGGCAGCTCCTGGGAACGAATTGCCCCGAATGACACCGAGTTTCGGCCTCTCCAAGACCTCCAGGTTTTCTCCTGAGCAAACAGCACGTTAATCCTGCACGGAGTTTTCCCAGAGCACACGGATCATGTCGGGCATGGAGACTCTCCAGATGTCATCTGCCACTTCAGAGGGACTACGAGAGCCAAGAATAGCAGAGAGCCAGAGCAGCACATACCCCTGGGTGCTCCACAGCTGTGCTCGAGTCTCAGACCTGTAATTTTCACACCATTTCTCACCACCCTACATTCAGACAACTCCATTTTCCCAGCTCTGTGGTCTGAACACCCAGAACTCCAATTCTTACATTGTCTTCTCATTCCAAAGGGTTGGCAGAGCCCGGAGGCAAAATGCTTTCAGCACGCTGTGTTTCTTGCTCTGATTTATAGTGGCTTCTGGAATTAGTTCTTCTGCTTAATAAGTATCTCATTAAGCAGAGAGTGGTCAAAAATAACCAAACAGAGACATGGATGGGTTGATGCATGTTCCATGATGGTTTTACTGCACAACAGCTGGGAGTGAGGTGGGACACTGAGAAGTGGAGATGAAACCACAGCAGAGTGAGGCAGAAAAAGTCCATTCTACCTCCTTCCCACCTCCTCTTTTTGAGGCGTGAAGAAATCTTTGAAGCTGTCAGTCCTTACCCATCTTTTCAAGCTAAACACGCACACTCCTCCAGTTGATAGAGAGGTCCTTCGTGTAATCAAAATATAAAAAAAAAAAAAAATTAAAAAGGAGGAATTGTTTATTTGGAAGGTAAATTTGTAGCTTGGCTGTTGGACCATCTGTGCAGTGATCAATGTAACTCATCTCTCAGCTGGAACCAGTCACATTCCAGCAATACCCTCACCCCAAATGAAGCAAATCTGTTCCAGATGGAGAGATTTTAAAGAATTTTACACCTCGAACCAGCATGAGGTGTAACCAATCTAATCTTTCATCCAGTGGGACAGCAGAGGATACAGAAAAACACCTTGTAAGGTGGATTTCTTTTCCTGACTTGGTGAGAATTGGAGCAGAAGTGTTGGATCTGCAATGAGACCTTGACACAAACCCAAAGCTTGGTCTCTTCAGGAGGATATTGTTGCCTTGGATTGAGCATGTATTGTTCAGACATAACAGGGTGTGATCCCACCAGTAAATCCAATCTCCACGGTTTTCAAACCAAACTGGGCTTAGATATTTAGATTTTCCTTTTTTTTTTTTTCTTGGTATCTAAGTGAGTTTAGGTGCTGACGACTCAGTGAATGCTCTTTCTATACCTCCTGTGGACCTCTGGAAGTCCTGCTGGAACCAGCCCTGCAGCCAGCACTGAAACACAGCCTGGCAACAGAAGGGTTACCACATTACCTAAGGCATGTCTCCAAAATGCAAATAGATTCAAAGTCAGACTTCTGTGTGATTTACTGGCAGATGCAGTCTCGGAGAAACATCATCCTTTACCAGTGCCAGTGGCCAATAACTCATTGCACTGAAATCCTCTCAGGTTCAGGAATTTCGTAGAGTAGATTCTTGGTGGGATAATCTGCAATTTTTTGCAGGATGGGTCTTTCATAGAAGCGTTTAAACAAGTTTCACGTGAGGAAAAACCTGTCAGCAACTGAGAGCAAAGAGAAACTGCACATTGGTCAGGTCTGTCAGGGATGTCTTCAAACTCCAGGTGATCAGGGTCAAGGGAATCTCTGCCTCCCTGGATTACAATGAGGGGCCCATCCCAATCCTCCTCTGGGTGACAGCCCCAGTGAGAGATGAGGGATGAAGGTCAACTCCAAGGATTCCTCTCTCAGAGGAGGAAGATGTTGTTGGTGCCACTGTGGCTGACAAAATTCTTCTTGTGCTGGAGCCCTCTGTGCAGATCCAGGGCAGGGATGTGCTGGGGATCATCTCCTGCCTTTTCCCTCCTACTTTTGGAGTGGGAATGCTGGCTGAGAGGGACTGTACATCCACCACTCATCCATCTCAGCAAGGCACTTCCCAAGGGGCTCTCTTTACCACCCTAAGGATGCCCATGGATGTCTGTGCAAGAACATCTGTTGAGCCAAGAGATTTTGGGTCAAGATCTAAACCAAATGGAATTCACTCTTCCAGGTGCTGGATCTATCCCTAAAGCACCATGATGCACGTCCTGGAATATCTGGGGTGGAGGTGAAGAATAATGTTTTGTGAGAGAGGGTCCCAGTGACTGGAATGAAAAGAAAACTGTGCTAATTTAAATTAGGATCAGACTAGCTCAGAAAATCAAATAAACACCAAAATCCGTCTATCCACATATGAACTTTTCTCTGACTCTTAAAAAAAAAAATTAAGGGAAAAAAATCCCCGTTTGGCTTGGATTGAACCGAGTTGAGTACGAAGACCAAAACCAGTCACTAATTAATGGTGTCTCGTTTTCTGGTATTTATGCACCATAAAAATTAATAAGGGACTTCTCTGGGAAAATAAATGGTTAGCTGGAAAGCCAGCTTTGGCCTTTGGTTTTTTCCTGTTACTCATAACTTCTCGGTGAGATTCCTTGAAACTTCGAGCTGGTTCCTTCCCAGGAACTTTTAGCAACTTCCCGGAGCCAACGTTTCAAACGAGGAATTGATGCAGCCTCCCTGATATCAGCAGAGATAGACTGGGAGTAAAATTTAACTGTTCATGCTGGTTTCCAGACCTCATATCCTCAAAAAAATAATCAGGAAGAACATGCATGAAATTTTCAGAAGCCGTGGATTCAGGTACATCTATAGCTATAATTTTCTGCGTTTTAAGATTTAGGCACCAAAGCTTCTAATTTTAACAGTGGTAATCACCTGTAGTGGTCATATGGAAGGCAGCAGGTGTTTTCTATCCTAAAAAAGAAGGTCCAAAACTTGGGAACATCTCCAGTGAGCGCTGGAATCTTACATTGATACTTAGTTTTGTCCAATTTCCTCATACAATCCATTTAGGCATGATATAAAGATATCAGCTTAGCCCTTTAAACAACATAGTTGGGATTAAATGTTGTATCTGAGCTGAAAACTTCCGTTTTCCAGGAGGTTTAGCTGTGGAAGCAAGAGGAGAAACAGGAGATTTAGAGCACAAGCAAAGATCAAAAACTGGGATATCAGAAATTACCCGCCTTGCTGGTGGAGTTCCCACACTCCTTATCAGCCTCTCAGTCCCTCAAGAGACAAATCCATTCCACCACCACTGTTCCCACCCGTGGAAGTGAACAACAGCAGCCTGGGTGGGCTGGAGAGGGGAGAGAACACAGCAGACCTTGGGGTGGATCAGCAGAGCTCAGTGGACATGGAGAAAATGAACGCAGGAGCTCATTTTTAGGGCTTCGTGGGCGAAACCACCACCGACTCCACATCCTTGCACTGCAAACAGGAGCCTCAGATGGTCAAATCTCCACCTGGATTAACCAGAGATAGCTTTGGACATTGTTAGGGCTTTGCTGGTTGACATCAGCCCAGAGCTGGCTCAGGATCTTCTTTGATTTTTGTTGTGTTGTTGTTGTGGGTTTTTTTTCCCTCTGCACAATTCTCCTGGAATGTTTAATTCCAGCTTTTCCCCTTAATGAATCCTCTTCCTGCAGCAGCCCAGCACTGGAGAAGGAATCCTGCTTGGGCATTTCTAGGCAGCCAGGTCTTCTTTGAGGCCTGTGGAGAGCTGCGGGTGTTTGGCTCAGGATGAAAGCAGGAACGAACGATGCTGGTTTATTCCTGATATTTTGCTGCAATATTTCAGTGATGTCAGAGCCAAACCTTCGGAAAAAAATATATATGTAGTACACAGGGTTGGGTCCAGTGGCTGGATTAAAAGAACAGGATTATTTTGATTACCTTGATTTAGAGCACCAGCGGTGCTGAATCATGTTCAGCCAAAGAAATATCACGGAGGCAAAATTTACTCCTTTATACGGAGAAAAGCAGAAGAAGAGGAAGGCAGGGAGGAAAGAAAAATGACTCTGAATCAAAAGATGAAAATATACACCAGTTCAATGTTTTCTTCTTGTAATGATTTTCTTTCTTAAACAGGCAACCACAAAAGACAGAGATGTTTAATCCATTAAAAGTGCAGCTTTCTGGACAGAATAATCCGAGTTTTGTCAAGCCACCAGCCTGCTTCTCCCTGGGTGGGCCCAGGGTGGGGAGGGAATAGGCTTGCATTTGATTCCCTCAGAACAGGTCAGTGTGCACGGGCTTTAGGGATGGGATCTAATAACCCTTCCTGGCAGGTTGTCAACAGGAGCATGGGGGGAAAATGGATTTTCATCAAGGAGTAGAACAAATCCAAATTTCATCCAGTACCACGGTGGCAAGAGGGAGGATGGCTTTGGGGAGACGGATGAAGTTCTGCTTCTCTTTCACTGGTTTCCTTCACCAGCCATTCCTGTTCTCTTCAAAGGTGGGAAAGGCAGAAGATCCCCCACTTCTTGTAACGCATGGATTCATGGAGAGAGGTTTGGATGGCCTGGCTTGATTCAGAGCAATGAAAATCATTTTGGTGAAAGAGGGATTTTCCTTGAGTATTAGCGCAGGCAAGGGCAGTGAATGGATGGAAATCTCTCCTGTGCCTTGATCCTCTTCTCTGGAATAGGGACGACAACACCAGGACCACTGCATGGCACAATTTATGTACAGACACTGAGGGCCTGATTGGAGAACATCAGTTATTGAAAGATAAGAGTTACTGGAAGATAAGAAAAGGAAGATAAGATAACCCAGGCTTTGTTGTCATGACATGAGCACCACCAACCATCACCCTCCCTCCAGCACCTGCCCTGTGTGAGGCTGCATCTCATCTTGGACATGAGAGATTTCAATTTCAATTTCAATTTCAATTTCAATTTCAATTTCAATTTCAATTTCAATTTCAATTTCAGCATATCCTTGGTCACTCTTCTTGGTACCAGTTCTTGGGCTGCTCTCCCATGGGCCTCCACGTCTCTGCTATTTTTCAACAAGTGCTCAGGGAGCTTAGTTTTGTCTTGAGGTAAGAAAAATGCATGAAAGTTCTTAAGAAAGTAGGATATTTATGGCACTTGAAAAGAAAATGTGTTTTCCTACCCGTATTATTTATACCTTCTGCTTTCATCTGCACACAGACACAATGTAGAGTCACAGGATCATCTGGGTTGGAAAAGACTTTTGAGATCATGAAGTCCAACTGCTAACCTTCACAAAAACAAAGAGGTTATTCCCCTCTCTCCTTTGGGAGAAAAAAAAAAACCAACAAAACAAAACCTCAAACAAACAAATAAAAAGCAAACCAAATTTTAAAAAAAAGCACCAAAAAACCCCAAAACAAAACCCCAAGAAATACAAGTTTCATCTCTTCAGTTAAAGCTTCAGTTGAAGAAGATGTCCATAGTAAAAATTAACTTTGTTCTCATCAAAATGATTATTTCTATTTCAACAAGCAGCAAAAGCAATTCTGTTATACCCCAAACCTCCAGTACAGCAGAGGGCTGAGGAAATGTGGGCCAAAAGAGAAATGCTCCATCTACAGAGCCGGACTCTGATGATCCTTGTGGGTCCCTTCCAACTCAGGATATTCCATGATTCCCTCGTTCCCAAGAGGTCTCCATGCTGAATCCAGTGCTGCCACTTATCCCCATCTCTGGAGAGAGCAAACAGCAAAGCCCCTACGCTGCTGCATCCCACTCTGGCAAGGGATAAGGGGCCAAGGGGGAAAGTAGGAAGGATTGACTGATCGAGGTTGAAGGCTGGGATTCTCCCTGGAAGGAAACTCGAGGAAAATCCCTTCCTGAAGCCCATCCTGGTTGCAGAAATATGGCTGTGGGTCCTTCCTCACCAAAGTCATCCTACCCCTCTCCCTGCATTTCTACCCGACTTTGGGAGGAACCGGGTTTATCCCACCATGGAATTCACACAGAAAAACAACCAGTTCCTTATTTCCAAGGATTTGAGGATCAGCATTGCCCCTCACCTTGCTCTGAATGAATGGACACATTCCTGGGCTTAGCAAGGCCTTCCTCAGGGATAAAATACATGGAGGGTTATGACTGCCATGCACAGGGACCAACCTCACGATGCGGTCCCAAACCCACACCTGAACATGGGGTTTTGAGGGATGGAGCAGAACTTGCAGTGTCCGTCTGGCCCCATGGGAAAGGGATCTTCCTTGAAGAGGATTTTCCCAGAAAGGCTCCAACTGTCCCCAAAACCTCGTGCACTACCCAGGCACTAAACCACACACAAACTGAGCCCCTGAGGGCATGGAATTAATTGCTCATTTCCCAGAAACCTCAGGCAGTTTGTCACAGGCTAATAAAGAGAATAATGGATCATGGGGGAAAATCATAATTAGGTTCACCAAATGTAGCCTAGGCTTCTGTTTTTGTTTCAAATATCAGTTCCACCAAAGTAGGAGTATTTTGTGTTTCTATGATTTCCTGAGTCAAATTGGGAGGAAATCGTAAAACGCTAAAAAACACCCACAAATTAAAAGTTCTTATCTTGACATGAAAAATATTATTCAGAATCTCTGTGGATTGTTTTACTAATTTCCAAAATGGATGATCAAATACTGAGTGATCCCTCCATGGCTGCCAGTATTTTTAATAGGCATCTTAGTCAATGTTAGTACAGCTGTCCTTTCAAATCAACTCTTCTGGTGACTCACACTTGGATTCGGAGATTTCCCGAGGTTTTATCTGCTCTTGGTGGGCCCGTCCTTGGATCCTGTCACACGAGAGAGCAGGAGGTTCCTTCTCATCCAAAACACACAACCCACGGCGCAGCGAAAAGGACACACACAATTAAAAGAGGCAGGAAAAGAAGGGAAAAAGGAAAAAAAAAAAAAGACCAGCAGGGTCATTTTGTGCTCCAGCAGATCGGCATTTTTATGTAAAACTCTTGGAATGTCATATTCCTGCAGCCACCCTCCAGCCTTACTCATGGCGAGTTCACATCACCTGTTTCCCCTTGGAGTTGACATTTCCAAGGACTTTGGCTCCCTGACATGCTGTTGGAAAACTGAAAGGCAAGAAAGTCTCTACGTTCTGGAGAAAACAGGGTTCTTTGCAAAGCCTCACGGAAACGTCAACAGCCAATGGAAACGGAGACGACGAGGACATGAGACACTCGCCCTACTGCAGAAAACAACTATTAATGTTCATTGGAGGAATTAATATTCATTTCAGGAATTTTATTTCTCACAGATTGAACTTTTCCCAAGTCAATTTGACTGAAGGTTCCAGGAAATTTAATAGCGCAGTGACAGCGGGAGAAAACTTTGCCCTCTAAAATCTCATTCTTCAGGTAGAAAAGTGCTTTTTGACCCCAGCTGTGACACGAGAGAGGTTCTGTGTCGATAGCTGGAGTTTTGTTACTGCCCAGATTGCTCTGGGTCCTGAAAAAAAAAAAAAAAAAACTATGGAGAAGTCTCTGGGCTGAATAATTTTGAAGCCTCCAGTAGCTTGAAATATCTCCAAACCTATTAAACCCTGAAACCAAAATAAACATTTTGTCCTCCCTTCATGGAAGCATAAAGAATGTCTTAAGGCAACCCGTCCACTTGCCTGCCAATCCCAAATTGCCCTCAAGAACATATTCTCCAGGGCTTTGTCAAATCAGCTTTAACATTCCTCAAGCAACAGGGGGTTCTACCATGTTCCTGGAAAGGCTTTTCCACAATCTGGTCCCGTATCCTTTTTAAAAGGCACCGTAAAGCGCCCGTTACCTGCGAGCACCGGAGCTGGAGCGGAATCCAACTTTCCATTCTGTGGTAAATCCCATGCTTTCAAATATCTTTCCAGTCTGGATGCAAAGGAAAGCAAAATATTTTCAAGATTTTCTACTAAACGGGGCTCTGAGGGAAAAGGACACTTGCAGTTGATATAAATGTCAATAAAGACAAAATCTGGGACTGAGTTGAGATTCATTGTTTTTATATAAACAATACGCTGCAGCATCTAAAGAAAAAATAGGAATTAAACCACTTCCTGAAACTGAAAACCAAAACTTTTCATTTTCAAGAAACCTCGTCAGAATTGCTGTTTACAAACCATATCAGTTTTATCAAATTGGCTTTTTCCAACAGGAAAACATTCCTGCAGAAAATTTCCCATTGGCTTGCAGGCAGGGCTTTGCAATATCAAGGTCACAAAGAGTGGGTTTTGTTTCTGCTCTCCAAGAACTTCAACTGCCCAACTATTTCTTTCCCAGAAGATGCATTTCACAGAAAATTATTATATTGGAATTGAATCCTTTTAAATTGAAGGAATTTAAATATTTTAATCAGTGTACTCAGGAGCAGTGCAGGACCAATGACTAAATTAAAACAGTATTTATGTAGAGCCAATTCTTTATTTTCTCAGAATTTAAATGCTTATACCCTTTGTTTTCAAAATATATTGATTCAGTTAAGATCCTAAATATTCCTTAAATTAAAGAAATGTCAATATACAACTTGAACTACTCCAGAATTTCAAATTAAGTCTGGGCTTGAGGTGGATTCTTGAATCACGGAACGGTTTGGGTTGGAAGGGACCTTTAAAGGTCATTTACTCCAATCTCCCTGACACGAGCAGGGACATCTTCAACTAAATCAAGCTCTGTTCAACTTGTCCTTAAATGTTTCCAGGGATGGGGCACCTACCACCTCTCTGTGCCAGTGTTTTACCACCCTCATTGTAAAAAATGTCCTTTTTTCTATCTAATCTAAACACCAATACCTGACATAAACACCCATCCCCTTGGCCAAAACCCAACTCAGGCACCCTCCCATCCTAAAGGCTTCTTGAACTCCCTTCCCCACCAAAGCCCCACGCCATTGATTAATAATTATTTGCAGAGGGAAGCTGCCTGCACTGTCAGCCCTTTAATATTGATTAAGAAGCACTCGGCAAGGAAAGGCTGGGTGGCTCCAGCTCCGGGAAGTGCCAAGGAAAATAAAGCTGGTATTAGTGATCCTCAGCGTCTTTGCTGAGAAAAAGGCAGCATTGTGGGCTGGGAGACTGCTCACCAAAGGCAGATCTTTTCCAGTTATCCAACAACAATAACAGCATTGGATAAATAGGTGGGATACTCACAAGGGGAGCCGACGGAGGGAATTGAAAATGAGCAAAAGGAGCAAAAAAAAGAGAGGAAAAAAAAGGAAGGTGTTAAGACTTTCCAGCATTCTGAGAGAACAAGGTTTTATCCTCAGTCGGGGGAAAAACAGATTTACTAAACAGGGTGACCTCACTTGTTTGCACAGCATTCAGTAACATGAATTTTACGACCTAGGGTACCTCCATGGGAGCTTGCAAAGCCTTTCCAGCAGCCCTGTGAAAGATGCCGAGTGTATGG
Source organism: Dicrurus megarhynchus (assembly GCA_013399195.1). Lineage (NCBI taxonomy): Eukaryota > Metazoa > Chordata > Aves > Passeriformes > Dicruridae > Dicrurus > Dicrurus megarhynchus. The sequence goes on along the minus strand of VXAD01001913.1, from coordinate 657,803 downwards.
AAAAGACATAAACCAGCTTGAGGAAGGAATGGCACAGCTGGGGGAAACAAAAAAAAAAGAGAGGCTAGAAACACCCTGGTTGGGTGTAAGTAAAATTGAGAGAGAAAAATCCTTTACTGTGAGGGTGGCAGTAGCTCAGGGAAGTTGTGGATGCCCCTGGAAGTGTTCAAGGCCAGGCTGGATGGGCTTGGAGCAAGGGAAGATGCCCCTGCCCATGGCAGGGGTGGAATGAGATGAGCTTTAAGGTTGCTTCAACCCAAATTGTTCTGGGTTTCTATGGTCTGGTGAACACTCTGGGAAAATATTTCTCTGCTCTGCCCAGTGAGGGACAGCTGAGCTGGTGGTGGGGAGGTTTCTCTCTGTTACCTGGGAGAAAAGACCAACCCCACCTGTCTACAGAAGTGGCTCCTATGAGCTGTTGGGTGGGAGAAGCTGCCTCAGTGTCTCCTGGGGTGGAGGGCCTCTCATGGATGGGAGAAGAGCAAGGGCAGAGCACTCCCACACCCGCTGGCCCAGGGCTGAACCAGCAGGACGTTCAGGAACGCTGCTGCCACTCCCTGAGCAGTCACCAAAGGGTGGGGACAGAAGTTCCATGGGAACAGCCGGAAGCCAGTCTTGTTCCCAGCAAGGCTGGACAATCCTGAGCTGTGAGCTGACCACGGGCAGCAGTGAACACCGACCGAGCAGTCGCACACGAGGTAAATGACGACAGCGTTACATCCGCCGTTCCTCCTAGCCAATGGTCAGCCAGAGAACCCCAGAATCCCACCATGCTTTGGGTTTAGAGATCCTAAAGGTCATCGAGTTCCAACCAGCCATACAGGAGTTCATTCACTGCAAATTAAACAGTCTATGATTTCCCCTTCTTTGCTTTTCGTGAGGAAATTTCTCTCTAAGAAAGACAAGAATTTTCTGGGAGAAGCAGTGGAAGCAACCAGATGAGCAAACAAAAATTCCTCTTTTCGGTTGTGCATTCATCCCAGGGTGCTGTCAGCTGGCCCCTTCCAAGGAATTCTCTCCCAGCTCCACCTGGTGGCAAAAAGGACATTTGGGCCATTGCTGTGGTCATCGGGTTGGGCTCCGAGGGGACAGGGATCGTTTCTGCCGTTGCCGTTCTGCTGAGTGTCCCTCGTTCTGGGTGGCATTGATGTGACTCCACCTGCGGGGTGGGAGCAACCCTTCACTGCCCAAGGAAGTAAATTCAGTCCCCATCTCCAGCCCATGGTGAGTGCCATGGGGAAGTCAAAGCTGGGAGGAAGGAACTTGGGAAGAAGGCAGAGGGAGCATGGGGCTGGAGCTGTTGCCAAAATTTTCCTTGGGGCTGAATTGTTCTTGACCTGAAAGACCATCGCAAAGAATTTGGACGACACCCTTGAGCACAGGGCGTGACTCTTGGGGATGGTCTGTGCAGGGCCAGGAGCTGGACTTGATGGTCCTGGTGGGTCCCTTCCAACTCAGGATAATCTGTGATTCCGGGAAGTCTTCTCCAACTGGGATCAGAGCAATGAAATCTCCTGGACCGGCCTTTAGGATGTCCAAGACTGAAGTCAGTTGCCCACAACTGGGCATCTCATGTGCTCTGAGATAATCTGAAGAGGCTCACCTGTCCTGCTTTGCTTCCCAGATGAAGGAGTGGAGGTTGCACCTCTGCCTCATGCTGGTGCAGATAACTCCAGCTTTATCAGTGTGTTTGACATGACTGTAACGATAAGGAGCTGTAAAAAGATAAGGTACAGATACAGACACCATGAGATAGCACTGTATCAGTGCAGGACCCTTCAAAGCCCTTTGAATGACTTAAAAAACCAAATCCTGATTAAAATATCTGCAGGTCAGTTCCTGGTCCAAAACACAGCTCAGATCAGGCCTTGACACAAATTTTTTCCAATTAGAACAGCAACAGCAACACCATTGTCTGGTTTTTGCTGTTACCAACCAAGAGAAGGAAAGGGAAAGAAAATAAAAAAGAGAAAGGGAGAGAAAGAAACTGAGAAGAAAGGAAAAAAGATTGCAAAGAAAATCCAGGTAGTTGCAGAAATGCAAAACGTTCCCTAAAAGCAGGAATTAATTACAGCTTTTTTTTTGCATGCTAGAAATTTGGTATTTTAAAATGTGTAACAGAGAATATTCCTGAGAAAATAACAAGAGGGGGAAAAAAGGAATCATTAAAAAGAGAATCATTAAAAAAAAGAAAATTTTTTTCCTAAATATTAAATACTTAATTTCTAAACATCGGAATTATTCAAAAATCATGATCTGGCAAAAATGCCTGGGCCTGGCTCATGGCTAATTAAGATGCCACAGCCCCAAACATGCAATGCTTTGACTTCTAGCATCGAGCTGATTCCAAACATTGTTATTTATGGTTGCTGCAAACGGCTTGGGAATGCTGAGTGCATCCATTTGGGATCCTTCCCTGGTTTCCACGTGCCAGGAACTGAGGTCACTGGTGTGAAAACATCAGGGTGTGGGAAGTGAAGGCTTTGTAGGGAATTATGGGAGCTATAGGGGCTAATTCTGGGTTTGGAAGCACCGATGAAGCTGTAGAGACAACAGGGAGTCAGGAAGTGTGGGAAAGGGAGGCAAAGCCATGGCAACGCTCCCAAAAACCCTGCACCCCACGGAATCCCATTTATCCCATAAATCACTCCAAAATGTCCTAAGCTAAGGCCATATGGAGACCAGCAGAGCAGATGTCCCACCACAATCCCCACCCGCTGGGATCTCCAGGGATGTTTCCTGCTGCTCCTCCACCCTCCCGGGCACATCCCTGTGGGAAGGGAGAGGTGCCAGTGTGAGGAGCAGCCCCGAGGATGGAACATGGAATGGGGCAGGGGAGAGCATGGAGAGGATTAGAAGGAAGTGCCAGAGCCACACCTTCTCCCCCGACTCCAGAATAAAACAAAATGCTTGGAAATAACCACAGGGAAGTCAGGAATCGCTCGTTAATTCCAAAGGATATTTGGCAGTAGTCAATAAATCCCATTCCAGTTGAGCTACAGCTCAGGTGGAAGCCAGGCTGGACAGAGAATTGGGGAGGGAGAACTGGAATTTAGTAAAAAGGTTTCATTTCGATCCTACTCCCATTTTATGCTTTTCTTTCCCCAAAATAATCAGGAATAACCATATCACATTCCCTCCATTAGTGATTCCTACAGCAAATGTTCCACACAGATACTTAAAATAGTGAATTAAAAGCCCTGTGTAAAGCAAGAATATTCCAGAATGATCATTTGTATAGAAAATAACAAGAATAATTAAAAAAAAAAAAGATGATAACTGATTTAAAATGAATAATAATTAAATTATGGACAATATTTCCAGTTCTATAACTCCCAAATACTTAAATTATCAGGCCTCCCACGCAGCTGCTTGTTTTGCATTTTGAGTGTGTTTAACCTGCTAGAACTGGCTCTGGATTTCTCAGAAATTCACAATAGAGAATCCAGAAATAAAAATGAAATATGGATTTATGTAACCAACCTTCCCCTTCTGAGAGTGCTGCAGCACATCCCAGACGTGAAGTGACTTTCAGGTAAAATTGAGGGAGTTTGGGTGAGGTGGCCTTGGGATCTCAGCAACAGGAGCCACAAAATTGGATCAGGAAGCTTCAGTATTACCCTGATGATCTCTGAGGATCCTCTTATCTGCAGAAAACCTAAAAAGTCCCATCAGTTCTTGCAGAGAAGTTACCTTTTTTTATAAAATATGTTCTGATTTTCATGAAAAATATTGCTATTTTCATCAGATTTCCTCCCTGATATCCTTTCCTCTGTACTTCCACGCACTGAAAGTATTATTTTTATTTTTTTAATCAGAATTATAGCTCAAATATCTCCCGTCACTGCTCTGAGACACAGCCCAAAGTTCCTGACCAGTTCATCTCCCACGGAGGGGACATTTCACGCATCAGGATAATCTGGTATGCCCAGGAGGCCAATCCATTGGGGAAAGTGGGAATAGAAATAATTGAATTCCGATTTTTGAGGCATCAGAGCTGCATTTTCTATTTTTTTTTTTTCAGTTTTTCAACTAAAAAAAATTGCTTTTTGCACAGAGAAAAAAGAAACAACCCAAAACATGATCCAATCTACTGCAGTCCCTCTCACCAGGGTCCTGTTTTTGCTGTTTTATGCTGTTGTAACCCACTCCAGCTCATTTTCTGTCACCAAACAGTACTGAAGCTTCAGAAAAATTCACCCGTGCCTCTCCTCCCACCTTTGCAACCTCAAACCATGACTGAAAGTGGAAACCTCCAGCTCAGCTTCTCCCCAGCAAAGCCCTCCCACTGCAGACCCCACCTTCAACTCAAAATCCAATTTACTGCCCCAATAAACCAAGGAAGACCCAACCAAACACGATTTGGGCAAGGCCACCATCAGCCCAGAGCATCCAAAAAAAGCTAGGAATGGCTTCTTTGTGGTTTTTTTCAAAATGGCAGCCGATAGAAGTAGGATTTTTAAGAGGGAGAATTCAAAGTTAATGGCAAATACAATCCAGAAATAAAACTCAGTAATCAACAAACCCCCTCCTCACTGTGGCCTTGTGGTTTCTGAACTGGGTTCGTGTCCCAGCGACTGCCACAAGGAATTAAAAAGGAAAACAGGCGCAGGTGAGGTCATTCCCACCCGAGGAAGGGAAAACTTTGGTTTTGTTGAAGTTTCCTTGCCTCTGGAGACAACAAATAGAGGAACAAGAGAGAGACAGAAATGGAAAACACGATACCAGACCAGCCTTGATGTTTGGGACATTTGGCCAGTCTGAACCAAGACACCAAGTCAGGCAAAGTGTCCCAAATGTCTTCTTTACGCCCTTTTTTAAGCTCTGTCCAGGACAGTTTTAGTGCTTCCTTGTTAGAAGTAACCAAACCCTTTTTTTCCCCCTTAATTCTTACAAAAATAAGTGAAATTTCAGGCACGCAGAGCCTGCTGTCAGAATCACCAAGCAGGGTTAACTGGTAGAATTTCCCAGCAGATTTTGGGGGATTTCTTAAGGCTGGAGATCCCTTTATTCAACACCTCAGTGCCCAACCACTTTACTTTCATTTTATTCCCTCAGCCCTCCCAAAAAGGCCTGAAAAGCTTTAAAAAGTAGAATCCTAGATTGGTTTGGGTTGGAAAGAACCTTAAAGACCATCCCTGTCCCATGGGCAGGGGCACTTCCCACCAGACCAGGTTGCTCCAAGCCCCATCCAACCTGTCCTAATCCTTTGAGAGATTCTTCTGTGCAAGTGAGAGGGAGAAATGAGTGTTAATTTAGGCTGAGTGCCCTCGTAATTAGCACCTTGCAAATTAACACTGCCCTGGGAAGCTGAGAAGGCCAGGAATGAAAGAGAAGCCAGGACAGAAATGCCATTCTGGGGAGTTCAGCGTCGAAGGAGAGGAAAGAAATGGATTGAAAATCAGGCTCTGGACTTGAATTCTAAGATTTATAATTGATATTCTAACATTTATAATTGACATTCTAATATTATTTGTGTGGATGAGGGATTTCACACTGATCAGAGCCCATCAGGGTCTGTCTATTGAGTCAAGAAGATTTTGTATCAGTGCCTGAGTTTGGAATTCTGCAGGGAATGCTGCCAGCCTTTAACTTTACAGGATATGGGAATGTAAATCACGGAATCATTAAGGTTGGGAAAGACCTTTAAGCTCATCAAGTCCAACTTAAACCAGCACCGCCATATTCACCATTTAACCACATCCCAAGTGCCACAGCCACACATTTTTGGACCAATTTCCAGGGAACACAAACAAGAAATAAATAAATGAGTGTGAGACCAGACACATCAACCACCCGAGGCATGAGGAGTGGAGGAAGAGGAGGATGAAAGGCACCACTTCCCTCTGATTCCCACTGATTCTCTCCCCATTAACCCCTGGCACAGGTTGCACCTCCTGCATCCCTTACATAGCAACCTCATTTAAATAATTAAAGGAAGCTGTGGCTGTTCAGTCCTTGAGGATGTGGAATGAAGCAATGGAAAGGTTTTAGGGGGCTACAAACTCTGATGACCCCACAAAGGGCTCACCCCCACTTTAGCATTTGACATGAGGCTTTTTTCAAGGTCTGGCCATGTTTTATACAAAAAATTATGAGTTTTTTAAGGTCTAATTATACTTACTCACTGTTACTTCAGGGGTAGCTGGAGGCTGATGCGCTGGAGCAGCTCCATGGACTTGTTTCTTGCTTTAATTCCTTCAATTAATTCTTTAAATTCTTTAAGTCCAACCAGGAAGGTCAACCTTCCAGAAATGTGTTTTTTCCAGCAGCAGAATCAAAGAACCAACCCAAAACACTTCAGGCTTGGCTTGTGAGGGTTATTTGCGGAGCACTTGAATTTCTGCACCGATTTTAGCCCATTTAAAGAGTGGCAAGGAGCATTCCTGGGCACTGGAACTCGCTCAAATATATTGTTAAAATATTAGAAAACCCCTGGCGTGCTCCTGGCTCAGGTAAAAGCACGCTCCCAAGTAATTCCTTGGCATGGGTCGGGAGCTGGCATGGGCTAAGGGCCATTCCCAGGAGACGTTTTGGATGGAGCCACCTTGTTCTGGAAGGCCAGGATATTTCACAGGTCGGATGTGGGCTGGCTTAGGCCAGGTGGCACCAGCACGAGGGCTGTGTTTAATTAATTCATGGAGCTGTAGCCAAGAAGTCCATTCCTTACGACAAATGTGCAGAACTACGACAATCCAGTAAATGCTTTAGATTGGCAGTTTTTATATGTACTGACAATAACTCTTGGGAAAAGGAGCAGAGATGGCCTAGGAGAGGATGTAGAAGGTTGAAAGATTTCTCCTCTTTTTCCAAGCAACCCCTCCCACCACCTGGATATCCCAGATCCTGAGGGAAATGCCCCATTGTGTGTTTGGCAGCAGTTACACCCTGGAGCCACCAGCACACGAGGGAGTCACACCTTCCCCGTCACCTCCAGCTTTGGTTCCCACTGCAGGACTGGCCACTGGCACAAGTGGAGGAGACGGCTTGGAGAAAATCCCTTGGGAAACAGGAAAATCCTGCTGCTCTCCCATCCACATCCCACAGCACAGGGGCAGGAGGTGAACTCTGAAATGTGGCACGATTTGGGGCTCTGTCCTGCTCACCTGGGGTGCCCCCCACGTCTCAAACAGCGTTGAGGGCACTTCCCATGACCTGGCCCCAGGTCCAGCTCTCAGAGGGAGTAAAGGATGAGTTTGGCCAAGCCATGTCTCATTTCTGACCCTCTTTCACCTCTCTGGCCCCGTGTCTGTCATTCTACTTGGACTAACAGAGTTCAGGCATCGCTTCTGTCTCTTAAGCACCTCAGTTAGAACCTCTAAAAGGAGATGCTCAAAACTGTCGGTGCCCGGCCTCAGTCGGCCTTGGCACACGAGCGAGAGAGACTTCAGCGCGTTTGCCCATAACTCAGTCAGAGGTCACAAAGCTGGCATGTAAAGGTTGTTTATTCTAATGTTATCCATAGCTGCGATGTCCTGCACAGCAGGTCCATCTAGCAGGAGAAAGTAGCGTAGGTCTGCCCACCTTTTGGGTGTACCGAGATTTTTATACCCCGTTACAAATCCAATCAGTGGACAAAACGTGTCATTATTTACAAATTTATACCAATTAATTCTAACCTGTTCTAGACATGCAATTTCCTGTCTTATCTCTATTCTACCAATCAATTTGTGTCCTCGTCATTGAGAATATGGAGGACAGTGAAGAAGAAGAAGGAGAAGGTGACCACACCCTTTAGACTCCATCTTAACCCCCCTGTACATGTCGTACCCCCATGTACATGTTATCAGATCTTCTATATACTACATTTCACCCGGTGCAAAGTGACTATTAATGCTTATATTAGACTCTTGTGGCTTGCAATCCATCTCTTAGAGTTGGTAAAGTTCTCCAAGGACAAAGATCAAAGGCAGTGCCCTCTGGGGCACCCCCATTTCGGGGTGTCAGGTCCCCTAAATTAGACAGAGACATGTCGTGGGTTCCGACAAAAACCACTACACAGCTTGAGCTCTGTTAATGATGTTAATGATGTTAATGATGATGGTGATGACGATGAAGAAGAATCAATATCAAGTGTTTAAGGCCAGGCTGGAGCAACCTGGTCTAGAGAAAGGTGTTCCTGCCCATGGCAGGGGGTTGGAAGAGCTGATCCCTTCTAACTTCCCATTCTGTGATTCTGGGACCCGACTCTTTCTTCACCTCATCTCTTGGCGATTAATTTTACTTTTATTCAAGTAACAGTCAGATTTCAGTCTTTCATGCCTATTTAAGGGGGAGCTCTGTATAAAATTTGTCCCCTCATTGTTTTTTCCCTCTCTTTCCCCTCACCCTATGTTTTTCCTCACGTGCTTTTCAGCATTCACCTGTGCTCAGTCATTGGTTTCCTAGCAAACAATTCCACACAAAACACTTTCCGCAGTGTAGCTGGAAGCTTGTAAGAGATTCAGGCAAGTCATTATTTCTTTCTCAGCTAAAGGCACCTCTGTTTATACTGGATTTTACTTCTCATGCTCCTCTTCTGCTCAGCACACCCACAGCTGCAGGCTGAAACCACCTTCAAGACATCACACTGACACTGAGGGAAACAATGGGAGAGAAGGAGGGGGAAAGAAACCTATTTTATTTTTCTGGAGGTGAAATCTCTCATCTGATACTTGTTTTAATCCCAAATTCTTACAATGCATTCTGGCTTCACCCACTTCCTCTGCGGGAACAGCTGTCAAAACGCTGCCACATCCTCGGCTCCTGCGGCTTTACGACTCCCATTAGCAGCTCTTTAAGGGGCTGCCCGGGCTGCCTGTGAGGTTCCAAACCTGCGAGTTCCCATTACCCAACTGCCAGGAAGTGTAAATGGGAGGTCAGCTGGGAAGCTGAAGGAGGCAGGGGGTTACCCTGCAGGGTTTGGTGGGAAACAAACCAGAGGGAGATCCATCTCCCATCCCATAATCTCCAAATCATCCGCTCTTCTGGTTTAAAAACTGAGCAGCCTGCTTTAGTGGAAGGTGCCCATGGCAGGGGGAATAGGAATTAGATAATCCTTGAGCCCCCTTCCAACCCAAACCATTCCATGATTGTATGAAAAATACCGGGACCAAAGTGTTTGCCTGGCTCCGCAGAGCTTTGAGCTGATATTTCTCATCACAAGGAGGGACAAAGCAAAGCAAAAGCAGGAGGAGCCTTGGTTGTGCAGAGTTTCCACTGATTTGGGAAACATTTCCTCGGGTGGATAATAATCTGTGAGGAGAACAACAGGGGGATGCCATCCCGACACCAGCACAGTCCTGGATAAAGATCCAGCGTTTCTGTTTGAGGATGAGCAATTGAGGATTCCTTTCTGTGGAAAGGAACCAGCTCTGAAAGGCTGAATTAAAAGCCAGGGTGCTTTTCCCACCGCAGGAAATGAGTCTGGAAGGTCAAATAAATGAATGAATGCAAGACTTTTGCGTGCACGGGAAGGAGGGAATCGGAAAACCAAAGGGACTTTGGGAAATCCTTTGGAAATGCAAGTCAGAGTTTTTGAAGTAATGGAATCATACAAGGGTCTGGGTTGGAGGGGACCTTAAAGATCATCTTGGCCCAAGGTTTAGGTTGGATATCAGGGAAAGGTTCTTCCCCCAGAGGGTGGTGGGGCACTGCCCAGGCTCCCCAGGGAATGGGCACGGCCCCAGAGCTCCAGGAGCGTTCGGACACCGCTCCCAGGGATGGCCAGGGTGGGATTGTTGGGGTGTCAGGAATTGGACTGGATGATCCTTGTGGGTCCCTCCCACATCTGGTAATTTAAAGCTCAGCTGCAATGACTCTGAGGAACTGAACAGCTCCAGGGATCCTTTGTGAAGAAAAGAACATTTGATCAAGAGAGTCAATGTGAAGTCCTGGGATAACAACAATTTTTTTAATTGCTGTCCTTCGCCCAGACTAAATTTGGCCACATCCAACCTATTCTGAGCTCCAGACAGTTATTTTGGAATCACATCCTGACAGTGACACTGTGCCAAGGTATCCTGACTTCTCCAGCAAAGTATGATGGCCGTGGAATCCCACGGGAAGCTGATGGAGTCCCTCAGCCTCCTGAGCTTGTCTAACACTTGTAAAATGGATGGAGAGGCATTTCTGCAGCTCAGGGCACCACTTTTGGGGCTTAAATTAGCCCCAAGGCCAGGCTTATGGCTGAAGTAAGGCTGAAGGAAGGGCCTCCCACAACCACTGGACACAGACTTTCCCAACAGATGTGAAGAAACAGGAGCACGCTTCAAGTATAATTTAAAATACATTTATTGTTTCATTTGTTCTGGCTTTTTTTTTCTTTTTTTTTTGTTATACAAAGATGTTAAATAACTTAAATACATTCTCAACAGTCACTCAGAATCAGATTTATACCTACAAGCTGTACATATGAGGTAGAGAAAAATAACTTAGGCTCCCATAAGACATTGGAAAATAAACAAAAACAAAACAAAAAGAAATACAAGAAAAATACTAATCCTTCATGTTAGTATTCCCACCTCCCTTTAAAAGGAAATGCCATCCCAGGTGTGCAAAACAAATCCTAGACTTTACATTCCTGCTTCAAATTGTTAAAGATGGGGTGGTCCAAGGGAAATTCCTGGGCTGGTTTGGTGGTGGCTGTTCCAGATGGGTCCATGCCCAAGGGGAGCTGGAAGGATTATCCACACATACCTCGATTTTCCTGAATTCAATCCCACCTCTCTTAACCCGGGTGTCTTTATCCCCTTCTACTGCCAGCAGTGAAAACTGGCACCTCCCCATGGGCCAAACACGTTCCAGAGGTGCCTCCACTGATTGCAGACCACGGGCTCCTTATCTAAGGGGGGATGATTCCAGACCCATTGCACCTCAATGCCAACACCTTCCCCAACATTCCTGAGGGGAGGAATCTCCTGTCCTTTTGGCTCACCTTGCCCAGTGCTAAGAAGGATTTTTCCGATTTCTGAAAACACTCAGCAACAAGTAAGAAAAAAGGCAAAATTCCGATGTTTCCCCCGACAGGTGAATTCGATGTGTCCGAGTCACCTCTGGTCTCACACCCCACTCACTCCCTGCACCTGAGGAATTCCAGTTACAGGAAGCCAGAGCTAAACGGTGTTGCCAAACCCATTTTCTTTTCCTCCCCACCCACAAAGCCTTGAGATTTCCCTTTTTTTTTTTTTTTGGTTTGCTCTGTTCAGAAATACTCTGTTTGTAAATAATTTGGTCAAATCCAATGTTAGTCAGTGAAAAATAAATCTGAAAGCTATTCAACAGTAATATCCACGGCCAGGGATTGACCAGATTCAACCAGGAGGTTGGAGTGAGATGATCTTTAAGACACCTTCCAACCCCAAACATTCCATGATTCCTATGATTCCTCTGGACCTGATCCTGTGCCATACTGAGCAATGTGCTCCAGAAAGGCCGCATCTTGGATTTCTTGTGGGAAAACGTCACTTTCTAAAAGTCACCACCTAATTAGCATCCTAAAAACTGAACTCCAGGATGAGCTGGCCACGGAAGCCAGACTCAACCCAACAGATGTGCCCGCAGAGCTGGATAAACCGGGAATGAGGAGCTTTACTGCACCTGTTCCATCGGGTACAGAACAGACTGGATTTTACTGCAGCATCAACTGAGGAATTTTTCACAGGCACCATAATCCACCAGAAAATCACCTTAAGCAGCATCTACTCCATGAAAGTACCCTTGAGAAATCTGTCCCTTCATCTGGGGTCTCATCCAACCCTATCCCAGCCAAAGCACCCGACTGTATGTTCCCTAAAACAGGGCAGCTGAAAAACGATGGCCAAAGGAATTCCAGACCTGGGCTGAAGGGAGGCAGATGTCAACGGGCTGGTTGACAACAAAAACTCCTCAGAAATTATTTTAGCCCCTGCTCAGGTCTCCAAACCGGCAATCCCAAAAGTTCTTTAGGAAACAGGGGGTCCATAAATCATTCCCTGCTTCCCAAGGTGAAGGACAAACTTCCTGAACCACGGCAGATCAAATCCCCAGCTCCCCAGTTTTACATTGCCCCATTCAAACAGATGCAAGTTGCTTGCGTTGGGTCAAGCCTGGAATTTGGTCCTTGTCATTTAACCTTCCCAGGTACTCCGATCATGGTTTTATTTTCCCCAACCACCTTTGTAAGAGTCGTTTCTTCCCAGGCCGACTGAGCTCAATGGCAAATCCCTGGTTATTGCCAATGGGTTTGGGATTTCCTCCACCCAGACCCATCTCAAAATTGGGATGTTCAGCTAAAAAAGGGTAAACTTGAAATTTTGGGGTAGATTTTTTTGTATTTCCGTTACAAGCTACTCATTTTTCATAACTCATTTTTAGTGTTAATGATGATAATAATTAAAAATCCCCTTTGATTAAACACTGCTTGTTTCACCACCTGGAGGTTTCAGTAACTGGAAGATAAGGAGAACATAATGTTTAGGACTTGTTTTGCATTTCTCCACATCCGGCATAAATGAGTCAGTCACACAGAATAGAAGCTTGTTAAAAAACAGATGACGGGTGCAACAATTATTTCTGTGGGTTTTTATTTCTTTTAATAGAAAATTCTAATATAAAACAGCAAACGTTTTCAGTTTGCCTTGTTTACAAAAATATTATATATTTTTTTTTTATATTTCTGACATAACTAAAATGCACTATTCAATAAAAATATTCTTCCATCAGCTAACTTCTTTTTTTAAAAAAATTAATAAAAAAGTTATATAAATAATGGTTGCACCCCCCCACCCCAAAACTGATCTGGCTGGATCAGCTTAGGAGAACCAACACTTTGACACTTTTGGGGGGACAGGGGGCGAAAGGGGGTCAGGAACCAGAGATCTCCCCTCCACCCATCCGTCCTTCTCCAGTTACATCTGAACAAAATCCTATTTCTCTGGGGACAACAAAAGGGGGAAAGTTGTTTTGCACTTTTCTTTTTATATATACGAAACGACACCATGAAAAAGTTCAGGGACCCAAATCCACTGCTGAAGTAGTTTTACAAAACTGAGCAATTTCATTGAATTGCACTGGAGATCCAATGGTGTGGCAGAATCAGCCCCTCTAGAAAAATCCAGTTTAATCCAGCTGGGACAAAAAGGTTTTTACAGGACCTGTTTTATACAGGAGTTCCCAGTCTCTTCTTTAGGGTTTTCCAGACTTGTGGATGGAGCAGCACAAGGACAAGCTCCTTCTCCATGAGTTCATTCAACTCCAACACATCTCTCACCATCAGAAAACCCAGGCCTTGCACTCCCAAGGGTTTTGAGATGGTTTGACATCTTCTCTCCCAGCTCCTACTTAAGCTCCACTGGATTTTTCCAAAAGGAGGCTTTTCTCCCCATTCCTTCTTTGATGATAAGGCAAATATTGGAAAACGCTGGAACTAAAGACCCCCCCACCCAAAACACACCNAAAAAAAAAAAAAAGAATGGAACCAGAAATAGTAATTCAGACCCCAAAATTCCTGTTTCGAGCAGGTTTGGATCTGGCTTTACTTTGGAGGGGAAGAGCTATTCTAGCACACACAAAAATGTAACAGTGAGTTTGCACATATGTGTGAGAGNAGAAAAATAACCCACATTTGTTTTACCACCCTAGGTCAAAAGGCCAAGAAGACAAGTTCTCCTGATTTCAGAGTGTTAGTATATTTTATACACTGCCTATACATTTAACACATGTGCCTCGCTACTATTTAGTTATTTATAATTTTTTTTTAAACCACAGGAGAATAAACCTTGCTATTTACAATATATAACAGGCAAGTAATATATCCATATGAACATAAATACAATTTGTGGTGGGTTTTTTTGTTATTAATTTTTTTCATCTTTTTTTTTTTNCACATTGAAACCATACCAAGGTCCTTCTGAAGGGCTTTGCAATAAATAAATGTTCAATATTTATATATATATATTTATGTGTCAAGGTGTGTATATACATATATCTATATATACACACTGAATAATAGGTTTCTAGGCAATTAATTTTTTAAACCATTAGATAAACTGCTTTGGGGGTGACTTTCCCAAAAGCTGCGAGAACCTTCCCGGTGCTTTGCTGGGGTGGAAGGTGGGAATTCCACGTATGGATTCCACCTCCTCCTCCTCCTCCAGCNTTTTTTTTTTTTTTTTTTTTTAAATACTTACAGAAAGCATCCAGGCTTCAGTGCGTGAGTTATAATACACAGAAGAGCTCTTTCCCTCAGTAGTTCATTCACTCTTTGCTGCTTTCTTCTAGTCAAGCTTGGACAATCTGCCTTATTTCCCACTCATCTCTCTCTCCCCCACACTGCCAAACACACCAAGCTTCCCTATCCCATCCCATCCCGGCATTTTCTCCGCCAGGATATGCATGCCAACACTCCCCTCCTCTTCTGCTTCTAGGGACTCATTCTCCTCTCACACCAGTGNCCACCTCCTCCTCCTCCTCCAGCATTATCCCAACCTCCAGAACTGTACAGCAAATAAAGAAACACCAAAAAAAGAGACATTTTGCTTCACTTTGCAGGACCATGGTGCTATCAAACAGTAACACCCTGTTCCCTCCCCATGCCTCCACCTCAAGATTTGATGCCAAGGAGCCAGGCTGGACTGCAGGTATTTGTAACCAAGAAAACCCAAAATCTAGCTTTTCTCTTCCCAGTAGATGCACACGAACAGCTTAAATATTAGTGGCTACAATTTGGGAGGGGAAAATTAAAAATTAAATAAAAAGAAGGAAAAAAATACTTTGAAAAGTAATGGTTTGTCTTGGGAAATTGCTCTCGTTTTGTTTTGCTAATTTTTACTACTGGCTGAAAATCTCTTTTGAACACCAGATCAATGGCTTATAGAAACTTGGTGGAAATTGCTACTACTGGACAAGGAAAAATTGCTACCAAAAAATCAAACAAAACACCCTCTGCTCCCCATTTTTTTCCTCAGAAGGCTTTGTTCAGGCATTCGCTGGCTGCCTCCAATCCACTTTTATATGAAGAATATTGGCACGTCAAGTCCTGGATTGTACATCTCCTCTTCCAAGGCAAAAAGAAATGCTGGAGGTTGCCATGTGTTTCATGGCGTTGGAGTGATCAACCCCTGCAGTCCAATTCCTGGCTTCTCTCAGGTTGTCTCTGTGTTGATTGGTTATTCCACATCCACGAGTCTGTTAGGAATTAGCAGATGCGTTTTTAAAACACAGTTTTCGATCTAGTGGTTAAAAAAAAAAAAAAAGAAAAAAATCATCTTAAGGTCATAGGTTTTGCATACAGCTTGTGTCATGTACCACTGCCATGGTTTAGAGTAAATGGAATGATGACCTAGGAAAGAAAAGTCAACTCCTCCAGAGGTCTGATCCAGGCCAGAACGGCTGCTCCACAACGCAAGGCAGCCCCGGGTTCCAAGATGCACTCGGATTTCTCTCGTTCTACTCAAGAGAAACGCGTCCAAAGTCAGCTGGCATAAGACTCAACAAGTTCCAGTTGGGATTCCTGAAGCAGTTACCACAGGGTGAATTCCATCAGCAAGAGGTGGGAAGAGGAGAAAGAAATAAATCATGCACGAAGTGAAAATGAAAGAAAAGTATCTAGTG
>VXAD01001913.1:589645-642188 GCA_013399195.1 Dicrurus megarhynchus | reverse complement strand
AAAAAAAAAAAAAATTTAAGACAGCAATAGTGCTAAAGAACCTGCATTTGGGGGAATTGTTTTAAATAAAGAACGTGGGATTGGACTGAAAGGGACAGGCACGTCTGGTGTTCTGCTGTCTTCCCAACCTCTTTTCTTGGATCTATTCCCATCTGCAGCGTGGTGGACCCAACGTTTTCGAGCTGTACTTGGTGACAGTGCACACGGATACGGAGCTGCCATTAGAGCTGATGCTCCCAGCGGGTCTCTTTGTCAGAGCCTGGTTTGCTCCATGTGCAGAAACTCCACTGGAAGAACCCATCATTCCCTATAAATCCCTCTCCAGTTTTAGGAGAAATAAGCGGCTGCTTCCCGCACTCAAAGCAGAAGGATCTTTTGTATCTGCTCAGCTCTCTAAGCAGCTGGGTGAGCTCCAGGAATACAGAAGTACAGGGTATTTATGCCAAAGGGAATATCTTAGCCCAGGAGTTCATGGAGGATGGCTGCAACAATGTTCCAAGGAGAAATGATCCGTCAAACTGCGTAGATGACGAAGGTGAAGGTCAACTGGTGTCTAACCCCAGTGTGACAGGCACTTATTTCCACACGGTTGGACCTCATGAAAATTCAGTCTACAGGAAAAACAAAACAAAAAAAAACAAAACAAAAACACCAAAACAGCAACACAGCCGGGTCACCTGTACCCTACAAAGTGCTTATGTCTCAACATAGCTTCCAGACGCCAGAAGGTCACTCAAACCCTGTTTGTCTCCATAGGCAGCTCTCCAAGCTGGCCCGTCCCCGGGGGCGGCCGTGCAGCCGAGGCCGCGTCAGTCCTTGCAGGTGTAAACCTCCTCCCTCTGGGTGCACTGCTTGCACTCCACGTAGCAGCACCAACGCACCTGGCACTGGCACGGGCGCGTCACCACCCGGCTCTGCGTGTTGTGCCCCCGGCCGCAGCAGATGCTGTCGCAGTTCTTGTCCTTGTAACACTTGCGCCCCGAGGTCCCGGGGGAATAGCGACTCATCAGGCAGAAGCTGGGGGAGTCGTCGATGTAGACGAGATCCGTAGTCCTTGGGATTTGATCGCTGTGGCCGGGGATGGATTTTTTAGGGGGGGAGATGTCGCCTTCCCCCGTGGCCTCGTTGGTGGTGCTGCCCACCTTGAGCGAGGTCTCGTACTTCTGCTTCAGCTGCTTCCCGATCTCGTGGAAGGGGGAGAGCTGCCTCCAGCACGTTCGGACGGTGCAGGAGCCGGACACGCCGTGGCATTTGCAGGTGGTCTCCACGCCGGCTTTGATGACCTGCAGACACACACACACGGCCCCAGAGAGAATCAGTCACGGCAGAAGAAATCAAGACACCAAGTAAAACACAACATTTTCTAGAAGGAGCTTCAGGGACACAAAGGTGATGACAACTCAAAAAGTATCTGTTGGAAGCAGAGAGAAAACACATCCTGCAGGAAATACTTATTTCAAAAGGCTCTTAGTTCACAGATTATTACATTTACCTGCAAGAACTTTGCTTAATTGACTAATTAATGATACTAGAAAGGTGTACGAAGATTGTCCAGTGCTGTCACTCATTGTGTAGATGGAGATCTGAAACTGTGATGCAACTAAGAGATTAATATATATTTTAACACCTATTTATCTTTGTCAATAGTAAGTAGATAAGATATAACAAAAGTGGAAGCAGTTGGTTTAGTGGAAAGGGCTGGGGTGGCACATGCTCCAGAACAGGAGTGTGGACAGTAGGAACCTTCTCCATCCCACAGGACCCCAAACCCCAAGTACAAGCAGAAGTAATCTTTGTTCAGCATCATCAACT
Organism: Dicrurus megarhynchus; assembly: GCA_013399195.1. NCBI lineage: Eukaryota > Metazoa > Chordata > Aves > Passeriformes > Dicruridae > Dicrurus > Dicrurus megarhynchus. Next base: position 640,376 of record VXAD01001913.1, on the reverse strand, counting down.
GACTGATGCTAAACAAAGGATCCCATCCTTTTCAAATCAGGCTGCAATAAAGAAGCTTCATGGCACAAAACCACATCCATCTCCTCGGAAACAGCACTGGAATGTTCCAGCTCCCCTTCTCCAGAGGGAGATTTATACCTGGGATACCCCCACGGGCAACACGAGAGCAGAGATGTTATTTGGACAGTCACAGATACCCCACGTTTTGTCCAGATTGTAAACACAAATTTATATTTCTAATTCTCCCTCCCTCCCCCTTCCCCAAAATTAGGTTTTATTTTGACCTAAAATGGGTAAGGTACAACCACCCCTTAAAACAGCCAGGTGAGAACAGAGTTTGTTTTACAGAGCTGGGTCCTGACAAGGTACTGTTGAAAGTGCCCTTCCTTTGGGCATCTGCGGTACCTAAAAAAGAAGAAAACAACCTCCCCCCATGCCCATGATGGCATCTGCCTACGTTGTGGCCTCCTGACAGCGGAGGACTGGCTCCAGTCCATTTCCTGACCATCCGGTCCTTAATTATTTGGCGGCACAAATCCTGCTGAGCCCCGTGTGCAACCATGCAATAGGTCATGGACTCTGAATTGGGGCCTGGCCCAATTGTGATATTCCAGAAACATTTTTAGAAAGACAATATGCATAATGCAGCCTTCAGCAGAGCCCGTCCAATGGTCACACTTCATTCCTGTGACAGCCAAGACCTTTGCAAGTGCAATCCAATAATACACAGTAGCATTCAGAGCGGTGACGGGTTACAGGGGGAGATGTGTTGCTGGTTATAGTGCTCAGCTGGGATGGCTCGGGTAAGGGCTGTCACGCTCTGTGTGCCAAAGTGTCTCGCCAAGTCCACAAGAAATCCCACAATGTCAGACAAAAGCGTGCAGAACACATTTCAACACCGAGGCGGGGGGGAAAAACCCCAACCTTCACCCGCGCCCTCCCTTGTGTGAAGTCCCATTTCACTGCTTGTCCAGAAGTGAGAGCTGAGTTCGTGTGAAACAAAGCTCCTCCACCTGATTTCATGCCCACACCACCAGCAAAACGGGCAGAAATTGCTGGGATACTTGGAAAAGGGCTGCACAGTGCAGTCATTCATCAGTTCAGGCTTTCCTCAACCCTTCCTCCTCCCCCAGCGCATTTGCATCTGCTCCACCTGGAAAAGGAGACAACCCCCATTGTACAGGAGTTGGGAAAGCAAGATACCAATGGGAACTGGCTCAGCTTGTAGTCATGCTCCTGGACTCAGGAACTCAGGAAGGGAACCTGGAGTCGGTGCTGTTCTTGTCAGGAGCCACCTCTCCTGAGCTCTGCGGGAGAGCTGACGTTGCAGGAGCACTACGGCCAAGGCATCCATGTGGGGCTGGTGGATACAGCCCAACACGTGTTGGAAAACCTGATCCTGACGGATTGGCAGCTGGCTGATGGCAGAAGACCTTCAGTCAGGTATAAGCATGTAGGTTTAGGCACTTGAAGCACACCAGCCAGCCAGGGTTGACCTCACCGAGGCAAACACTTGAGTTTGAACACCTCCGTTTGAGAAACACCTCGAAACTCCTGTCAGAGTCAGGGGAGCCAAAGCAGGAGAGGATCGTGCAGTGAGGCAACCACCTGCTCCACTGAACAGCTCTCCAGGCTCCACTGACTGTGCTGAGCACACCTCCATCACCAACAGGAGCCTGAGGACCCAGCTCACACAGAGGCATCTCAGTTTTAGGGGATTCTGTGAGCAGAACCCCACTCTCTGGGCCAAACTCAGGCGTCTAAATCTCACCACCTAGCACTAACTGAGGTGCTTCAAAACATTCTCCTCACACCAGCTGTCCCTCCAGCAGCATAAAGGTCTCTCAACGGGTACTAATAAGTATACTTAGGTAGATTCATTCTGTTCTCCTAATCTGGCCTCAAAGTCCCTCATGAATCCCAGTCTGGATTTTCCTGACTCGTTTCTATCTCCTTGTTAAGCAGTGGCTGGGACAGCTCTGGAGTCATGCACTGGTGGACCAAAGCACAAAAGGTTTCCCTTGTCCCCGTCCCCATGAATGCACCAGCTCATGAAACCCAGCGTGTGGGTTTTCATACAGCTGCTGTGCAAGCGCGGTGCATCCCAACCGCCCCGTAAACCTTCTCCTGGAAGGACCGGGAAGGGCTTGAGAATGTTACGAGGCAGCAAGAGTGAAAATCCTAGAAAAATTCCTTGCCCAGGCAGCCTCCCCTGCTGCTGTCAGTCACGCTGCAGCTCCTCGAGGCGCTGCGTGATGGGGAACTGCTGCCTCCGGGCCCCAACCACCCACGAGCCAAAATGAATCTTGGCAAAGCCCTTCTGGTTCTCGTCCCGCTCCCCGGCTTCCGCAATGACCTCTCCTCCTCTTGTTGCGAGCTCCTGTCAGAGACACTTAAATCCACCTCATTTCTTCAGGAAGCAGAGCAAGACTGATCCAAGTCAGCAGGTTGCTTGGAGCAGTGTTGGAGAAAGCTTTGCTGGCTGCATCCTGGGACAAATGTCTGGATCATGCTTTCAAACCTGGAGGGGCTTCCAGGATAGAATAACATGGGTTTTATTCCCAAAAAACTCTGGGGTAGATGAGGAAGAATCAGGTTTTACCATATAAAATCATGATTTCAAGAGCTGTAGTAGCTCCTGCTTTCTTTTCAGGGCTCATCACAGTTCAGAGCCTGATTTACCTCCATCCTGCACAGACCTGCACCTGTTCTGCACACACCACTGAATAATCACTTCATCTACACCAAGGACGTGGCCACCTGCACGTTTGTCACAGATGTGAAGCAGAATGGCTCAGCTTCAATCCAAGCCACAAAATATCTCATGCTCCCCATGGCCCCAACTCCACAGCTACCACACAGCAGCAGGGCTGTAGTAAGTCAGGAGTAACAGCAACAAGGAGCATCCTTTTTGTGTCATGTGCTGTAGAGAACTCCTGCCGTGAAAACAAAGCCAAAGACAAGTGGTGGGTCGGGGTGGCATCACACGTGGAAATTCAGTCCTCCCACTCTCCTCTGAGCAACCCCCTGGTTTGGCAGCCTCAAACAGAACAGTTTGGGAGAAAAATAAGGATTTCTGAGCTATTTAGCTTGACCTAGGAACACAAATTCCCATTGACCTCGCTGTGAGAGCACCCAATACTGACAAACGCAGAACGAGGAAAACGCGAAGCGAGACAGAACCATTTTTTCCTGGGCTTTGCTGCTCGGAGGAAATCAGATAGCGCTGCTGGACCGCCTTCCCAACTGGCTTTACAAGGAGCCACGGGGAAAAGGGATCACAGCAGAGCATTGCTATGCAACATGTAATCCTTCCTCCCAACAATGGTGCGCTGCGAAGCTCAGACTAAGTGCCCCCGTCATGATCAGTCTCAGACATGCTGCAACACACAATTTCTCAGTGTTTTAGCTGAAACGCCGAGGACAGGATTCCCATTCATTCCCAGCTGGGTCACGGGGCTCTGGCGGTGGTTTTCAGACAACTCTTGTCTGGGCAGCAGCAGGCCGGGGCGGACACCCAGCCGTGGGAATTCCTCGCTTATTGCTCCGCTGTCGTCATGGCTGGGCTGCGGCTCCAAGGCTTCAAACCATTCGCTATGGTTTGGGGCAGAGGAGGCAGCAAACCCTCCTCGGAGGCAGCTCATCCAGGGAAAAGCCTGCCCTCGCCTTGCCTGGCTTTGGAAAGGGCTTTGGGATGCTTCCCCACAAATCCAATCCCTTCCATCCCCCGTACGCAGAGCCCTCTTCAATTTAAATAGGCTTAGTCATTCTCTCGGCTCAAGTATTAATGTTTGTTTGGACAGCAGCCACGGTCCCCACACACAAGCAGAAGAGCAGACTTGTCCCTTCGCACTGGCCAGTGCCATTGGCTGGATTATAAAAGCTTCACAGATTGTTAGAAGTTTTCCTTTTACCTTGTTAAAAAAAAACTTCTTTTCAGCCTGTTCTCAACCTGCTTTTTCGGAACAGTTTTCCCCTGCCACCACCCTTCCTTCTTTAAAAAATAGGAACACTCATATTTTAGTGACATAGGTATTAAAATACAAACATTTAAGCATAGAACAACATAACCCTACTTAAAATTGAGAACTTCAGAAGTATTTTCCCCATGCTCAGTATTCCTAGCATGCTTCCCATGCTAAAAAAGCTCCACATAAACAACCAACTGCAATCAGTTATGGGACACAGCAAGCAATTTTTTTCCAGAGTATTGATTTCCAGACCTGAGAAAGGCTTTGGCTGAGCCAATCTCAGCCTGAAAGGAGAGGAAAATCCAGAGAGCACGCCTGGGCATTCCTACCTGTCATAACCTGCAGCAATTAATACCAGTGGTGGCCCTGAAAACTGATCTGTATATTAAGAGCTCTTCTTGGGCTGTTATTTGCTGGGTTTGATTTGTACCTCGGTAAACACGCAGTGCCCCACTTCTCACTGCAAACACATCCCTAAAAAACTGCCCAAAAGGATGCTTTGTGCCTCTTCTTTTTTCAGGCACCAAGCGGATTAAGCACCAAAACAGCAATTATTGCACGTCGTGAGGGTGCAGCGAAACCTGGAGCTCGACTGGAATCACGCCAAGGAGCAGGACCTGTGTGAGACTGGATGGTCAGTGCTTGTAAACACTGTCTCTGCAACGGGAGAGTTGTGCCTCCCTCCGCCTGTGTGTGACCTTTAGGGAGTCACTTAATCTTTCTGGGTCTCAATTTCCCCCCTCTGCCCAACGGAGCTCCAGAAATGAAGAGGGTGGCATGCTCTGATAACGTGTTATGTGATAGCCCATGAAGTTCCTCAGACAGATGGTAGCTGGGCAAACATCTCCCTGATATGGAGAGCGCATCTCCAGCCCTCCAGAGAGATCCCTGCCAGCACCGCCTGGGGGGGAAAAGCCATTCCTCGCATGGAATTCCAAAATAAGCAAGTCAACAGCGAGGGAAAGTGCAGGCACCTCCCACTATCCTCTCCAGAGCATCCCAGATGGTTTCAGGTGTAGCTGTCTCAGGATGGGTCTGGACTCGAAGCCTACAAGGGTGACAAGGGCCATAGCAGGGGGTTGGTGACCTTTAAGGTCCCTTCCAACCCAAGCCATTCCAGGATTTCGTGATCCTTCAGAAACACATGGTGGTCTGCACAAACCAAAACATCTTGTGCAAGAACACAGTGAAGCCTCAGGAAAGGAACCGGTTTCAAAGCACGAAACTGCTTAAAGAGAGGTCTTTCCTTGTTTTCCATTTCTGCCTTCCCATAATTTTGCATTAAACATTCTCGACTCTTGAGACAATTGTGGTTATAGCCAGACTTCAGGCAAAGGCTCGTGTCCCTCCTTCTGGAAGGATGAAGGAAAAAGGCAATGAGAACATGATAATTCCTTTTTCTAGGGTAACAGCAGCCCCCTTTAATTGTGCCCCTTGGATCTGTAAGACATGCTTGACCAGACATACCTCTGGAAGAGGTCAGCACTCCTGGGATTAAGAAACTTAGCAACGCTCCAGAGAGGGAGTTGGAAAGTCATGTTTAATGATACTTTGCTGAGAAACTGGGCAAATTTAATTAAAACATCACTTACTCAAGCCCAGTGGAACTAATTGAGTGCTCTAATATTCCGCCTTTTCATTAATGGGTTACAAAAGAGGGCTGCACTTGTGTGTACAAGGGGGAAAAGGGGGGAGGATGGAGAGAAGATGAGAGCTTTAGCAAGGCTGCCTGGGCTTCATTTAATATAACTCAGAAACTTCATTGCTGGTAACGGGGCTTTAATACAGTTGACTTCTCCCCCAACCCCTCCACACACACATCTCCCCCCAAAACACCCTCTCCACTCAAGACCCCTTGGAAAGAATGGCTGAATGAGGGAGAGTAGATCTGGCAAAGGAAGGGAAATTGCTTTTTTAATAAGTGGTCTATTCAGAGCTCCTGCTTTTCAATAAAGAGAAGGCTGAAGAAGTCCTGGTCTAATTACCTCATCCTCACACTAGACAAGCTCGCCCTTTCATTAACCACTGAGGTCATATCATATAACTTGGTGAGCCACCACGGGCACAACATGTTCAGTGATTATTTCACTGGTGGCAGCAAAATTACAGGCAGCCCATCAAGGTTGTAAAAAGCAGAAGTAAAATCATAATTAACCGAGAACGTCTACCAAAAGACACTAAAACTAGGCGGGATAGGATAATGTCACCCTCGCAGAAATGCACGGATTGTTTGCTGGTGTGACACCATGGAGAAACTGCTGTGGTGACCAGGAGGGGAGAGGGTTGCTTGCCAAATTAGTCAGTCCAGCACAGGTCCTTTTTCTGCTGGGTCTCAAGGGACTATTTGTACGTTTTGCCATGGTTGGGAGTAATTAGACGGCAAAAATGACACGTAAAGAATCAGTGAGAGACCACCAAGCTTGTGCTGTATCTTTAGTAGAGGCTTCTCCGCTCCCTCAGCGAACACACACATCCACGCACTGCAGCAACTCCAATTCCAAACTGTTCGGCTCCAAAATGGCACAAATCAAGGCCGTCTGCACTCCTGTACTGCCTTTGATCCACCCCAAATCAAATCCAGATGAGTTATTGTTCCAATAACCACTCTAGGTTAGTCCAGAGTGGTTTCAGACTGCTGCAGTCACTGGGTGAGCAAACCCTACTCAATGGTTGCAAAGTCTTTACGGCACGAGTTGGTTGGCGAGCAGCTTCTTTGAAGACAAACAAAACATGATGAAAACCATACTTAACTCACTACCTCTCTCAAGGAAAATATCCATAAACTCAGCAGGAACACAGTAATGTCTGCTGAGCAACTCTCATCCTCTGGTCCCTGAACTCACAGAAGGACCAGGAGGAAGGACAGAGATCAAACCCGGTATTAATTCACACCTGAGAGCAAGCAGTGCCAAAGACAATCCATCCACCACGCCAAGAGGGCCAACGCTCAGGCTTCAAACTGGTTCCAGCATTTTGGAATCTGAAGCATGCACTGCAAGTTTTGACCTGGTAGTCACAAAGCCAGCCTGGATCCTCATCTCTGATCATCATCTTAGTGACACCGAATTGTGCCAGTGGTTTAGGGCCACGTATCCCGACCATACAGATGCGTGTTCTCCCCATCTTCAACCACCACCCTCCTGAAAGCTTCCTTCTCCACATTCCCTTGTTCCCTGCCTGGCTCCACGCTGGTGCTGTGTGCCTGGTGGGCTGCTTGGCTTGGCTTTCAACCACGCCACGGCACAATGAATTATTCCAGCAGCACAAACAGAGGAAGCGTTTCAACTGCTGCTGCGACCAGGCAAAGGAAAGCTGTCAGACAGCAATCCCAACTCGGCAGACACGTTGTGGGTGGACGAAAATAGGAACACTGGATCACTGACCTGCAGCAAAGGTCTGTGACTTGGATTGCCAGGAGGGCTCTCAGTGTCTGGACAACCGTCACAACTGTTACTCAGCTGTTTAGCTGCAGATATTACACTGTGAAACCACTGCCAGTGCCCAGAGCCCGCCTGTGCCAAGGGAAGTGGAGGCAGAGGATGCTGGAGAGTCCTGCATCTTCCCCTGGGAGCTAACTCGCAAGGATCAGGACACAGAAGGGACGGTTCGATCCCTCCAGCTCATCCTTGGAGTTCGTTTAGCTCAAAGTCACGCGGTGTAGAGCACAGATGATAATTAAGGACACAAATCCTAAATCCAGGAGTGGCTGCAGCCATATGGGCATGCTGACTGCAGTTCCTGGGATTGGGAACACTGCGAGTTGGGCCAAACCCATTGGGGAGGTTTTTTAGCCCTGCCACTGTTGGTGGATATTCATGGAGCTACAAGAACTTGCCAGTGGCAGCTAAAGCCACAGGCCTGAAGGTTTTGATGAGACTGTATTGTGTGACTCCGGAAGGAGAGGAGAGCCAGGACATCTCACAGAAACATCCAGCATGGAATCACAGCCTCCATGGGCCACCTTCTCCATTGCCAGTCCCATCTGCCACACACTCAACCCCGAAAGATGGGACAGAGCAACCAAGGCAAGGATTGAGACAAGTCCCATCACATCCTGCGAAGCCCGTTTCACACGTCAAAGAGCTGCCACAGGAGTTCACAGACACTGAGCCCTTTAATCCAGAGCAGGAAAACTGTCAGCCAGAACCAGACACCAGCTAAATCCAGGATATTTCTAATCCTGATCTCAGCGCTGTCTCCCTTCCTCTGGTAGTGGGGAGAGGGGGAGACATTTTGCTGGCCAGCCCTGGCTGGTGGCATTCCCCGATGCCCCAATTCCGTCGCGAGGAATGACATTTTATACATAGACACAGCAACAACTGAGCTGGGGTGGCCATTCCTAGAATGCACAACTGGCTGGGCTGCATTTGCCTGGGAAACTGGAGACCCAGGTCCCCCATCCCAGCCCCAAGCCTGCATCCAATCACACAGACAATAACAAGGCTCGAGGGCTATTTCTGGCCTTACAGTATGTCCCCCCTTGGAGGTTGGTGCAATGAAACACTGATCCTAAGCACCTGTGCTGGCCAATCTGAGGGATTTTCGTGTTGGAGCAACTCCAGGCTAGGTAGGGCCAAGCAGATTATGGGAGAAGGTGGAAAGCCCCTTCCTTTCCCCCCTTGCTGGGATGACCCAGCACTCGCAGACGCTTTGTCCTTTACATCAGCCACAGAAAATGCTGAGCTGGAAGGGACCCACAGGGATCATCGAGTCCAAATCCTGGCCCTGCACAGGACAAACCCAAAAACCACACCGTGTGCCCCAGAGCATAGTCCAAATACTTCCTGAACTCTGGCAGTCATGCAGGGAAGGCCCCAGGCAGCCTCATGGAAGGTGTAAAGAGCAGGAAGAGAGGATAAAGATGGGAAAAGAAAAAAGGGACTCTACAACCAAGCAGTGTCTTCTGCTCTAGGTGACACGGATGGTTTCTGACAGAAGGCAAAACGGAAGGGACTTTTAGGTCTGAGGTCAGCCAGAAATTAATCTCTCCGCCCTGGTTCCCTGCCAGGTGTTTCTCCAGATNCCCCCCGCCCTGCGCCGCCTTCAACGCACCTTCATGCCCACCAGGTTGTTGTGGAAGTCCACCCTGGCTCGCAGGTCCTTGTTGGGCTTCCTCCCCAGGAACTCCTTGACGAACTTGTTGCTGTATTTGAGGTTGTCCCCACAGCCTCCCCACTGCCAGGCCTCCCTGTTCTCCAGGTCGGGGGCCTCGTCGCAGGTGCAGCGCTCCATGCGGGCAAACCCTTGTTNCGCTGTCTAGGAGCATCTGGTAGTGGGGAGAGGGGGAGACATTTTGCTGGCCAGCCCTGGCTGGTGGCATTCCCCGATGCCCCAATTCCGTCGCGAGGAATGACATTTTATACATAGACACAGCAACAACTGAGCTGGGGTGGCCATTCCTAGAATGCACAACTGGCTGGGCTGCATTTGCCTGGGAAACTGGAGACCCAGGTCCCCCATCCCAGCCCCAAGCCTGCATCCAATCACACAGACAATAACAAGGCTCGAGGGCTATTTCTGGCCTTACAGTATGTCCCCCCTTGGAGGTTGGTGCAATGAAACACTGATCCTAAGCACCTGTGCTGGCCAATCTGAGGGATTTTCGTGTTGGAGCAACTCCAGGCTAGGTAGGGCCAAGCAGATTATGGGAGAAGGTGGAAAGCCCCTTCCTTTCCCCCCTTGCTGGGATGACCCAGCACTCGCAGACACTTTGTCCTTTACATCAGCCACAGAAAATGCTGAGCTGGAAGGGACCCACAGGGATCATCGAGTCCAAATCCTGGCCCTGCACAGGACAAACCCAAAAACCACACCGTGTGCCCCAGAGCATAGTCCAAATACTTCCTGAACTCTGGCAGTCATGCAGGGAAGGCCCCAGGCAGCCTCATGGAAGGTGTAAAGAGCAGGAAGAGAGGATAAAGATGGGAAAAGAAAAAAGGGACTCTACAACCAAGCAGTGTCTTCTGCTCTAGGTGACACGGATGGTTTCTGACAGAAGGCAAAACGGAAGGGACTTTTAGGTCTGAGGTCAGCCAGAAATTAATCTCTCCGCCCTGGTTCCCTGCCAGGTGTTTCTCCAGATCCAAGGGGCACAGTTTTAAAGAAACCTGGCCAAGGAGATGCTACGCTGTCCATGCTCTACTGAACTGCTGCAAGAGAAGCATCCCTCAAGAACGTGTTGTGGCAGCATAAATCCCTTCCTCTGTGTCCCACCTCATGTGAGCCTGAGGAACCTGTCTTTCCATCCCTTTGTGGTGTAAAACCCTCTCCTCCCTGTGGGAAACCAGCATCTTTGTCCCCACCTCATGTTTCCTAAGCCTGGACAGTCCCATTTCTTTTTCCCTCTGGTCTCTCTCCAACAGTTTTGCACAACTCTTGAGGCCACAGTGAAAACCAGGGCATAATCCCTTAACTCAAGACTTCTCCCCTCCAGAAGGAGGACCACTCCATTCGTTTCACATCCAACACTCCTATTCCACACCCAAGAACAGCATTATTACCCCCAAAACCCCACAACGGCGTAACCCCCCCCCCCGCCCTCCCCCGCCTTCAACGCACCTTCCTGCCCACCCGGTTGNTTCAACGCACCTTCATGCCCACCAGGTTGTTGTGGAAGTCCACCCTGGCTCGCAGGTCCTTGTTGGGCTTCCTCCCCAGGAACTCCTTGACGAACTTGTTGCTGTATTTGAGGTTGTCCCCACAGCCTCCCCACTGCCAGGCCTCCCTGTTCTCCAGGTCGGGGGCCTCGTCGCAGGTGCAGCGCTCCATGCGCCCCGCGCTGCACGCCTTGGCCATGGCGTGGGTCAGCCCGGCCGAGGAGATGGCGTACAGGAAGGCTGTCTCCTTAAAACCTGCAGGGACAGGAGGGAGAGGCTCTAATTGCAGCTTAAAGAAAGGAAAAAACCCAGGGAACGGAGGCAAAACCCGTTGTGGGAAGAGCGTGAGTTGTGCCACGGAATAATAGAGTGATACGGCGGGAAGGGACCACATTGGGGCATCTGGTGCCACCTCCCTGCTCCAGCAGGGCCATCCCAGATCACAAGGCACAGAATTTACATCCAGACTGCTCTGGAATATCCCCAGTGAGGGAGACTCCACAGCCTCTCCGGACAATCTGTTCCAGTGCTCAGTCACTGCATAGGAAAGAAGTTCTGTCTCAAGTTCAGGTGGAATTTCCTGGGCACCAGTTCCTGCCCGTTCCTCTTGTCCTGTTGCTGGGCACCACACGGAAAAGCCTGGTCCGTGCTCCTGACACCCTCAAAGCACGGCGAGCTCTGCGTGCATCACTGATGGTGAAGAGGACACAGGGGAGGGCAAGGAATGATGGACAGAGGTGGCACAGGCCAGGAGTCAGGAGTGCACATGGAATCTGGCCAGCTCGGTGCCTGTCACTCTGTGTCACTCACAGACGGGCTCTGCCTGAAAATGGAAAGAGTTGAGCAAGAGTTGCCCCATCCCTGGAAATGTCCAAGGCCAGGCTGGAAGGGACTTGGAGCCTGGGATAGTGGGAGGTGTCCCTGCCCATGGCAGGGGGTGGCACTGGATGGGCTTTAAGGTCCCCTCAAAGCCAAAGCGTTGTTTGACTCCATGAAGAGCTGGACACGACATGGAGGTCCCAATGCTGCTACCAAGGGGACACCCAACAGCAGGAACCCAGCACGGACTTCCAGTCCTCCTCATTCTTCCCCCTCCTCCTGAAACGAGTCACTGGGTCCTACTCCAGAGCAGCAGAATTGTTGACAGAAGGCACCGGAGGGCTGGGAAGCAGGAGATGTGGCACCCGACGCAGCACCTCACTCCAAAAAACCAGTTTACACCTCAAACCTTCCATGCACAGCCCTTCTTTTACACCTCCACGCTCACCTGCAGGGATGTGACAGCATCCACTCCCCCGCCAGGCAAACTGACACCCAGAGGGACCCACGGTTCCAACCCAAATTATAAAAGCCAGAAATAAAAAGCAAACATGGCAGTATTTATAGCCGCCCATTCTCCAGCTATGGAAGCCGTAAACGACTGCATATCTGAGATGCAATTCCAGAACAGCTTTGGATGGGACTCAAGAAATCCCCCACTCAAAAATAACACAAGTGGATGGTGACAGTAGGGGATATATCTGTGAGCTGGTGTGTCAACCAAGGACATGCAGAGACACTGCCAGGTCATTTTTGGAACTGTTCCTTGGGAGGTTCACAATAGACCAAGCAAACTCATGTGGCCATTCCCAGAGTCTGCCTTCCCAAAACACTCCCAGGAGCAGGAAAGGCTGATGAAAATCCAGCCCAGGAGACTGAGGTTTGGTCCTTGCAAGGGTTCTGGGGTTCTAATTCCTCCCAGCTTGTGGTAGGAATTATCCAATCATTCTACTGCTCACCTGGAAAAGGAGAACAGGAATCCTTTCCTCACTAGAAACAGCGTTAAAATACAAAAAGGTTCAACTCCACACTCACGGAGGACACTGCAAAGAGTGGTGAGAGTTAAAATAGCACATTTTGTCTTCTCCCCGAAGTCAGACCATGTCCTCTGATACCCCAGAAACATCTTCAACATTCACTTCACTGGAAGTGGTGAGAGAATTCTTCACTTAATTCACCCACCATGCATGGGTATGCAGCTGACTCCTCTGGGTAGAAAACACCTTCTAAGCATCTCTCATCCATTGTAAACTATTTTTTCTAGGTTATACCCTAGGTCAGAGTGCCCACCTGCCTGTCAGAGGGATGCCAATACCAAACACAGGTACTCCCAAGCCTCTGTGCTCCTGGATTGGAGAATTCATGCCACAGCTACACAGAATGAAGAGGTGCCAGAGTCCTCAAAGGGGTTGGGTGTGCAAACCCTGCCCTGAAGGTCTGAGATGCTGCAACCATGGCATGGTTTGGGTTGGAAGGGACCTTGAGATCCATCTTGTTCCACCTCCTGCCATGGGCAGGCACACCTTCCACTATCCCAGGTTGCTCCAAGCCCCATCCAAGCTGGCCTTGCACACTTAACTCCAGCCTCAACTGATTAATTAGGCAGCCCAGATCTCCACCCTGCTCGAAGCCCTCCTGATTTAAAGCTTTGAATTCGGAGTGGTTGTGGACTCCCAGCAGAAAGTCAGCACCATGTGACCACAACACATTCCAGGCCTGACAGAAAGCCAGGAGGAACAGCTCATCTGCCAGCTTCTCCCTTTCCATCAGCTCTGTCTCTACTCCTCCCGTTCTCCATCACTGAAAGCTTCCCAGATTCCCGGTGCCCATCAGCACGGGGATCATCTCACCCCCAGGCAGCTCCCAACCAGCTCCATGTGACATTTGGCTCTGGCCAGATTTTAAAGCCATCTCCACCACGCACTATTTGATTGCACCAAGATATTTTGTAACAAGATAATGAGCTTTAAATCAATGCAGGCATTCTAAGCCCCAGTGCATTGACAGTCTGCCGGCCCTGGCTATCCAGTTTCAGCCATTTCCAAAATTGTGCACGGGTATCCAAAGAGGATAACGAGTCCCTTAAACAATCCCCTGTTATTTTAAGAAACGGGGCTGCACCAGCCCACGTTGCAAACCAGCAGCCAGGGCTGGTCTGGTGACCGAAGTGTAAAAGCAGAGGGAGATACTTTTAAGTTAAAAAAAGTGGTTTGGGGTTTTTTTTCCCCCCCCTCCTTTTTTCCTTTCTCCCTGCAATGGTCCTGGAGGGGAGGAAACAAGCTCTCAACGATGAATTTGGAAAAGCTGTGTCCTAGTGAGGTGATACATGGAAGCCTTTGCCCCTGGGGTATCACTTCCAGCAGTGCTGAACCAGGAACCAGCAGCTCCTGGAGAGGAGGAGGAAGATTTACAGGGCACTGTGTTACTGCACGGGAACAGCACCTGAAGGATTTACGGCACCGGGGGAGGGCAGGGATGCTGCAGGGATATAAAACACGGGAGAATGAGACAGCAGCCGAGCCCTGCAGCCCTCAGAGCTCTCATTCATTACACAGGCCCCTGACAGGGGCTGGGATGGGGGGGGATCTCCGTGGGGTTTTCACTGCAGGCTGCTCCGAAGCGCCCCTCGGCCGGGGCTGCCCAGGGGACAGGCACGTCTGAAGGAACGAGCTGTGGCCTCCAGGTGTCAGCATGAGAAAGTGCTTGGCTTCCCCAAGGCACCACTAATCCAGGGACTCCTCTGGCATGCAGGGATATTTTTAAATGTCTTGCAGCTCTGGCTGGACCTCTTGGGTTTCATAAGGACTTTCCTTGTTTCCACCAGTCAGTGACAGTGCATTAGTTAAGCCCTGGTGCTTCTGAATTACTCCTCCTCGCTAATTAGCCCTGCAAACCTCTGCTCTTATCTTTAAAGACTTCACACCTTGGCTTTTCCAGGTCCAGGCCCATTGCTGAGTGTGGGACTTCCTGGAAGCCACTAAAGCCCTGGAGACCCTTGCATGCTGCCTGTAAAATGGTGCTGCAACCTGGAAATAAGAACTGGATTTCACTGGGAGGGTGGATGAAACTGGACTAGACATGGTAGCACAAAGAAAGGAAAAAATACCACCTGAACCTCCAGTACTCTTCATTTCTGGCCATCTCCACCTGTGCTGCTGGGAAAAGGTGTGGGAATTACCCACTGCTCACATGCAGGGCAGTAACAGGACACAAACATTTGCAGGTTTTGCCCTGTACTATGACAGGGCTCCCCTTGCCCTCTCTAACAGGACAGCACGGAACAGTCTGGTTTGCCTTGTTTCCTTTAAAATGGCATTTTCTCAACTTCTTTCCTGAAAGACCGGCGTAATAAATAGGAAAAATAAACAGGAAAGAAATAAATAAAACAATAAAGAAAGAGGGGACAGCTCGGAGAGCTTCCAAACCCTCTCCTCCAGCAGCAGCTCAACTTCCAGCAGAGATGGGAAGAAAACTTAGCTCCTAGCTGCAGAGACCTGCACAAACACCTCCAGCCTCCAAGGAGAGCAGCCAGGGCCAGCAGTGGGAAGCAGGCAGGGCAAGCCCATAAATTACCCCCATTAGCACATTCTTTGCCCGCTGCGCCCTTCCAGGGATGAGCTCCGGCCTTCCACAGAGCTCTTTGTGGACCTCGGGGCCAAGCACCCCCAGCAAAGGACGGCCCAGACCGCCCATGGGGGCAGGAGACGAGCGCAGGGGGTGCAGAGACCCCCCGAGACCCCCCCAGACTCACCTCTCTTGAGGAGGCTGGCGCGGTAGCGGCCCTCGAGGGTGCAGTTCCAGCGCTCGAAGCGGAACTGGTACTGGCACTCCAGGGCGCTCATGCTGATGGCCTCCATCAGCGTCTCGGCCACGCCGGGGTCGCGCCGGCACATCCGGCGCTGCTTCTTCTCCAGCTTCAGGCGGTCACACACCTTGTAGTGGGCCTTGACGGCCGCCTCCTCCATTTCCGAGGTCAGAGGGAGGATGGTCAGGGGTTCGTTCCCCGTCAGCCTGCCGAGAAACAGAGGGGCACCGCGGTGAGGGAAGGGAAAACAAACAATTCTAGGAAGAAATTCTCCCCCCCACCCCGTGAGGGTGGTGAGGCCCTGGCACGGGTTGCTGGGAGGGGCTGTGGTTGCAGCATCCCTGGAAGTGTCCAAGGCCAGGCTGGACGCTGAGCAAACTGATCTAGTGAGTGGCATCCCCACCCAGGGCAGGGGCTTGGATATAGATGGTCTTTAAGGTCCTTCCAACCCAAACCATTCTGGGATTCTAGGAAGTCCAGCCTGTGGTAGAAATGGGGTCAATGATGGGATCAGGATGTGCTGGTTGAGCACCCCTGTGGACTGCAGTGATGCTGCAGTGAGGCTCCTCACGGTGCGTGTGCAAGGTGGCAGCAGGAAAAAGGTAAGAGGAAATATTTGGATTTATGCTCCCTACCAGCTCTCACAGAGCTTGTTTGGACATAAACCCCTGGCCACCTCCACCATAGGACTGTGTTTAAAACCGAAAGTTGGAAAGAAATCATTTCAGGTGCCTCACTGCATGAACCTGGGGAACTGGCAAAAATACACGAGCACCACTGTCACTGTCCTGGGCATGAACAAAAAAAACCATTTTAGCACACCAAGCAGAGCCAGAACCCAGCTTGGGAAGGGACAGAGGATGATTTGTCCCATCAGAGAGCCCAAGAGACACCCTGAGAAAGCACAGAAAGCCACCCTGCCCTCAGCAGAAGAGATCCTGACATAAAACCCAGCGAGCCGCAGCCTGAGCTTGGAGAGCAGGATACACTTTCCAGGAGATGCTGCCAAAACCTTTTACAAGACAGAACAAGCTCAAAACCTTAAAAAAAAAAAAAAAACCCCGAAGAAAATTCGTGTCTCTTTGCCTTGTCCCCTCCCTCCCCTGCCTTCTCCCAGCACAAGGTCCTTGACTCCACAATGTGCAACAAAAGATGCCAGCGGACTGTTCCCGGTGTCAAGTGACGAGCTGCTGGCAAAGGACCAGGCTGGCATCGGCCCCGGGGAGCAGAGAGGCTGCAGGAACATCTGCTGGGCTCAGGAGAGCTGTGCTGGCCAGGCTGCTGCACCCCACTCTCCTGGCTCTGCCCTGCTCCGGCCAGGTGCCAGTCCACAGAGTCAATGGGAATCACTATCCGGGCTTGCAGAGGACCTGGAGACACAATCCCTGGCCAAAAAGGAAGAAGGGCTGAAATCCAGACCTGGAAACACGCTGGAACGTTGCAATCCTGCACTGGGGAGCGCGGGGATGGGCTGGGGGGCTCGGGCATCTCCACTGCTGGAGCAGCACTGGGGAAAACGGGGTGATGGGAATGGGAGGGGAGCACTCGCTCAGCCCCTCTGCTGAGATCCTGGGAACCCTTTAAAGCCCCCCCTGTCCTGCAGGAGCAGTGATTGGCTGTTTTAAATGAGTATTTCTCTCTAATCAGTGGGATGCATCCTGCCAGGAGCACAGCTCCTGAGGGCTGGAATTCAGGATGCTTTAACTCCCAAACCTCGGTGCACAATGGGCATAAAATCCTGACCTGAGTCCCGGCCAGGGACATCCAGTACAGATCCAATCATCACAGAGGCATTGATGAGGTGATTTAATATCAGCTCTCTATTGGAGGGAGCAAAAAATGGCTGAGGTGGGAGTTTTAGAGCAAAGATGAGCAGGAAAATGTTCTCCTTCAGTTACATTCAAAGGTATTGGTACCTCCAGAAAAACCCTGCAGTGATAAAAGCACTGAGCGATTTGTGGGAAACGTGGAAAAATATTTTCCCTCAAGTTTTCCTCCCCCCAAAATAATAATAATAAAAAAAACCTTAAAAGGCCAAACAGCAAGGTCTGTTTGAAGCATGTTTTAACCCTTTCATTTTTGGTCTGTCCCAGCTGCACCCCAAGGAGAGGGGACATCACCCAGCCCTGGTGCCTCGTGAGCCAAAGCTCCCGGGAGGCTCATTCATGAGAGAGGTGCCTCAGTCTGAGCTTCACTGGAGCAAAGATCTGTAACAAAACCTCCAGGATGTTCAATCCCGGCCTTCATGGTACTCGAAAGATTAATTCCTGCAGACTTTGGTTGGCAGAAGAGACCCTCAGCTGGCAGAGGAGAGAGAGGGAGGCATCGCAGCATCTTCTAAGCTCCCTCTCCCCATTTTTTCTTTCCAGCTGAGCAGGGATCACCTAAATGGTCTGGAAAAAAGCTCCAAGGATCCTGTAGCAGACGGCTCTTGGAGCAAGGAGGGATGCAGGAATTGATCCTACAGCCAAGATTTCTGCAGAGCAATTGGTGATTTTCACCCCCTTCCCACCTTTCCCCCTCAGGTGCTTGGCTTTGGGATACTTCAAATTACAGTTTCCCACCGGTCAGCCTTCCAAAAGTTGCTGATAACATAACCCAATCGTCTGTATCTCCAATAAAAGTCACCTAAATGCACACAAAATAAAGATCCAGGGACAGGGAGATGGCAGGAAATAGGATTCATGGTGCTGCACAGTGCCACAGCTCTCCCCCAGCCGGTGGAAGAACAAACCACGGAACACACACCATAATCAGAGATCTGCCTGCACTACTGCTCAGAAGCATCCCTGGAACAGGACAAGGAGTAAATTTAGGGGGAAAGGGTTTTTCCCTGGCCAGCAAGCAATGAAACTCTCCCAGGTGAAGAGCAGAAGCCACACACACGGACCCACACACGCGTTTTTCCCTGCCGGGGCCCTCAGCTCCGCACGCACATTCCAGAGGCCCCAGGAACGGGAACGGGGGTGAGGTGGCACTTTCCAGAGCGTGGCATCAATAACAAAGCGCAGGCAGAGCCAGGGAGAGCTGCCCCACCTGACACGCTGCCTCCCAGCTCCCGCTGCACGGAACCTTTCTAATCCCATAAAGCCCTTTTATGCAACCTCGGCTGAGTGAGGTCCCGTAAGGCAACGGTGTCAGTCGGACGCTTTCTCAGCTCCTCACAAAGGCCAAGCTGTTCTTTCCAAGGAAATGTTTCAGGGGAGGGGTGTGTGTGTGTGTTTTTGTTTTTTACACACCCAAACCACAACTGTTGAGATTAAACTGCCGGCCAGAATGCCGTGGTTGTGTTATTTTGCTCCAAGAAGGGGCTGAGTGGGAGATACAGTGGGCACCTCTAGGTGGAAAAAGGTTGGAACTGGATGATCTTTAAGGTTCCTTCCAACCCAAGCCATTTCAAGCTAGATTCCAAAGGATTGTGTGCGTGTCCACCAGGAACCCAGAGAGAGAGCAAACAGCTCATGGCACACAACCTGGGAAGCTTTAACCCTCTGGAAGTGAACTCCGGCCTCTCTGAGAGCAACATGAACCTCCAGAGTCAAGGGACTGTTTACAGAATTCAGAATTTTGAATTTCTGCTTCAGAATTCTGCACTTTGATGAACCTCATGGGTCTCTTCCAACTCAGGATATTCTATGGGTTTTTTGCCCTAATCTTGCCCAACTTCTGCTCCGAGTGCAACATCCAAACCTCGGGAAGGACCTGGTTGTCCTGTGCTGCACCCACCACGCTGAGAGGAACCTTTGCAGCATCGTTTGTGCTATTCCCATTCCAGTTCCACCACTTTGAAGCCAGGAAATCAGAAAGTTTATCATTAATTGATGCAAAAAGCATGACCCATCTGGTTTGCACAGACGCCGCTGGTGTCACTCGGCTTCCTCGGCTGTGAACTCCATCTCGAACAGTTCTAATTCCTTTGTTTTCCCGGAGTTCAACCGCCAGGATTTGGGAGAGATCCCAAGCACAGCCGCTGCCACTGCACAGCTCCCACCGATAACCCCGTGGCCAAGTTTTATCTGTGACACCATGGAATTACTGCCCTTCCAAGAGGCAATTCCAGACAGATCCTGCTTCCCGCTCATCGCAGAAGTCAAGAGTTTTTATGGCCTCATCAGCTCACACTTCCATCAGTGCCCCTGGATTTTCCCTCGTTTAAGTGGGGACTTTCCTGATGAGGATTTGAGGGGGAGGAGGCAGAAATGAGGCACACACACAGACCTGTGAGTGCACCCTCATTTTTGAGGTGCTCCAGAGTTTCCTTGGCAGGTGCCAAGGATCCAAGGTGAGCTGTTTTCCTGCAGGGAAAGGCCTCTGCTATTCCCACCTGGAATGACAGGCTCGCTAAAACACTGCATTCCTGTCCCAGAGCTTCCTCCTGTGGTAGGAAATCTCTCCTTGGTCCATCTGTACAATGACTGAATTAATTCTGGTTTCATTTTCCACGGGATTGTTTTTTCCTGTGGTACTGCCACACTTTCAGCCCTTTTTCTTCTCTTTCCACCATTTTTCCTTTAATAATTAAAAATGCTTCTGGAAAATTGACAACTTGACCACAAATCTTCACTACAACACCTAAATTAATTAACGAAATTAACCTACTCAAGGAGTCTGAGTTACACTGGACACCAGGCCTGTATTATTTTAATTTGCACCCAATAAACTCCAGTTGATCTCTCTCTCTCCCACCATCACGCTCCCACACCATGAAACTTTCCTAAATTGATTTATCACACTCCCCCTCCCACAAATGCTATTGAATGTTTGAAGTATAAAAACCCAAAAGTCCAAGAAAAAAACCCCTGAATTCCAGGGTGAGTGGTGAAGATTTGACATCTGGAAGAAGAGCTGGCCATCGAAGACTCAACCACCTCATTCTGCACTGTCTTGTTGGGGTTTTTAAGTGTTTACAGCTCTCAGTGCCCACAGGAACTCTAAACTCGAACATATCCCATTTCTCCTTAGATTGCCTAAAAATAAGGCTATGGATTCTCCAAAGCTCAGGCTTGCAAAATGACATCTCAGCAAGTGTTCACAGAGATTGTTCTGTCACAATTCTCCACTTCAACCTCAACCCTTTCCCGGTGTAATTTTCCCAATGATCCCCTGACAGGATGCTCTGACATCGTGAGGGTCAAGGAAGGCGACATGAGGAAAAGTGTTTTTCCCAGCCTGAGGAAATCCAGACCACCCAGGGCTTTACAAGGCAGAGCTGAACTCCACCTAAGAAATCAAACCCAGCTTTGCTAAAACGCATCTTTGCAAGTTCCACCGTGCCAGTTCTCTTCCCTCAGGACCATTCCCAACCAGCTCTGCCTTGGGCTCACCTCTCCCTGTCATTGTCCCTGAGCAATGGTGCCTGGCTGTGGGAGACCATTAAACAAAGCAATTGGAAACTCCAGGAACCAGCACAGCAATTCCCATCACAATTACGCCCCAATGGCTGTTCTGATCCTTATCTTCCTCTCAACATGGTGGTAAACACGGCCAGAGCTTTCTTCAGGTGACAACCTCTCAAATGTCACTTCCTCCTTAGTCTGCAGCGCCCAAATCTCAGCTGCAGCTTCTACACGAGTTGCAGCCCCCAACACAGAGGCTACTACAACTTTACACGCTCCCAAAAACACAAAGTAGGGGTGATAGGGCCTTCCAACCCCACAGCATCCAGGTGGGAAGCAGCCAAACCCCACAGTCCTGCTCCAAAGGAGAGCATGTGCTTGATGGGTTCATCAAGTGGAAGGTTCTGGGATTTTAGGGATAGAGGGAAATGCCTGTAAGGTCCTTGGATCAGCTTCTGAGTGATGGGAAGGAGGAGGAGAGAGAGGATAAAAGCTACAGCACAGGGCAACTTCCAACCCAGTAGATCCCACTTACCGAGGAAGGAGGCACCAGTCTCCATCAGATTCCTGATGGAATCTGCTCAAACAGATTTTTGGGGTGGTTTTTTTAGGGAAAAAAAGGTGCAGATTCTTGTAGGTTTTAATCACTCAAGCCTTTCTTCAACCATGCCTGGATAGATCCATACCGTGGTTCCCTGAGCCTCCTCCCTGAGCATCTTAGGATGGACACGTGGACATGGAAGGACCCTGCTCCACACAAAGCTGCCACCATCGTGGGTCCTATCAAGAGCTATTTCCAGCATCCAGCAAAAGGGGAAACAACAGCAGCTTCTGGACAAAATAATCCAGTGGTGCACAGCTCCAGCTTTTCCCTTCCCAACACAGCTTTCCTGAATGCTTCCAGTACTCACAGCAACCACTCTGATCCCAAAGCTCATTTTGGGTGTCACCACAGAATTTACCATTTTAGCCTTAGATGAAGCTTATGTGGAAGCTGGAAGATTTCTCCCAGCCTGCTGAACACAGAGGAATTTCCCCAGGCCTGCACTGAGGAGGGCACTGGACTCCAACAACCAGCAGGTTTTTAAATCAGTCCAGGAGGGATTTCTCTGGGAATGGGACAAGGCACAGATGGTTTTCTCCCAGATACAGGATGGCTGCTGCCATCTAAAAATAAACTTCCATCCAATTTCCTGCCAAAATGGGCCCTCACCTTTCCCCCGGACAAATTACCAAAAAGTTTGGCATGTAATACAGAAAGAAAAAAAAAATCAGTGGGGATTCCCTGTGAGCAGGGAAGACGTGACTCAATTCAGCTGGGGAGGGCTGGAGATGTTCCCTGCGTATTCCCAGATATTCCTGCAGAGGACTTTATGGGATCAAGGTGCTGTGAGGAACAGCTCTTTTGGCACCGTGGCAAGCAGGAGCACCACAAGAAACTCTTGGAAGCTGCTGCAGCACTCCCTGCTCCTGCAAAGCAGGAGAGCTGCACAGGTTATTAATTACACCTCATGGAAGGAAAGACTTGCCTTCCCTTCTCCAGTGAGGGGGAACAACCTCCCAGAGAGATCCCACAGCAGAGGAAGGAATCAATTTTGGGTCTTTGGTGGTGCATCTGAACCACAGGGCTGAAGTAATTCTCTCCCTTTGCCCACTCCTCTCTTCCTTACACCGAACCTTATTCAGGAAGTTTCCAGCCCATCAGAGCAAAAGACATTTTTATTTTAGGGAAATATCTCAGCCCTAAGACCTAATTCCCCTGGAACAACCCACTCTGTCCACAAACAAGCAGAAGCAGAGAAGGAGGGCGGCAAGGGAAAGGTTGTTTCCTCTCCCCTTCATCCTCTCAAGAATGAAACAGAAATCAGGGAGATTTACAAAGGATTTTCAACCCAACGGTGCCAGTGGAATGCACAGGCCAGGCAGCAACAGGGGCTTGCACTCCTGATTTAAGAGGCATTAGCTCTGCCCCTGGCAGCCTGTGCCAGGAATTATCCCCCCCCACTGTCCCCTCCCTGGCTGGATAGCTCCTGGACCCCCAATCCAAACCCCTGCTCCTTGTCCAGCCACTGCTTATTTTTATTTCATTCGTTTTTTAGCCTAACATCATTTCTTTTGGCCTGGAGCCCACTTGAGCGTAGGCAACACGGAGCTGGGAGTTTTGGTGCAGGGAAGCAGGAAAATGGGGAGCAGTGAGATGGAAGATGAAGAATTAACCCAGAGAAGAAAAGAAAAGGTTTGTTTTAACCCATTAACTCCACATGGTCTCTAGGGGAAGAAAAAAAAAAAAAAAACAACCAAAAAACCAAAAAGAGACAGATTTTCAGAATATTGGGGCTTTTGTTTGGGGTTTTTTTTTTTGGGAGGGGGGAATAGTTTGTGTGTTTTAGGGTTTTTTTTACACTACTGAATATCCTTTCATCCCAGGATCTCAGCTCCATCCCTGACACAGGGTTAGAGAAATTCATGCTCTCAGGCACAGGGTGAGATTGTTGAGGTGTCCCTGTGCAGGACCAAGAGTTGGACTCAATCCTTGCAGGTCCCTTCCAACTCAAGATATTCAATGATTTTTCATCTAAAATTGGGCCTAAAATGACACAGAAAACAAAGGACATTTCTATTCCCCATTTATAGAAAACATCCATGATCATCCCTGCCTTGCTTTTGAGCAATTTTTGGTGGGATTGAGGACCAGGAAAGGACCACAAAGGTCATGGATCACAGGACAGAACACAGCAGAGGAATTTATACCAGATTTTAAAGACAGGAGACCAGCGGAAGCAGCCCAGGTGCTCAATGGCCTGAATTTCTTGCGATAAAGTTGAGCCGCATGGAAACTCTGTTCCATCTGCTCCTACCACAAATCCCAAATTCCTAGAAGCCAAAATGTCATCTATAAACCTGCAGAGATATTGAATTTTTTTGTTCCAAGCAAAGAAAATCCAAGTTCAAGGTCTTTCTCACCAGCTTCCCTTATCTGGGAAGAGCTGCACAGAACAAACGATATTTGACATTTGAAACCTAAACAAAGGGGCCCCAAAACCCCATAAATGTTCGTTCCCTGTACTTCTTGCACTGATGCTGCTTTTTATTTACTCCAGCAGGTTTACCAAGAAGGAATTGGAAAACATCACACGGGGGGCAAGGACATTCCTTTAAAAAGGGCAGTTCCAGTTCCCAAAGCATCTCCTGCCCATCCCTCCGGCTCTCCACAGCTCAAGGCCTGACACAAATCCCGCAGATCCAGCCAGGGCTGGAAGCTCCACAGGGAGAACTCTGCTCAGGGCACTGCAGGGATCAGACCTTTTGACCTGAGACCAGGCACAGCACTCAAAAAATAATAATAATAAATGGCAGACATTGAGAACGGAGCCTTTTTTTCCCACTGCACGTCATTAAACGTCAAGGCTCGCTGCCTCTGGATGTTGTGAAGCCCAAAACGGTGAACAGAGTCCAAAAGGGATTAAACAAATTCAGGAAAGGCAGGTTCATTCAGATGGGTGATGAAACACGAGGGCTCAGGAAGCCTTTGAACCACGGACTGCCAGGAGCGAGCAGGACGCATCAGGAGCCACATCACTGGTCCCAGGTCTCCTTGGATCCCTCAGAGGTCCAAGTCTGGCTGGAGAAACCTTTGATTTGACCCCATATGGCAGCTGTTGGGTTCCCACAGCATTTAGACATTTAACATTTAACTTGTCTGCGCTCTGGAACCCTTGGGATGATGGCAAGAACGGCCCCAGAGGTGTCAAGCATACACCCCACGGATATTTTTGCCATTGGGGCCTTAAAGAGGGCTTATGAAAGAGAGAGAGAGTGACTTTTTACAGATAATAAGGTAGGAATAGGACAAGGGGGAATGGTTTTAAATAAAGAGGAGAGATTTGGATGAGGTGTTACAAAAAAAGTTCTTGGCTGGTGAAAAAACAGGTTGTCCAGAGAAGCTGGGGCCGCCCCATCCCTGGAAGTATCCAAGGCCGGGTTGGACGGGGCTCGGAGCAACCCCAGCACCACCCTCCCAGGTCCCCAGCACGGCTCCCACCCACGGCAGCCCCGGGCACGCCGGGCTGTGGGCACGGCTCGCACGGCTCCCGCGGCCATGTGTCAGTGTCACTCTCCCCCTGAATTCCCGTTTGTCTCCCGAACACCTCAGCCAGCCCTTTTGTCCACTCCGGGGGGTGAAGGCTGAGCAGCTCTGCAGCGGCAGGGTCTGGCCTGGGCCCTTCCCTGCCTTATCCCGTCTGTGGGATAAATTGTGCCGTCCATCCCCAACACTGCCCACTCTGTTCCCGGCAGATGCTGCGGCCACAGAGCTGCCCTTGCCCAGACCACAGAGCCTGGCAGCCAGGGAAGAAACTCCTTGGAGCCAAGGCAGCAGCTTCCCTGGCTGCCTGCAGATATCCCTGTGCACACACACACACACACGCTCCAGCAGCGCAGCAGCTGAAGAGAAAAATCAAGTTTACTCTCCAGACAACACAAATGAAATTAAACCTTTGAGGGAAGCACAGCGAGTGCAAAGAGCTCGTCGAGTTCATTGGGACAGAAAAACAGCTGGAGAATGAGCTTCTTCCTCCTTCCCCAGCCCTAGTTTTATATCCAGGACCTGGAGGTCCCAGCTGGAAGCAGAGACTGGCTCTTGGTCAACTTCTGGATAAATGACAACTTCTAGAAACAAGCACGTGGATTCAGGGAGGAGGGGGGTCAGCCCCCCTCCCCTCACAACGTTACCAGCCCCTATTAGATATCCCTGGGAGGTCAGCTCGTGGAGGATTGGGATGGTTGGGCAGTTTGACACATCATCTCAGCTATTTTGGGAGCAGTTTACGGGTCTGCAATTCCTCCCCTGCACGGCCCCGATAGCTTTTCCACTCTAATGTCACATTATCCTCGTGGCAGGTTTCAAAACTAAACAGGTGAAAAAACAAACTTTCAGGGCACTGGACAGAGCAGGATGCACGAGAGGCGTTGGGGTGATGGGATGGTGGAAGTTTATCCTCATCCTGAGCCCCAACACGGGTTGTGGGAATCAGTTGTGAGCACAGAGGTTGATTCCTTACAAAACTCAACAGGAAGACACTCAAGGGCTCTTGCAGAAAACTCACCCATGACAAAAGGTGTCTTGTGAATGACTTCCTGAAGGAGGCTTTGCAGTCCTGAGGCTTCAGAAGCCTCAGACGAGACTTTAATGGTCAAATCTCCAGCTAAACAAAGCAGCCCCAGCCAAGGCTTCAAACTCAGGTAAGGATGAGCCACCAGTGCAGAGAACATGTTCCTGCTGCCGTACCCTGGAACAGGTTCCCAGGAAGTCACCACCACCACCACCACCCGTTCTCTGCTCCAGATTCAGGGGCACCGGGTGCTCCTTCCTTCCCTGCCCTCCCCCAAGAGCTGCTCTTGCCCTGGGACTGCCCCAGCCCCCAAAGCCCTGCTCCTCCATAGCTCAGCTTGTCCCAGCAAGAGGAAAAGGGAAAGAACAACCAATGGGAACATCCACCCTCAACCTCCTGATGGTCCTTCACCACCACAGGACAAGCCCACGTGCCACAGGAACGGCGTCGCCTTCCTCCAAGGGCTGAATCCGCGCCCAGTTTCATGGAAGGGAAGCAGATGCTGTGACTGGGGCGAATCAGAGGGGACAAACAGATCAATATTGATGTTTTTAACAGACCTCAGCTACCTTTTGAATGTGACTTGACTACAGAACGTTGGCAAGGACCTCGGCCAGACCTACCCTGGCCAACACTTCAGGTGAACACCCTCAGGATACTTGCTGAGTTCAGCACATGCCTGGTGGTTTTTTTACACTACATAAAGTCTGTCTGAACAAAGAGCCACATTAACCAAAATACTCCAGGCCAGGGAAAGCCACAGTTTTATTCTGTGAGTGCTGCTGAGCACACAGGACTGCATAGCATCCATAAAAAAATGGGAAAAAGAGGGAGAGCCTTTTTTTATACAGTGATAGGATAAGCAGAACGTTTTAAACTAAAAGAGTAGATATTTTGATTAGGTATAAGGAAGAAATTCTTCCCTGTAAGGCATCACCATGGGTTTCCCAGAGAAGCTGTGGCTGCCCCATCCCTGGAAGTATCCAAGGCCTGCTGGATGAGCAACCTGGGACAGTGGGAGGTGTCCCTGCCCGTGGCAGGGGGTGGAATTTTAAAGTCCCTTCCAACCCAACCCAACCAGAGTGGATTCTTTGATCCACCTCCAAGCAATGCATTTGTGCTCAGTAATGGAAAGGGAAATCCTTTGTGCTATGTACTAAAGCAGCACGTGGGGCACACTCCACCAACCAGTATTAAGGAAAGCATTTCCTTCCTGTATTGATCATCCACCCACCCCACCAAGTGGCATTAAAAAGCCAGGGGGGAGGACAACAAGCCAAGTGTTATACATAGCAAATTCTGATTAGATTATGAAACTTTAAGAAGATCTTAACAAGTGGACAGTGTGCATTTTACATAATTAGCTTGTTACTTATAAATGCCTCCCATAGTGCCAATGGCAGATTTTCACCACCTAAAATAGCCTAAAGCTGTCGGATTCAAGAGCTCCTGCCATCCCAATTTAGATCAACTCAAACACACAAACCACGAGGTGGTTTCGTTACACCAAGATTAAGAATTGAATCGGCTCTTGTGTGCCTGGATGGTGGAAGGGGTAAAAGATTACAGAGGGCAGAGACATATTATGTCACTGCGTGCCGCGCCAGCCCAATCCTCGCTGAATGTGGCAGCTGTTCCTCGCGCTGTTTTGGGAGATTTCGGGTTTCTTCTGCGGGGGGGACAGAGCCTGGCTTTAGGGCTGGATGTGGAGTTGTGGGATGCCACAGCTGCATCCATATTCATCGAGCTGAGAGCTGCTCCCCAGCTCCATGAGACTCATCCTTCATCAAACTGGGGCTGTTTCACTTCAATTCCAAGAACCAGCTCAGAGCAAGCCTCGAGTTACAACCGCTGCCTAAAAAAAGGTGACCTCAGGAGCAGCAGAGCAGGTAAAGAAACCATTTGATTTGCAAGCTGGTCGTGTTTGAGAAGGAAGTCCCAACAAAAGCAGAGCCACACCGTGTTACTCCTCTGCCAATCCCTGCACCCCTATTCCCTGGTGCCTCAAAGGGAGAAACATTTTCAATTCTAATTAAAAAGTGCAAGAAAACGTGCTAGGAAGCGTCTTCAGGAAAAACTCTCATGGGAAGAGGGTCCACAGGTTTAGAGCTATCCCAAAACACCTTCAAACAATCTGTTCAAGTTCCCATTTTCTAAAACACCCACCAAAAGCTCAGGAAAGCAGCGGAGCAGAAAGACGGTTCCTAAATCATGGGTTACCCAGAAAAATGATGATGGATCTTCACCTGCTGAGCAGCACTGAGGGATCAGTAAAGCCACCATGGTCTAACACTGTGTCCTTTCAATATCCCACACTGGGCACCTCCAAGTCCCAAAGAACTTGAGGAAAAAGGAAAATGCTTCTAATACCTAATGGGAGCCCTCCAGGAGAACTGGAGAGGGGCTTTGGACAAGGGATGGAGGGACAGGACAAGGGGAAAAATGGCTTCAAACTACCGGAGGGCAGGGTTAGATGGGATATTGGGAAGGAATTCCTGGCTGTGAGGGTGGGGAGGCCCTGGCACAGGGTGCCCAGAGAAGTTGTGGCTGCCCCATCCCTGGAAGTGTCCAAGGCTGGGTTGGATGGGGTTTGGAGCAAGCTGGGATAGTGGGAGGTGTCCCTGCCCATGGCAGGGGTGGTGGAACGAGATGATTTTATGGTCCCTTCCAATCCAAACCATTGTGTGATTCTATGATTTCCCTCTGTCTTAACAGTTTTACTCTTTAGACCTCAGAAATGGGGGTTTGGGGGGGGTCTATTCTCCAAAAAATCTCCAGTACAGGGTTTGAATCCTTTCCTTTAAAAAGATTGTTGAGTTTCAGCTGAAGGGAGGGCGTTAGGTTTCATCTGTGAGAAACTACAGTGAGGCCAGAAGTCCCAGCTGAGAGAGATCCCAATAATGGACACATGTGGGAAAAGCCAACTGGAAAGAGCCAAAGCCAACTGGTGCAATTTCTGCACTCAGCACAGAGCTGAGCGTGGACCCAAGAGGATGTTCCGCCTCACAGCATAAATTGCTTGCGTTGAAAATACAGGATCCATTCCCAATCCAGGCCTGAAGAATCAGTTTTTTAAAGATTCAAAGGCATTGAGCTGACATCTCATTTGCAATAATTATCTACGTCCCTAAATTCCTCTAAAATCCAGAGTGCTACAGATCCCATTCTGTGAAAGAGATGAAGAGATATGAAGGTTTGGAGTATAAATTATTCCTTGTGAATTCCTTTGGGAACTAGGAGTGGAAGAAGCAAAAGGAACAAAACCATTATATAAAAATTACCTGTATTTGAGCCACTTGAGGGTCAGGAAACATCAGCATAATTCTATGTATTCATAGAATATTCTAGAAATGCAATTCTATTGAAAAGAATAGAAAAATGGCCATATTCTGCAAGGGAGCAGAATCCTTTTCCACATTCCCATCTTGTCTTCATTCCCTCAGGACAACTAACGGGAAAGGAGGCAGTGGGGCAAGGGGAGGAGCAAACTCACTCTTGAGAATTAAAAATTCATTCTCGTAGTGCCACAATAAAAGGCAAATTCAGGGAAAGAACATTCACAGTTGTTCCCAAGTCATCAGTATTCCTCATTTTCCAGGCTTTAGGTTTCTCTGGTGTGACAGCTAAATATGGGATGACCTATAATAATTCCAAATACTCCAAAGCAATGAAAAGAAGGCTGATTTTCAGCATCAGGAAGGATGCTGGAGGTAAGTGGACTCTTGACAGCTTTCTCTGAGCTCTGTGTCTCAGAGAGCACCTTAAAAACACCCACGAGGACCCAAATGTGTTTTCCATGGAATACAGAACATGGATAATGTGTTCTAAATCAGCCCTGGGGCCAGGCAGTTAATGAGAACAGTAAAGAAATATTCCATAATTGCCCATTCACTGGAAGAGGTGAGGAATTGCAGAACAAACCTCGCATGGAATCACGGGACAGAATTCCATGGCAGGGCGCAGGCACGGAGGGGACGATCGAGGAAACTCCTACAGTTCTCCTCTGGAGCTTCCCAAATTAAACTGGGAACTCTTAATTAGCAGTAATTGTGCAGTAAAAGGTGTCTCCAGATACCTGAGGTGCTGGCATGGAATCACAAGTTACAGCTGGATTCACTTGGAGATGCCCTTTGGTGGCTACGCTCAGTTTTTCATGGATTTGTCAGGAATTGTGTCCAGCACTACAAGGGACAAGCAAATTCCAGGGAAGTCCAGCCTATACCTGGGGGTACAGACACACCAGGGAAATCCTGGGGCACGAATAAATAAAGAGTGAGTATTTTTGACAATGCGGGTGGAATTTGTCCGATAGGGAAGCACGACAACAAGGGAAATAAAAATTAAAAATAAAAATAAACCCCCACATCGGGCATATTCCATGAGCAGGACAGCTTTGCTGGAAGTCTTCACAAACAACCTGAATCCTCCCTTTTCAGTTTAGCTCTCGATAGCCCAACACGAGCAGGGATAAAGAACACTGAGAACCCCTCTTGAACTACTCCATCAACAGATGCTCATTAGAGCTAATCACAACCAGAGCAGCCCCAGCCTGAAATGGAGTTTCCATCTGTCGCCAAAATGCACGTGGGCTTAGCTGTACAAATCCCACATCCCACCTATTTCTGCGGATCTGGAGACTGAGTCATTATTCCCAGGAGGATACAGGGCACAGCTACGTGGAGCCTATCAGAATTAAGAGTTAATAAGCTAAAAAAAATATTAAAAAAATAAACCCAGAAGGATCTAAATGAATTTCCACGTGTCACAAAGGTGATCAGCTATAGAGTAAAAATCTGAAAAAAATACGAATAATTATACTGAAGCAAGAGTAGACTTGTATTTCCAATTTAAAAAATTAAAGAAAAACTTGCCTGTGAATAAATCTTCCCAGCAGGGAGGATAAGCAGGACCAGAGCTGCCCACTCAATACATGAAGACAATTCAGGGCAAAAGAAGTTAAAATGTGGCTGAGCCCTGCTTGCACTCCAAATTAGCCTGAGTATTTTTTTTTGCCTTGAATCCTGTGACAAAACACATTTAAAAGGAAGGGTATGGATGTAAATTGAAGGGAAATTCAGGAGATTCAAGGAAGTTTGGAGCTTAAACACCCCAAGGTGAGCTCTGCCTTTGATTTCTTGGACAAACTGAACCAGAATTCCCAGCTTTTTAAGCAAATCCTGCACGACCACGTTGCTGAAGCAGCAGCTGAAACCCAAGAGCTCTGTGACAAAACCTGGCCACGTCCTTCCCTGGGAGCCGGGATCACATTCCCCAGCCCCTCTCTCTGAGCCCGAGACTTTCCCGCTGGCCCCGTATCAAGAGCCCTGTCCCACCCCCAGCCTTGGTGGCTCATCCCTGCGAGAGCCTCCTGCCAAACCTCCCCCCACCCCCTTCCCGGGGTTGGGGAGGACCCAGCATCCCCTGCCCCGCATCCCCAGGGACACAAACCCGCAGGCCTCGCACCTCACTTCCTTGAAACCCCGCGAGCGACGCCGTGGCCCGAACCGCGGGAACAAGAGCGGCAGGAGCTCGCCGGCTTTGCCAGCTCCTGCTCCACCACAATCCCCAGGGTGCCGTTTGTTTTCCCGGTGGTGGAGAAAGGAATCCCTCCAGTTTACCCCTCTCCAGCCCCAAAATAGCAGCGGTTGAGAGCGCCCCAACAACGTATCGCTCACAGGCAGCTGGAGCGAGGAAAAACACCGAAATCAAAATCATGGAGAGATGTTTCGTAGGGAGGGAATGACTGGGAGACTTTCACTTTGTTGTTACAGGTCTCAGGATGAAGAGAGCAAGAATAACCCATCCTAGCACAAAAGTATTGCTATTTATCACCAAAAATACTCTTTGTATTAATTTCTTCCATCCTGTGCCGCTTTAAGCAAGAACTCAAGAGTATTTTCCCTGGATCGAGACTTTGCACCCAACTTTCTGCTGAAGGATATCCACGTTGAGGGCTTTGACATTCCAATAACAAACCCTGATCCGTTCTAGAGCTGTCAAGAAGCAAAGTGAACTTCAGCAAAGCAAACGGCAGCTTCGAGGAGGAAAGTAATACCCAAAGAACACAAAGATAAGAGGAAAACCTTTCTACCCTAATTTCTTTGCGAATCAAAAGCATTCTTCAACCTGGAATTTTCCTCCGAGGTAAAGAGGGCCTTGCCGCTAATTTAAAAAAAAAAAAAAAAGCCCTCCAAGTTTCCAAAGCATTTCAAGTGATAAAACCCAAGTTGGAGCCTGAAAATAAATCATAGCAGTAATGTGCACACACTTGAGCGAGAGGACGGGAAAAAAAAAAAAAACAAACCAGATATAAACCTACACTGGAAAAATCTTACACTTAAGTGTAGCCAAAATGCCAGTTGCTACATGTCACATTTGGGCGCTCCAGGCAACGCTATCACAATGGCTAACAGGGGCAGGCAGGGCTCCAAGACCAAAGTCCAAAGCCCAAGAGGACACGCAGATGCTCCCCGGAGCCTCGGAGAACAGTGATGGCATCTCAGGCCTTTTGCTGAGGCTTTCACACACGTTCAGCATCTTGAGCGGCGGCGCGAGGCAGAGCAAGGCTACGACCTTTGGGAGGCCGTTCCCGGCTAATCCTGCCCGAAGGAGGGCCCCAGAAAACATTTAGATTGAGGGATCCGTGAGATTAAGATGTTTATCCATCCTGTGTTCTGCACAGGCGGGATTTCAGTGTCTCCTGGCTGCACGAGCTTGGGAGGACCAAGGGCCAAGAACAAGAGCGGGAAAGGATAGCAACGCTCACAACTGCTCCGTGTGTTTGCTGGAAACCTGTCCCCAGGCTGCAGATAAAGGAGTAAAACAGGATCAGGGGAGATTTTCCCCCCATGGAAACACCTCGGGAGGCCGAGCTGACACAGCTGGTGGGGGCAGCAAGAACTAAGAGCGCAAGGTGAGGTTCTGTAGAGTGAAAAAATGAGGTTTTACAGGTGTTTACATCGGGCTTTGGCCAGGAAAGGTGCCGTGAACCCCTGAAGGTCACGCCAGGCTATCAACAAAGATGCCTCAGAACAAAAGCCAAGAAGGTCAATTAATTCCTGCTCTGGCTGGAGAAAACAACTTCATGCAGAGGTGAGGGTCTTCCTTCCTCCCATTCCAAACTGGGAGGGCATTGGCACCACAGTCCCAACAGGAAAACCTCATGGAGACGCTCGAATCATGGAATACCCTGAGTTGGAAGGGACTCACAAGGATCATCCAGTCCAATTCCAGCCCTGCACAGACCCTCCAACAACCCCACCCTGGGCATCCCTGGCAGCGCTGTCGAAACGCTCCTGGAGCTCTGGCAGCCTCGGGGCCGTGCCCATTCCCTGGGGAGCCTGGGCAGTGCCCCAGCACCCTCTGGATGAGGAACCTTTCCCTGAGATGCAACCTAAACCCTGCAACAGCTCCCTGCTGTTTTCCTGGATCCTGTCACTGGTCACCAGAGAGGAGATCAGTGCCTGCACCCCCACTTCCCTAAGGAGGATGCTGTTGAGTGCTATCCCTGGAGGAAAATGCTGAGCTCTTCCAAGTTTGCAGCAAGGGAATGAAGGTCTCCAAAGCAACTTTGGCCACGTGCCATAGAAAAACACACCTTGGACAAAGTGGAGGAGAGGTTAGGTGAGACAATGGGAGGGAAGATGAAGACTGCAGCAAAAAAAGGGAATTTCCCAGTGCACATGGAATGAGGAGGCGGGGATTTATGGAAAAGTGACCAGTATAAACCTTTCTATCCCACCTTCATCCTGGAATAATTATCATTTGTAGAGTGTCCATTGCAGTTTGATACCTCCAGGTTTAGGAAGCTCACACCAGGTAATTTAGATCACAGATGATGAGGCACCACAACTCTGTTCCAGCACAGAAAATCCACACCAAGCTACAACTACACTGCAGTTCCCAGAGAGGTTGTGGGTTCCCCATCCCTGAAAGTGTCCAAGGCCACATGGGATGGGGCTTGGAGCAACCTGGGATAGTGGAAGGTTCCCTGTCCAGGGCAGAGGATTGGAATGAGATGGGCTTTGAGGTCCCTTCCAACCCAAACCACAGTGGAATTCTACAGAGCCATGCCTTTGGATGCTGCATGGCAGGAGATCCATGAAGGAACAGGACAAGTCACCCAGTGCTTCCATAAAATTTCTGGGTCAATACCTACAGTGGCTCATTTAGGATGATGGGAAGTGGGTCCTGGGCAAGGATGGTCCCTGATAATTCTATGTTCCTCCACATTTGGTCATAATAAATGGATAGGTGGATCAGAGAGAAAGTCAGGACACCACTGGACATTCCCCAGCAAGGTTTTACAGCTTCTAAAATAAAAAAAAAAAAAACAACAACAACAACAAAAAAACCCAACCAAAAAAAACCCCAAAAAGCCCAGCACTGGTTCCACACTAAAGGTCCCAAAGCTTGCAAGGCAGGTTTAATTTTAGAGCACACTCATCGGATTTGCTTACATAATTTTCTTGATTTGGAAAGCTTTTTATTTTCCTTAGTGAGAAAAGCTGTCCAAATTTATCACGTTAAGCAGGGGGCTGCTTGCCCAAAAGGATCTTAAAACACATTGGCTGCGATTTTCCTTTTAAAGTTTGCATATCACAATTAGGGCAACATGGAATTAGAGCAGCTTTTAAAGAGTGAGGTGGGAAAGAAACCATTAAAAAGGACAAATCCTTACCAAATTATCCTGGCACCTAAATGCAACGGCCCTCAGGTTGTCCAGAGGCTGCTGAAAACAGGGCAGCAAGAGATCAAGAAGTGTTCCAGTGTGAACCCATTAAGCAGGATGTATATAAATCCCACAGAAGAGATTTTGAGTGATTTTAAGAGTTTTCAGTGATTTTGAGAACATCATCTTTCTGTTTGGAACCACTGGGGAAGATGCTGGCCTCATCGAACTGGACAAGCGCTTGGTCGGCAAAGAAATTTCTCCTTTGGGTCCTCAAAGTCACAGGGACAGGACTTGGCAGCAGCTGTGATTCTAGTCCAGATTTAATTCTGTTCAGCTCCTCCACCCAACCACCACTTGATCCAAGAACTCAGGAAGTTCTTAGGTTCTTCAAACCTTCCTAGGTTTGTTCTTCCCAACCTGAAACCACAAAAAGCCATAAAACCCATACACCAGCATCTCACTCGATCCATTACTCCCAATTTTGACACGGATTAGTTCCTTTTTGTAGATGGAAGTTGAGGCCCTCCTACAGCAGAGAGTTTCCATCCCTGTGGAAAAGCTGTGGGAGTAGAAAGAAGGGGGTGACTTGCACAGAAAATAAGGAAAACCTCACCAATCCCATGAATGCCACAGGTCAAGATCCCTCAGATTGAAGGTTTACGGGAGCAAAAAAATCAGTTTAGGTGTTGCCAGGTATCTGCTGCCTACTGAAAAGCCATTTTTAGGGCCACTCCAGCAGATCCTTTATCCCCCTGCCCAATGGTCACAGCAACATACAATGGAAGGAGTGGCACCGCAAGCGAAATCATTTAACGTGGGTCTAAAATGCAGCTCCCAGCTCTCGCATTTACGTTTCCAGCACTCCTGACTCCTTACAAGAGCAGCTCTGGAGCTCTGTGATCCCCCCAGGAAGCCACAAGGGATGAAAAACTACACTGGGCTGCTCTTGGATGTGAGCAATTCCCACTTTGAAGACAGCCTGTTGGACCCCCTCTTCAGATGATGGTCACAAACTCAACCTCCATCAACCTGACCTCAAAAAGGCCTTCAAAAAGCTATCCTAGAACAGGCAGAGAATCATGGAATGGTGTGGGTTGGAAGAGACCTTAAAGCTCATCCAGTCCCACCCACGGCCACGGGCAGGGACACCTCCCACCATCCCAGGGTGCTCCAAGCCCCATCCAACCCACTGAACACTTCCAGGGATGGGGGTCCCCCCCAGGTACCCCTAAGAGAGGAGAAGGTTTTGCAGGATGTATTAATGCACCTCTTTATAGATCCTGAGATTGGAAGACAGCATAATTCCCAAATAAAAACCTGTCCTGAGGTGAAAGAGTTCTCAGCAACACCTTGGTGTCTTCTCGGGAGTGAAATTTCAAGCTGGACGCTTACGCAAAATTGATGTGTTCTTGGTAGTCTTTGTTTTCACTACTTCCCAGAGGAATGGTCCCCCAAAAAGTCTTAAGAGATGCTAAAGATGAAGTTAATGGCCTCGCACCTTAAAGAAGAAAACAGCAGCACCTCATGGTGCTAAACTCACCAGGCATTGCCACCAAAACCTCAGGAGACAGAGCTCTTGGCTCAGGTAATTAAAAATTAAAATTAAAAAAAGGTATTTCTTTCTGAGGGTACTCTTTGAGCAAGAATAGAGATTTAGATTAGATGTTAGAAGGAAATTGTTCCCTGTGAGGGTGGGGAGGCCCTGGCACAGGGTGCCCAGAGAAGCTGTGGCTGCCCCTGGATCCCTGGAAGTGTCCAAGGCCAGGTTGGACGGGGCTTGGAGCAGCCTGGGACAGTGGGAGGTGTCCCTGCCCATGGCAGGGGGTGGAACAAGATGATCTTTAAGGTTCCTGCCAACCCAACCCATGCCACGATATGAATAAGAAAAAACCTCCCCAAATCTGGCCACTGATTTCCATCACCACTCCAGAAAACTCCACCAGAGAAACCAGATTTAGTGCAGAACCACAGCAGCCACATTGTCACTGTTTGTGCCAAGCTCCCAGCCAAGCCTGAAGGCCACCAGGGACTGAGGAGCAGCTTGGTGATGTCCTCGGGCTGCTGTGGAGAGGGAAGGAGGAGTTCCTTGGTGGCAAGAAAAGGAGATTAAATTGGCTTAGGGTTCAGGCAGAGCTGTAAGCAAGACACAGCCTTTGCAGGGCAGCACAGAGGGGCCTTTGAGGGATTTCTGAGCTGCAGCACAGAGAGGTCTCACAGCCCCAGCACATCAGGGCAGCAGCAGCAGCATCCATGTCCTCCCTGTGTGCAGCGCCTGTTCCCTCCTCCACAGCCTTGCAGGGACTCTTCAGGAGAGCCATGAAAAACCCAACCTGAAGAAACTCAGGGTTTGTCCCCCCCACCCCCGTGAAAAAAAAAAAAACCTTCCATGGCTGCCAGCTGCTGCTGTGGCCACCCAAACTGCTCCCCCAGTTCTGAAGTGATGCTGAACTAAGGAGAGGAGCTGAAATATCCTAAGCAGGAGGGGAGGGTGAGGTTACACAGGGCTATTAGTAAAATAAACCTTGCTCTGGCACGCTGGAGAAGCCTTACCCAGAGCAATGCTGGCACTTGCTTCAGTCACTGCGTTTAACCCTTCCTCTCCTCGGCCAACATCCCCAGGAAAGGTGGCAAAGCTGTGCCAAGCAGCCATTCCCTCCACAGTCTGCTGGAAGTTGCTCCCCAGGGATTAAATGTGGATCCAAAGCAGGGGGCTCGTGGGAAGGGCAAGGGGTCAGGATGGTATTAGATCAGGTGACAGGGTGTAGGGATGAGGGCCAGGGTGAAGAGCCCCATCCAGAGAGGGGGTCAGTGCTACCTCTTCTCCCCTTCAGAGTCGAAATATTTAGGATCAGCATGAAGGGAAAAAAAAAAAGTCATGATCATTTTTCCCCTTAGGGATCTTCCCTGGCTCTGGTAGGATTCCCCTCTTCTCCTCCACACCCACATCACCCAACACTTCAAATGCAGAGGAAAAGCCCTGTCCCACCCAGTTCACTCCAAAGCAAGAGTTATCCAGGGCACCACGTGGAATGACTGTTTTTCACTCAAACTTCAGGAAAACAGAGGCCAAAAAGTCTTTCACAACCACAGCTCACCCTCAACTGGAGAGAAACTCCCCAGCTGAAGGAGGAGGGTGCTGTTGGTCAAGTATTCCCAGCTCATCCAGAGACTTCAGGACAACAGGGAAAAGCTGATGTGTGACTCACTGCCCTGCATTTTTAACTGAAAAAGCAAAGAGCTTGGTTTGAAGAGTTAAAGGCGGGAAAAAAAAAAAAAGGCAACATCAAGAAAAGAAAATAAAAGTAGAAAAAAAGAATTAAAGGAAAGTAAACACCTCTAAAGCACGGATTTTAAGCAGCGTCTCAGCAGATGCAGGAGGTGTTCAGAGGAGCTGGTTCACACATCAGCTGAGGTAAAGTGTTTGCAGCTCTCTGAGAGGCTGCCTGCATTAGTCACCGGTAAGGGGACACTGCAGCAACGCTCAACTGGAATGAATCGAGCCCAGGAATGCAAAGTGGGGTGGTTAAACCACATCACTTTTGGA
This sequence comes from Dicrurus megarhynchus, assembly GCA_013399195.1. Taxonomy (NCBI): domain Eukaryota; kingdom Metazoa; phylum Chordata; class Aves; order Passeriformes; family Dicruridae; genus Dicrurus; species Dicrurus megarhynchus. The sequence goes on along the minus strand of VXAD01001913.1, from coordinate 602,520 downwards.
GTGCCTCCTCCAAACAAGGCTCTGAAGTGCCCTTAATTCAGTTTAGCCCGCTTTGCATTGAAATCAAGTCTGTTGAAGTGAATTAAGGATCTTTAATCCCCAAGGAGAGGGTTTCCACCAGGGCTAGTTAAGAGTAATTGAACTAATCCACTTTAAAAGTCAGTTCAGATTAGTTGTGCTAAGTGGCTGTGCAGATGAGGCCTGGGAGCACAGGGACTGTCTCTAGCATGCAATAATCCCATCAATCTGCCTCGGGGAGGACAGCTCTGGCCTGGGAGGGATCCAAAACACTCCAATAAGAGCACTAATAGAAACGTCTCCTTGTGCTTGACAGGTGCCATCTGGTTGCAACCAAAGGCATTTTCCACACGGATTTTCTGGGCAGGCCATGTTTGCCGGGCATGGCCAAGGGGAAGTTGGGTTTTATGGGCAGCTCACTGCTCCAAGAAGCGCTGGCAGCATCTCCCACTTGAGCCACGCTCGAGGCTCACGTCCCCTCACTGACACACGAAATACAGGTCTCCCTCCATTCCCCCTGTCCCAAAAGGGGTCAGAGGATGGATCTGGGGTCCGTGCAGGTGGGAAGGGGCCAACTCCACCCCACACCGATGGCTGGGGGTGGTTGGATCTCCCATTTAGTGCTACCACACCCACCCCGCTCCTCTGCAGGCTCCCAGGGTGTTTCCCACTTCCCGCTGGTTTTCATCCCAGCTTTTCCACTGGTTGGAGCAAAAGCAGGTCAGCCTCACACAATTCCCACAGAAACAGGGATCAGAAAGCTAAGAAGGGGCAATAAAAAAAAAAAATCAAACAGAGGGCTACCAACCACCCCAAACCACATCCTGCCTCGATTTTCACTCCAGCCCCCCGCCCCCAACCAAGCAGCAAGGCAGGGCAGGCTCAGCCCAGGTTTTGCCTTTCTAGGAAACCACTGAGCCCCTGTTTCACGCAAGCCAGTTCTTCCCCAGCTAAGAATAATCCCCCCAGCTGCTGTTTGATGTCCCCATCGCCATGGACGCAGTGTTTTTTATCGGGGAGATCCACAGGGAGAGGCAGCGAGGCTGCGTGTGTTCGCTCCCGTTAATGTTTCCTGTGCGGTTCGGGCTGTTTTACCTACAGGTATGTTTATTCCACTACTTTAGCAAACCAGCAGACTTTTTAATGGAACTGTTGATATTTTTCCTGGCTGCTGCTCCTCCTGGAGAGGCGAGGCAGTGTACAAACGGAGTTCATTCCTAGCTCCAGCCTGGAGCTGCTCTTCTCCTCCTGGGACCGCGGGGAATTGAAGGTTTCCATTGCACTGGTCAGGTTTCTTCCTTCTCCCAGCCTTCAAGTTTTAGACACACAAACAGAGGAGCTTGGGCAGCTGACAGGAGCAAGAGCAACGTGTGGCTGGTGCTTGAAGCAAGGGCAGCAGCTGCCCTGCAAATCCAGCCACGCATCTCCCAGCCAGGCTCTGGAAAAGGAGAGCAGGTGCAACACTGCACCCCGAAAGTGGAGCCTGCACCACTCATCTTGTTTTGCAGCCAGACCTCGTGGGCTGAAGCTTGGTGCTTCCTGCTTTTAAACACTTCAGAGCTCACCAAGTCAGCAGGAGGATTCCCAGAAATCTGTCTTTGGATCCCCTTTATTGCTGCAACAGGAGGAGGAACTCCAACCCAGTGGGCTCTGCTTTGTCAGGCACAAACTGAGGGCATTTTTAAATATAACCCATAGTCCGACAGTCCTTTGGGGCTCTAAGAAGAGCCAAAGGATGTGCAGCAAATCCCTGACTCGGCTCAGAGCCTGCTCACTGCGAGAGCAGTCCCACGGCACAGCTGAAGCACCCAAAGCCACGCAGATCCTGAGCGATCTCTGCTCCCTTCACCCGCAGCAGGGTAAAACTGAACACATCCAGACAGGTCAGACACCAGCTTTAGAGCCACTTCAGTCACAAGCACTTGAAAGGAGCCTCCAGAGAGCTCTGGGAGCAGAGTAAACAGCCCCACGCAGGCAGGGAGGAGCAGCTGTTTGGACAGGGCCACTGACCCATCCCTGCCCCTGATGTGTCCAGCAGTAGCAGAGCATCCCTGGGAGCAGCTCACCTCATTCCGGCTCTCCGGAGCCTCTGGGAGCAGAGGGAGTCACCCCCCACTCCTCTTCCCCAGTCTGTGGGGGGGAACATCCAGCCCCTGGCAAAAAGCACCCAGAGCCATGGTGCAATGGGGTCACTGAGCCCGTGCAGTCCCAAACTGAGGCGTTTTTGTCCCCGTGAGTCAGCCAAGGCCCGGCTGTCAGCTCAGCTCAGCTCCCCGCTCCCAGCGCCAGCCTCAGATTTTCCATGAGCCTCCAGCAGCCCCAGGGATGTGGCGCTGAGGGAGGATGCCCTGGTGCCTCCCTCCCACCCTGCGTGTCTGGGACAGCCCTGCTGAATCCAGTCCATGCACGGGGAACACAAAATCCCCACAGACACTGCAGCTGCTTTTACGGCATCTCCACGACCTGGATTCAGGGTTGCTGATCCCTCTCTGCAAGCTCAGGAGAGCTGTTGACCCTGCAAGTGCGGGACTGTGGCTGGTCCCACTCCCTTCCAAGCAGCACCCCTTCAGCCCAGCATCCGTCCTGCACCTTGCAGAGAGGCAGGACTCTGCCTGGAAACCCATTTTCCTCAGCTCCACAAACCAGTAGGGGCATCACAGCTCGTAATGCTGACCACAGGGGCTGCTCAGTGCAGCCCACACCCTCCCAAGGGCAGCTCTTCAGCTCCAGCCCTCTCTCCAAACTCATGCTAAGCCTCCAGATTTCCAGAGTCAACATGGGACAAGCCAGAAGATAGAAATAGTCCCCAGGGATGCAACACAGCTGTGCTAATGAGCCAGAGGAAGTGTTGGATCTTTGGTCAGAGCCTGTAATTCAGCTCAAGTGGCTGCTTCACCTCTGGCCTGTTAGATCAACTTGTTAACCACAGACTGGGAAAGAGCTCCCTGCTCGCTCCCAGCAGGAGATTTATCTTTGGCAGGGGTTGAAAATGCCCCTACCCCCCTCACCTTTGATTGCAGAGAGGCCCAGAGATGCAGAGAGAGAGAGAGCTGAGCTCTAAGTTTGCCAGGTATTTCAAGATCTCACCTTACACTGGGAGAGGATTAGGGCTAGAAAAGAATTTTGTCAAGATTAAGCCAAACAAGCCAGTTCTTTTAAATCAAGTATCAGCTCTGGTGAACTGTCCCCAGAGGGGTTTGGGCTGCAGGATTGGGTTTCCTGTCAGAGGAGATGGGCAGCACTGGAGAGCAGCTGAACTCCGTGTTCCTGAGCTGGGAAAGGTCCCTGAAGTCATGGATTGCCCTGGGAGAGGCCCTGCAGCCAACACCAGTGGATCCAGTCCAAGGTGGACGCTCATCCCAAGTACAGTCACTGAGCTGGCTCCCAGGTTCCCAATCCCACCAGGATGGGCTGGGATACACCTCATACCATTGAGCAGGACGCAGAGAAGCTGACAAACACCAAAATAATGCGGGGCCTTTCTGTTAAACTCGAGTGGAAATGCATTTTCTTGGATTATCTGAGTAATTTTCAAGGCTTTGTCTGATGAGCTCTCACCCCCCCGCCTCAGGAGAGGCTCTGCACCTGTGGGAGACACGACTGACTGGTTTTCCACGGGAATCAGGAAGACACTGAACCCAAAGCAAGATCTGGGGGGGGAAACAAAATAGTTCCTCCTCCGGGAATCTGGCAGAGCTCCTGCGAACAACACAGCGACCCTTCCTGCAGGCAGCGAGGAGCTCCAGCACCAAGGCCCCGCGTGGTAAATCCACCCCAAAAATCTTGCCCCGAGAGCAGTCAGCTGCCAGGCATCTCCCACAGATCCCAAGTGTGGCATTGCATTGGTCACCAGGGCAAAACGAAGCCACCCCAAGCTCAGCTGCAGCCATGGAGAACCATCCAGCGTCCAGAAAATTAAACCTCACACCTCGGACGCTTTGGAGAGCGAGGTGTTTGCTGACAGTGGTCCTAAAACAAAGCTGGAAAGCCCCACAGGATCCTCTGGAGAGGGCCACCTTCTCCTAAAATCTTCAGCTGCAATCTCTAAAAAAAAAATGCAGCTGCACCCCCAGGGCTGCCTGGCTTTGTTTTGTTGCAACACCGAACATCAGATCATCAATCTTTAAAAAAAACAATAATCGGTCTGCAAAAGGAGATGACAATGAGGACATTTAAACAGTGAAAGAACAATGCCCCCAGCTCAGCAGGGGTTGACAACAGGGGTTCCCACTGAGGTCTACACCGGGAATTAGCTGCAGGAAAACCGTGAGGAGCAGGGCACAGCCATGCCTCTGTGCTGTTCCCTGTAGGATCAGGTGAGGGAAGGCTACAAAAACCCCAGCAAGTCATGAGAAGAACCTGCCATGGGCAGGGACACCTTCCACCATCCCAGGCTGCTCCAAGCCCTGTCCAACCTGGCCTTGGACACTGCCAGGGATCCAGGGGCAGCCACAGCTTCTCTGGGCAGCCTGTGCCAGGGCCTCATCACCCTCACAGGAAAGGATTTGCTCCCAATATCCCATTTTATCCTGTTCTTTGGCAGTGGGAAGCCATTCCCCCTTGTCCTGTCCCTCCAGGCCCTTGTCAAAGTCCCTCTCCAGCTCTCCTGGAGCCCCTTTAAGCATTGGAAGGAGCTCTAAGGTCTCTCCATGGCCAGAGAGAAGAGGTGCTGAAGATCCAGAAGCAGAAATCCCAGGGTCATGTTGTGGGCTCTGTGCTCCAGAACAATTCATCTTTGTCACCTGGGTCACCTCCCATGCATCACCCAGGGGTCACACTCAACACACCCCCACATACTTCAAAATAAGCTGATTTTTGAGTGTTATTTCTTTCGCTCATCAATTGACCTCTTCCAAAAGGATTTGGGCCTAGAAAACAACAGTGCCTTGACCCTCCTTGTGCTGGGAGGCTGCCCCACAGAAATTCCGAGAATTTCAACAGCAGACCAAAGTTCTGGTTAAACTTCTGCCAGTTCCTCCCAGGATTGCCTCAGCCAGGACCACCAGGCAGGGTTTTAAGCTAAGCTCAGATATCTCTGTGGGCTTCTTCCAGTGCTTCATTCATGTCTAGGAGAAATCATGTGTTGCTCCACATCACAAAAAGCCACCTCCTGGTACACCCCATGGCCGATTTTGCTGCTTCACTCTCTGGAAGACTCCAAGAAGTTTTTCCAAGGAAGGAAAGTTTTGCTCCAATTGGGAAACTCGTCCATCCAGTGTGCGGCAAACACAGAAATCAGAGCAAATTTCACCCAAACTCCATGACCACGTGGCTGCCCAATTAACACTGTTTTAATCAGCTAGGCCAAATGAATCTGCTCGGAAAATTCCTGCCAACTCCCATCCAGCTTGTTGGGAATCAACAGGAATTGGGTATTCCATGCTGCATCCCAAGCCAGCGCAGACTCAGCATTACTGTCAGACACTGTTGAGTCTGCATGTTCTGTGGTGGATGGAGAGAAAAGATGTTTTCCTCTGTTTTCTTCCCAAAGAGTTCAATTTTTTTTAACCCATCATTTTCCCTTCCCCCAAAGTCCTTCAACTGAATTAACAAAACGCTCCCCACACCTCAGAGAAGAAGGATTTAAGATCACACCGGACTAGAAGGCTACAGAACACATGCAGGAGCTGCCTGATCCATCTGAAACAAGAGTTCCTGGCAAGAGCTGAGGGAGAGGAAAAAAGAAGAAGAAAAACAAAAAAAAAAACCAGGATGGATTTTTCTATCAGCTCCAGCAAACCCTGTAACTGCTGTGTTTATCCACGGAGTCAAAATACTCCCTGTTCCACTTAGGGAAGTGCAAACACATGTTACAATAAAATGTAAAGCTTGCTGAGCTGATAAACTTCATAAGTGTGTTTTATGACAGTATCTGGAGAGATAAGGCTCATTAGCACTTACAGCCACCATCTGAAGGAACCTTAAAAAGCACAGTTAGAAACAGGAGAAGAGGAAAAAATTTGCATCTTGACGTCAAAAAAAGTTCCTAAAGGGTTAACCCTTTCCATAATAATAATAACCCTAATCATTTCTGGGTCCTCTCAACTTGACCTGAGCTTGCTCCGGAGCTCCGGAAAAAGTCAGGAAAACAGATCCTACCTGGCTCACGTTGGTCCAGGACCTGCAGCCACGTTCTGCAGGAGGAGCTGTGGTCCCCCCAAGACCATTTGAGAGTGCAAACAACAGGCCCCACGCTCGAGGGCTCCTCAGAGCGAGGAACCAGTCGTATGAACACGCCACAAGCCACGGGAGAGCTTTTCTGGCTGCAGAGAGAAGGGGCTGCGGCAGTGTGAGGGCAGCCAGGGGCTCAGCAGCTTTCAGGCTGGAAAACCAGGTCCGGGAGACTTCTTGGATTGCTCCAGCACCCCCCTAGAATTGGGAACTTGGGAAGTTTGTGTCTAACAAAAGGTTTCAGCATGAACTCGGAGCCATCCCACCCCAGAGGGGTCTCTCAGGAGGCAGCTGGAACCACAGGGTCAGAAACTGAGAGAGAGCAGATCAAGGCACTTCCAATGCATCAGGTCCTCTCCTCAAACATCAGGGGAAGAGCTGAGCCCTTTCTCTTCTACAGAGCTCAGGTGGCCACAGAATCCAAGCCCTGAAGGGGCCATGTTATCCCATGGAACTGGAGCAGAGAGCATCTACATGGAGCTTCTGGCAGCAGAAGTCCTCCCACCTCTGGTAACCCCAGAGTTCTGACATTCAAAACTCTCCCCCCAAGTGGGGACAGTCCGATTTAACATCTTCAAAATCCCCTTCCAACCCAACTCCCTCTTGGAAGGCATCAAGGCACAGGGATGCAACAGGAGACAAGGAAGGCAAATCCCATCTTCGGTTCCCCTGAGCCAAGATTTCCATGTCCCACCACCCCTGTGCAGCTCTGGACCACAAATGCCTCACTCTGTGGAAACCCCAGTGATGTCCACTGGTCCAGTACCTCCTCTGGCTGCCCAGCCACCTCCATGATATCTTAAGTTCAGCAGTTTCCTCTGACTCAGATCTGCCACTAAAAAAAAAAAATCTTAAAGAATGTTTAAACATCAACATTTATTAGGAATAACGACACTGTCAGCATGTCCTTAAATGAAGGGAATGGAATAGAGCATCCCTGGGCCAGGAATATCTACAAGAGAGCTGGGGAGGACTTTTTACACAGGTAGAGAGTGATAGGGTAAGTGGGAGTGTTTTAAAGTGAAAGAGGGCAGGTTTAGAGGAGGTGTTAGGAGGGAATCCTTCCCTGTGAGGGTGGGGAGGGGCTGGGATGAAATTCCCGGAGAAGCTGTGGCTGCCCCTGGATCCCTGGAAGTGTCCAAGGCCAGGTTGGACGGGGCTTGGAGCACCCTGGGATAGTGGAAGGTGTCCTTGCCCATGGCAGGGGGTGGAACTAGAAAAGCCTTTTCCAACCCAAACCATTCCATGATTCTCCAAGAGGCGACTACACCAAGTCTGCCAGCACAGTGAGTTCATCACACAGAAAAAAACGAAGAAAGCAGCAAAAAAACTGACAAAACTTGCTCTGGTCAGAAAGATTCAGTCTGAGCAGCATCACGGAGGCTTCTCCGTGCAGACTTGCAGACTTTCCACTTAACTTCCTCCCCCTTCCCGATCCCACAGCCTAATTCAATTACCTGCCACTGAATTAGCCCTAAGGCGATTCTCATTACCCCGATAAAGCACAAGGCCTTTAATTATTAAACACTCAGGGGCTTTTTGTGTTGGGGTTGTGGGGCTGGACTCCCTTTTATTGTTGTCAGCAGCTTCCAGAAATCAAGTTAATCATTGACCAGGCCTTTCAGCAGGAGACCAGAGTCCTGTGGATTCCTGGTCTCTGGTTCTGCATCACCAGTCAGGCTAAAGGAAGTCACTGGCCTCCTGCTTTGCCAGGTATCCACTCAATATTCTCCTAACAAGCCATCCTCCCCCTCCAAGGTGTCATTTACAGCTCTGGGAAAAAGCAAAATGCAGTATTTGGACACGGAGGCTGCAACAATGCTCATCATTAACGTGAGTTCAGGAAGAAATTGCCCCAGGTGAGGGAAACTGAGGCACAAAGCAGTGGTTCCAAAATGTCAAGCAACATGGTCAACCCATTACTTAAGCCAAAAAAATACTAATTCCTGTCTGAGTCAATGCTGCTCCATCCTCTGCAGGCAGGAGGAGCCTCCAGGTACTTCCCAGCCTGATTTGGGACAAATCCTGCTCCCCAGGGATGAAGATGCAGGTCTGGCACAGTTGTTTTTCCAAATGTTCCTGGCTTTGTCACCACCCTTGTGGCACCTCATCATCAAATCCAGGGCCACTTCCAAGCACCTACAAAGCAAACGCTGCTTCTGGGCACAGGGCTCCCTTTCCAAAGAAATGGAGGTTAAACACTGCTTTGAGTTGACCCAGAGAGGCCAACTTCGGGCGAGAAGCCAGGCAGGACTCGCAGCAGTGACAATTCACCCAGCTCCAAAAAAGCAAGGGAGGGGGAAAAAAAAAAAAAAAAAACCCACAAACCAGGCAAACCCTTCGGGTTTTCCAAGGAAAACCCCAAATCCAGCACCTCGACCCCAGCAGCGCCGCGTGGAAGAGGCAGAACAAGCGGCAGAACCGCTCGGGGCGGGATGGCCGAGCCGTCTTCTCCGGGCGCTGCCTCCGGCCGCTCCAGCTGTGTTTGCCTGCGTGCCGCATTCCTGCCCCGCCAGCCGAGGCCAGGTTTTGTTTTTTTGGGTTGTGCTGGGAAGCCGGGCAGCAGCTGCTCCATCTCACACACGCCAGAGCCCGGCGGGCGCGTCCGCAAAGCCACCGCGGCCTGGCCACAGCGCGGAGGAGCGCGCAGGCCGCAGCCGCCGGCGCGTGGCCCCACACCACCCTCCAGTGACGGGGACACGCACCCGGGACCTGCCACAGCCGGGTTAGTCCCACAGGCTGGAAAAAACAGGCGGCAGAGCCTGTGGGATTGCTTTTATTGGAGGTGACATTCCAGCTGACGCCACACGGAGCTCGGGAACTCGCGCAGCGACTTCTCGCCCGGCTCAGGAACCCACCCCGGCTCCTGAACGCCCCTCCGAGCCCAACATTCTGCTCTTTTCCAAGTCTCTCTTAACGAAATTACAGCCTGAACGCCGAGGTTTCTATCCTACAGCAGGAGTAGGGCACCTATCCTGCACCTGCCAAAGGGAATAAAAATACATGGCGCTTCCCACACTCCAAACCCCACGGCGCGGCTCTCAGGAGCGGTGTGTTGGTAAATTAGGGCAAGCTATGCTTCCCCTCCCTCCCTCCCTCTCCCCCCCGTGGGCATTTGAGGGTTCCTGTTGCCTGCGTGCAGGGGACAGATCAGTTACATTTATGTAGAACATTGCAATCTGTCAATATAAACACTATGTAAGCATGAGCCACTTGTAACATTACTACTGTCTTGACAAGTGTTTGCAGAGGGGGGCAGAGCTGCTGGGATCCTTCTGCTCCCAGAGGGAAAGCAGAGCAAATCCCAACCTGCAGGAAAAACACTTCTTCCAGCAAGAATTAATTTTTTTTTTTTTTTTTTAAAAAGAGGTGCACCGAAACTGAATCAGAGTCTAAATCAGAACCCCCAGAAATAGAGAGAGGGGGGGCATTGATTTATGGCCCGGGGTCACCTCAGATCCACGGATCGGGCAGCTCAGGAAAGCAGCAGCTCCTACGGGCTGGTTTCCCTTCCCACCAGCACAGGACACAGCAGGATTGAAGTTCCTCAGCCTGCCTGTCACCCCAGCACGGCTAATCCCGTCATCTGCCACTTCCAAAGCCCAGCAGTGCAAGTCCCAACACAATTCCCAGATGCCGCTCTGGCATTTCCACCACCCCCAGCCACATTTGAGAGAGGAAAGGGAAGGAGGGGGGGTGCCCACGCCCAGAGCGCGTCAGGCACCGGGAAAGCAGAGCAGGGAGGAAAACTGAAATGCAATGCTTTCTCAGGGATCCCGGCAGTCTGGGGCTGCTCCAACCCCCCCCACCCCCAGCAGCCAGTCGGAATATGGTGCAAATTAGAGTTCAGACAGCCCAGCTGCAGAGGCCGTGGCTGGACATAAAAGCAGCCTCACTTCTGGGGAGCAGCCAGTGCATCCCAGCAGGCTGACACCGATCCCGAGGCAATGCCTCCCCCTCTGGTGCAGGCTCAGCCTGGGACAGTCTCCCACAATCATCCGACCCCAAAATTCACCCATCATCATCATCCTGATGTGCAGCTCGAAACGTACAAGCAGCCAGCAGGGCTGCGCTCGGTTCTGCAGACATGCTTCCTGCTCTCTATCAAGAAGTTTCTTATCAGACAAGGCTTTGGAGCTGTAGCATCACCACATCCCTGCAGCCAGGCTCCTGCAGCTGTTTCCCAGGAGTTAGGGCTGAGCCAAACCCCTAAAAATCCCTCCTGAGCAGCTGCCTGCAGCGTCTCAGCTCTGCTCAGTGCTGCACACCAGCATCACCTCAGGTCCTGGGGAGCAGCTCCAGGTCGGGCTGGCACCTGCTCCTCGCCTGCTCCAGGGAGGAGATCAGCAACACCCAGGCTGCCAGAATCCCCCTCAGGAAAAGGAAAAACCTGTCCCTCCCTCCCTGGACCATCACCTGCAGCACACCTCCCAGTCAGGCAGCTTGGGGATGGAGCAAAACAGCAGCAAGAGCCCCGCCTGCGCCCAGGCTTTAACTTACACACAAACTCTGCTTCCAGAGGGCATTTATCCTACGTGGCTGCTTGTGCATCCCTCCAAGAACACCAGGGCCAGACTTCCAGGGAAGCAGCAGCCTCCAGCCGTGGTCTTCCCAGCCCAGCATCCCTTCCCGCCGCCCCCCGGGACAGGCACAGACATAACTCCATGCTGACACAATCTCATTATCGTGTAACCATGCCCCATTTCTGTCCCCGGGCACTAATTCCCCACCAGCCCGCACATTTGGAGACACGGAATTCTTTCCCTGAAATAAGACATTGGGGCTGGGGGGGGGGAAGGGATCATCCACAGCTGTCCCTATCCCCCTCCAGACTGCAGAAGGGAGCAGCCAAGCTGCAGCCACAGCGTGACATCTGCTTAGCACAGCCTCGCTCTGTGCCCCGCCACCTCCTCCACAGGGATGTCAGCACCCAGAGGGGCCAGCAGGCCACCAAAAGGTGGTTTTGGTGATGCCTTGGACTCAAAAGGAGCATCGCTTCCCTTGCCTGGAGGGTGTGTTTTAGCTCAGGTGATGCAGCCAGGTTTTTAGCAAGGATTTATCAGAATGAACAGATGCGCTCCCTCACCTGGAGCAGCTCCTGCATGCACGTGGCGTAAGAAAAAAGATCAATGCCAGCCTTCCCAGGGCACTCGCAGAGCCACCGAGTTCTGCAGGAACGTGCAGCTTCTACCAGGTGGGATTTCGTGCCTTATCCATGGACAGAAGGGCTCAGCTCTTCCACACACACACTTGTCGGATCTCACTGTGGATTATCAGGACCTGGGATCTCAGCACTGACTATTCCCAGTGTCCCCAGCAGCGCAGCAAGTGCAACCTCTGCTCGAGGCCTCTTGGAAGAACAAAGAGGGGATCAGCAGCAGATGCTGCTCCTCCGCTGGGGCTTTAACCAGAGACAAGGATGCTTTGCATAAGCAAACCCCACTGCACACCACAGCAGCCCTGCAGCACTTGGAGCGCACATCTGGCTGGGTGCACATCTGGCAGCATCTCCCCTCCCCTCCTTATTGCCAGGGAGGGAGTCTCAAATCAGAAACAGCAGCGGCACAGAGACAGACTAACCCAAAGCGCTCGGGACAGACAGCAGACGCTGCCCTTGGCTCAGGATGTCCCTTCTTAAGTTAAAACCTCCATGAGCCAGGAGAGAAATCCCAGAAGGAACTGGAACGAGTTACCTGCTGCTCCAGAGCAGATACCAGCACGGCAGGGATTAATAGGGGAGTTACAGCCAAGCTCCTTCCAAAGCCTGTCAGTCCCCAAGGCACAATTCAGCTGCACAGTGCCGGTGGTCCTCGGCAGACACACGAGCCAACGGGCTGGGAACAGCCCTCTGTGCGCTGCCGAGGGAGAAAAGGGCTTTTCCTAAAAACCTGCACACACAGGACAGGCTGTTTCCTTAGAAAACCAGCCCCAGCAGCAGGAAGTGAAACGGTTCTGGAGCTGGAAACAGAAGATGTAAGTAGCACTGTTTGGAAAAGTTTGCCAGACCACAAGCAATGGACAAGCCTCAACACCAGGATTTGTTTTACTGGAAAGAAGGGGGGAAAACCTCAAGTCTGCTAAAACATTCTCCAGGGCTGGTCCAGTGGCTCCTACCAGTGGTCACAACACAACATCCCGAAAAAAAAAAAAGGCAAAAAGAAAAAAAAAAGGCAAGAATCACCACTCTTGTGTAAACTTACACCAAAACCTCTTACACAGGTGCTCGCGTCCCACTCCCCTCTCAAACCGACAACATTTTGGGACAAATGGCTTAAAATTAAGGATAAGAGGCAGCGACACCCCATAAAGCACGGAGGCAAAGCGACACGGCTGCGGGGGGGGGCGTTGAAGAGGAGCGGGGTGCGGGTTGATTTGACTCCTCCAGCTCGCCCCACGGAGATAGAGACAGCGGGATAAGGGGGATAAAACCACGGGGATCGGGGGTCGGGATGGGAGGNCACCCCCGCGGGGAGCGGGGGAACGGAGCGCTCGCTCGCCCCCCGGCAGCTCCTGCCCGCGGCTCTGGGGCACAGCCCAGCAGCTCCCGGGGGGCTGCGACCCGCGGCTCCCGCAGAGCCCGGTCCCGACTGCCAAATCCAAGGGGATTCCGGGCGCCCGGCTCCGAGCGCTGGGACGCGGGACAGCCGCGGGCACGGCGCTGTCGCTGCCCCTGTCCCGGGCCGGCT
>VXAD01001913.1:554222-589540 GCA_013399195.1 Dicrurus megarhynchus | reverse complement strand
GGGAAAGGCACAAAACCACTCCGAAAAAAAAAAAAAAAAAAAATAAACTCAGGCAAAAGTTAACGAGCGGGAGCGGGGGGCACCTACCCGAAGTAGGCGGCGGAGGGCCGCGGGGCGCAGGCGAGCAGCCCTAGGAGCGCGCAGGAGGAGAGCCATCCCAGCAGGACGTGTCCATCNAGACGTGAGAGGGATGTGTGTGCCAGGGGTGGGGGTGCCAGGGGTGGGCAGCTGGGCAAGGGATGGGCAGTAGTGCAAGGGCCAGGCGTGCAAGGCGCGGATGTTCCGGGCGTGGGCAGCTGGGCAAGAACGGGGCGTGCAAGGGCTGGGTGCCAGGGATGGGTGGTCGTGCAAGGATCAGGGCAGTTGTGCGAGGGGTGGATGTGCCAGGCGTGGGAGCCGGGCAAGGGCCACACGTGCGAGGGGTGGAGGTGCCACATCTGGGCAGCTGCGCAAGGGTCAGGCCGCCGTGAAAGGGCTGGATGTGCCAGGGGCGGGCAGCTGTGCGAGGGGTAGCTTTGCCACATCTGGACGGCCGTGTAGAGGTTGGATGTGGGAAGGCACAGGCGGTGCACGCTCGTGTGCGCACCCACGCTGCTGTGAGCGGCGCGGGGACAGGACACCGAGCACCCCGGGTGGGAAGCAGTTAATGCCCTAAAGTGTCACCCTTCTGGCCGGGCTCGCTGGCAGCGTTTTTCCAGGTCTGTCGACGTCACTGCCGTCGTCATCCTGGAGGTAATTCCAGCACCCAAGAACGGGAAAGTTCCCCCCCTCCTAAGCGTGTGTGTGTCACGCTGCTGAGCCAGTCCGTGTCCCCGTGGGGACAGAGGCAGGAGGACACTTGGCACTGGGCTCTCAAAAGCCACCATGCCCGGGGGTTTAAGCTCAGCCCCACAGAGCTGTACCCAGCAGGTGACATTTGGGTGTGCGATGAGCAGCAAGACCCTTGGGTGCTCAGAGTGGGGTCATCGGTGTTTCTGACCCCCGGAATCTGTGGACAGACCAATTCAGGAGCCACACAGGGAATGGTTTAATGCGGATGAACCTTTTGTCCTGGAATAACTCCTGGAGTGACACTGGGAGCTCGGTGAATTTATTCTCACCACTGACTGTGCCCTCGGGCAGTTCCAGTCTTCCCAGCACTGTGCAAACTGTGTGGATTCTGCTTTTTTTTTGCGGGTGGGAGGGGAAAGATTTCTTAATTTTTTAATGTATAAAACATCTCAGCCCAGTTCCTGACCAAATTTTTGCTAAAAAACAAAAAAAGCAGCCTCGTGGAAAAGCACCATCCAAAGCTTCCCACATCCACCTGTGTTGGGGGATGTGGGGGTTCCCACTGTGGCTCTGCATCAGCATCCCTTGGAGTGGGGGCTGAAACTTGCTTGGGGTGGGTGCCACATCCAATCCGGCTTCCTCAAATCCCCGTGATTCACCAGTATCTGGGAATATCTCCGTTTCCTTATCCTGCCGGTGGGGGTGAAGTGGCACCGAGTCAGCCCCGCCGTGGGTGCTGGGGGTGAGAAGCCGTCACAGCCTGGCAGAGGCCAGAGCAATATTGCATTAAAGCCCCATCTAGAGGCCTTTCCTCGAGGAGAACTTGGGAGAATTTGGGAGCAGTGCTGGGGTCATGTTGGGTGTCCTTATCCTGCCGCCCGAGCTCTTCCAGCTTGGGAAAAGGCAATGGAGGGCTGTAGGTGGAGGGCAGGACGAGCAATGTTGTCGCTGGGAGGCTTTGCCTGAGCGTTTCTCTGGTGGAAAAAGCAGTTGAAGAGTCATTTTTCACATCCCCAAGAAGCTGGTGATCCCAGCACGTGGAAGGAAACTCCGGTTCCTCCGGGCAGCCCCTAGGCAGAGCCGTGGGTCATGGAAAGGCAGTGAGACCCTCGCTGTTACTCATTTTCTCTGCCCACAGCGAGGTGCCGGACCCGGGGTGATGCCCTGGGCGTGTGTGACTCTTTCCTAAGTGAGGCAGCACCAAAAATAGTCCCCACTTCTGCTTCCAGCCGGGGAAAAAGGGAAGCCCAAGCAGGCACTGACTCCTCCGGGGCTTTGCTGCTTGTCATGGATGCAGCATCCTCCTGAGACAGCCTTGTGGCTTCCAGGTCCTTCAGGAATCCCTCGGGTGACAGAAATCTCGGTGTTTCTGCTCGGAGCTGTGGCCTTGGGCGGTGTCCCCACAGCCACCGACAGCAGAGGGCAGTGCCACACAGGCGCAGTGCCACGGCTTTGGGAGTGGGAATTTCTCTGTCCGGGATGGAGGGGGACACAGCAGAGCCAGGGGGAAGCAGCCAAGGAGTTTGATGGTTTAAGCGGCAATTCCAAAGGGTCATAATTGTCTTCTTTGGGATCAAAAGATGCCGGGTGCAGGGATGATGCTGGACAGGGAGCCCCAGGGTGGTCGTCACCTCTGGTCTGGCACCGGCACATACCCTGTGTCCTCCCCCTAACCCCAGCCCCACCGCTGTCCTTTCGGAATGAGCTCCTGCCCACAAAGCAGTTGTGGGAGTGACCTGTGAGGATCCAAGTCTGGAATCCTGCAGAGGGTCCCGACATCCCATTCCCAGTGCCAGGGTGAGCGCCGTGTCCCAGCCCTGCGGGTGACACTGTCCCACGGCAGCTCAGGTGACAGGATCTCATCCAGCACTGCCGTGCCCACCCCATCAGGCTCTTTCCGGGGGGTCTGGAGGGTGACTCCAAGTTTTCCTGCTCCATGACTCAGTTCCCTGAAGCTTCCCCATCCCAGAGGATGGGGAAGCCTCAGGGAACTCCCATCCACGTGTTTTTTTGCAGGAATCCCAGCACATCATTTGGTCAGGACTGCCCTAAGGCTTTGCTCCAGGTGTTTTTCTCTGCAGTGAGACACCAGGTTCCACCTCCCCTCTGATCATTCCCTTCGGAGAGCTCGGGATTTTGCCCATGGAGGTCTCTCCACACGAACCCAACCTCCCCAGGGCAGCGACTCCAGCTCAGCGGGGTGATTGACTCACGGCAGGGTGAGAGGGAAGGAAAATACCCGTGAGCTCATCCCGCTCATCCCTCACTGCCAGTCCTGCATGGATTCCCCACCAGATATTTGGCAGCGACTCCCAGGTTGGAGTAACCCAAGCACGGCAGCGAGAGGTGGGGACCTCACCAGGCTTGGGCTGGGCTGGGTGTCCGAGGCCGTTCCCGGGATAGCTGAGAAGCCTCCGGCGGCGTTTCCTCCCGGCAGATCGCCTCCGAGAGCAGCCACTCACATTTCCCTTCCTCTGTTTCCTGAATTAGAAGTGGGCCTGGCATTTCTCTGCCCTCCGGACAGAGGCTGAAATAACAGACAAGGGCCGGGAACGCCGCCTGCCCACGGGACGGCGTTTGTTCCACTGGGATCACGCTGCAACCCTTCCCTGCCACCACCTCCTGCGTTTCCAGGCACTCTTTTTTTCACCACCCTGTGGACTTCCAGGGTGTTTCCTCCCTTCGAGTGACCACACATGGTGCTGGCAGCCGCATTCCTGCTTCTTTTCCATTGAGAGTCACCCTGGGGACAGCTCTGAGCTCCAGCCACTGGTGCTGTTACACCTCCATCCCTTCCCTGGGTCAGTAATGCTGAGGGGGAAAAATGTGCTCAAAACACGCCTGTTCCTTTCAGCCGGAATGCTGAGAGCCAGGCTGACAGCATCCCTGCTTCCCTGGGGCTCTGGATTGTGCAAATCCCTGGAATAAGGAGCGGCGTGGCCCTGGTCCCCAGTCCTGCCCCTTCCCACTTTTTCAAGTGAAGAGAAGACTCTGGAGCCAGCTGCAGTTTTATGGAAAACAAAAAGCAAATGAGAGCAGTTTTCCATTAAGGAACCCACTCTTCCCATGCAG
This sequence comes from Dicrurus megarhynchus, assembly GCA_013399195.1. Taxonomy (NCBI): domain Eukaryota; kingdom Metazoa; phylum Chordata; class Aves; order Passeriformes; family Dicruridae; genus Dicrurus; species Dicrurus megarhynchus. The sequence goes on along the minus strand of VXAD01001913.1, from coordinate 585,697 downwards.
AGCAGAGCTGGATGAGGGCTATGGGGGTGTTGTAAGGCTGAGTGTGTCCCCTGCTGCAGAAGGTGTGGAGTGGAGCCGCTAGCTTTGCCCTCTGGGATCCATCTGGGATCCGTCTGGAATCCGTGGACTCAAAGCCGTGGCTCATTGGGCCGCACATGTTCAATTTTCCCTTGCTCTTCTGTAAATCTACCCCAAAATGGGGCAATCTCGTGGGAACAGAATCAGCCAGGGCACCAGGCTGGTCAAAATGACCCCCAGTGGGGCCCCTCAAATCTCAACCAGGTGAAGATTTCCCTAAACCTCCCTCCCCTCAGAGATCCCCTCCCTCAAAGGATTACAGGAGACAGAATGAAATAATTTGAAAGTATCTCACGCAAGAAGAGGAAGGGGTGATTTGTAGGAATTTTTTTTCCCTTTCTCTCTAATTTAGGAAGCTGCTGCTTCCAAGTTAAACAGAAGGAAGCACCGATTCTTCACTTTTTTGTATGAAGTGAGCTCGAGGTGGCTGCACAGACCTTCAGAGAACCAGGGAAGCATGAAAAGGTTGGGAGGGAATTTAAAGCTCATCTCATTCCATCCCTGCCATGGGCACAGACACCTTCCACCATCCCAGGCTGCTCCAAGCCCCATCCAACCTGGCCTTGGACACTTCCAGGGATCCAGGGGCAGCCACAGCTGCTCTGGGAATTCCATCCCAGCCCCTCCCCACCCTCCCAGCCAGGAATTCCTTCCCAATATCCCATCCATCCCTGCCCTCTGGCACTGGGAAGCCATTCCCTGTGTCCTGTCCCTCCATCCCTTGTCCCCAGTCCCTCTGCAGCTCTCCTGGAGCCCCTTTAGGCCCTGCAAGGGGCTCTGAGCTCTCCCTGGAGCCTTCTCCTCTCCAGGCTGGACATTCCCAGCTCTCCCAGCTCCAGAGCAGAGGGGCTCCAGCCCCTGGAGCATCTTCATGACCCTCTTTTTCTCTCTTCTTGCCTCTCTTAAGCTCCAATCCTTTTGTTCTGGCACTAAAGCACATTTCTTTTCATTGATGTTTCCAAGAGCTGGCAAATTAGTTTTTAAAGTACCTAAAAAGGGAATTTTTTTGCCTTCTGCTTCCGTGCACACCCTTCCACAGTCGTGCTCTGCCCTTGCAAAGCTTTTCCTTCAGTACATCCACACCATCAAAACAGCCCAGGCAGGAATTCTTCACATGGAAATTACCTTTCCCCTGGTAACTTCATGGAGAATCACGGACTTTATAGTCTGCACCAGAATGATTTTTGAATACAATTAATCCCAGCACAAAATCAGGTCTTTTTTGTCTTTGTGACAATCAGGCGCGTCAGGAATGAAGGAGTTTTGTGAAGCAGAGCTGCAGGAGGGATTTTTTAGTTCTGAAGGAGCAGTGCCAAGGAAGCAGGGACTCTTCCCAGCTCCTGAAAACACATGAATTAACCAGCCATTATTTGAGGGATTGTGAGGACAACTGGAAAATTGTCATTTCCTGATGAAAATCAGGTGGAAGAGACAGACCTGGATTTGAGCACGGTGAGGGAGGAGCCCCCGTGTGAGCTCAGCACCTCCTCCGAGCTGATTAACCCCATTACCGTGCCAGCCCTGAAACACTCCCCAGCCGTGACACTCCTGGGCTCGCTGGGGACACACTGGAGGTGGCAGGAGAGCGACTGGAAGGGAGAAATTAAGAAATTGAGGTTGTGGGGGGCAGGAACTGGGGGAGCAGAGGGACACTCAAGGGTTACAGGGAGGGTAAATATCCCAATGCCCTCTGCAGATGTGCAGGGGACAGGGACAGCCCTGCTCCTCCAGGAGCTGCTGTTTACCTCGCCCCGAGGGTGACGGGTGACCTGTCCCTCTGCCTTTCAGGTCACCCACCTCTGCCTCTCAGGGGCTGATGGCAGCGGCCAGGGAGATGCCCAAGTCAAGGCTCTTTGACCTTGAGCATACATTAAACCACCCGGCAGCAGCTCCCTGAGAGGGGAGAGGAGAGGAGAGATAGTGTGAGAAAAAGATGGAAAGGAAAAAAAAGGGGGAAAAAGAGTAGAAAGTGGGGAGTAGACGCTGGTTTTTTTTGGAGTTCAGCTGTCCCTGGCTGTGGTCACTGCTGTCACCTCGGAGAGAGGTAACAGAAACCTCTTTAAATCTCTACAGATTAACTTCTGGTTGAGTTTTTGTAACAGTTTCCAACCGTCTCCGTTGTCTGTGGGTGCTGCATTCCACCCTGGTTTGTTGTTTTTCTTTTGGAAGTTCCTCTAATTGATGACTGCTCTGATAAAATAATTCCAATTAAAAAAATCCTCCCTGTTTGATCGGTTTTTAGCATAGCAAAGAATAAAAAAATCATAAAAACAGCGGATGAGGAGCAGGACTGGGCAGTGCTTTTCCTCTTTTCTTTTTGTTTGGTTGATTGGTTTTGGTCTTTTGTTGGGTTTTTGGTTTTGTTTTTGTTTTTTAACAGTGAATTTTCTGGGAATGGAGATTGGCAGGGAAGAGAAGATATCCAAAAAAATCCACACTGAAATTCCGTGGGCGGCACAAAAGGTGGGAGAAATCTTCTCTGGGGGGGGAAAAAATGAAAGTATTCTCAAGGCAGGTCCAAAACATCAACAGATTTCCTTGGATATTTCAAAATGTGACCTTTTTGTCTGCAAATTACACTAAAATCCCTGTGTGCAAAGGAAAAGCTGGAAAGGGTGGAGTGAAATGCCCTCAGATGGGAACAAATCCGAGCTCCCATGGATGTCACGGGCTGAGCCAAAAGGACATTTGCTGTTCTCCAGTTTCACTATTTGCTGGAAAGCCTCGGGGGAAAAAAAAGAGACCAAACTCCTTTGGGTATTTCCAACCTACCCAAACCTCCTTCTGTCACCCTTTTCCCACCTGGTTTTGGGTTCAGCCTCTCCCTGGGGAGACCCATGTTGTCCAAAGCCACTCCCCAGCAGCTCTTGGATGGCAGGAGAATCCACAGGGATGGGTCCTCCCCGTGCTCCTCCATCCTGTGGGCAACCACACTTATTTCAACAAAAATGGGAAAAGTGCTGCTCCTCGGTCCTGCTACTCCCTGTCCGAAATGCTGGAGAAAAATGAAGTTTTTGGGGTTTTTTTTAAGCAGTTTCTCTGAAGTTGTTGACGGTTGCTGTGGCTCAAAACGTTGGGATACTTCTAGGACATTTAGGGGAGTTATTCCCCGAGTCCACCGTCTCTCCAAGCCTTTTGGGATGAGCAATCCCATCTCACGGAATGCCGAAGGAAAAGGGATCCAGCCAAGAGATCTGGCAACCCTTCAGCTGCAAAACAGCCAGAAACAAACGGAGCAGAAATATTTCTGTAGCCACAACATCAAGCCCACCCATCGAAAGTCTGTCAGGGATTTTCCAGCCCTGCTGAGAACTCTCTCTCTCTCTTTGCTTTTATTTTTAGAGGACGGGTGATGCCGGTCATGTTTTTTCACTTTTTTTGGACGTTTCGTGCTAATAAAAGTGTTTTATTTCACTTTCAGTGTTTTGCTTTCTTTGAAATTGGGCTTATGATTTCCTGCTGGAACTGAAATGTCATTGTCCTGAAAGTTGTCATCTGTCTGGTCCCCAGCCAGAGTGTCTGGGAGCTGGGTGTTGTCACCTGGCTTGGTTTGTGAGCACGGCCAGGTTTTGGCCAAGTTAGAAGAAGGTTCCTATGAGCGATTCCCCGCTCCTGTGAGTAAAATGAGCCTTTTGAAAGAAAACTCAAGTTCAAAAGCCCTTTTAACAAGGGCCTGGAGCGACAGGACAAAGGGGAATGGATCCAAACTGACAGAGAGGAGGTTTAGATGGGATATGGGGAAGAAATTCCTCCCTGTGAGGGAGGTGAGGCCCTGGCATAGGCTGCCCAGAGAAGCTGTGGGTGCTCCTGGATCCCTGGCAGTGTTCCAGGCCATGTTGGATGGGGCTTGGAGCAGCCTGGGATAGTGGGAGGTGTCCCTGGGTGGAACAGGATGATCTTTAAGGTCCCTTTCAACCCAAACCGTTTTGTGATTCTGGAGTTTCTCAGTGTATTTTTCTTGCTGCTCTACCTGTCTGCTGCCAGTGACTTTGCCTCCCTGCCCAGCCAAAATACTGAAATAATCATTTTACCAGTTCCAGTTGCTGCTCAAGTTCTTGCAAACCTCATCCCTGAAATCCTTCCCCGCTTGTTTCCAGCTGAGCAGCAGAACAAAAATCCAGCTCTCAGCTGGGGAAAATCTGAACATCTCCAAGGCCTTCTGTTTTCTCTGTCACCCATTGTCTTCTGTCTTAGCTCAACACCAGATCCGGTCCGGGAGACAACCTGAAGCCCTGGAACCTTGGAGCACCCCTGTTTCTGTGCCCACAGGGCTGGAAGTGCCCAGAGTCCAAGGCTGCATTGGCTGGTGGGTGTTTGGGATGTGCCATCACCATGTGGGAGGTGTGGATGGTTGGGAAGCAGAGCAGTGGGAAGCAGGGCCCATCCCAAGGGAAAGCTGGGATGGATGTGCAGACTCCAGGACAGGACACTCATCCTAGAGGTACCAACTGGGTCACTCCAGATCTGGCCCAAAATCCGACTGCTGTCATGTATTTGCTTAACCTGACAAGGAATTTTTCATGGAATTTGTGGGGGGAAGCAGAGATGAAGCTCAATGTGTAGGGAAGTTCATCCTTATTTGTTTCAAATAAATGTTTTTCTCAAAGTTTCAATTGAGGAAATCACAAAGTCATCAAGGTTGGAAGAGACCTTCAAGATCATCTCTCCGACCATGAACCCAACACCAACATAACCACCCCAAAACTGGATCTCCAAGTGCCACAAATGCAGGATTTTCACCCTTTTTTTCACTCTTCTTCCCAGCCCCAAAAGAAATCTTTTGTGTTCTGTTTTCATACCCACTGTACTAAAGAACTTTGGAAATCCGAGTCAAACGCACCTCCAAGGATCTCTGCCTTAGGGGGACTTGCTGTTGCAGTATTCCTGGGAAGCCTGAGGTGCACCAAGGAATATTCCATGGACCAAATGTACGCATTGCAGAACATCCCCCCAGTCTGTATCCATGGAAGGGGGAAAAAAAAGACGGAATCTTCCTATCACAGGATCCAGTTTCTGTGTCACATCCTGATTTTGATGGCATCCAGACAGAGGAATTCCCTCCTTTGTATTATCACATCGCCAGTTTTCCTTCTCTTTTGAAATCAGAGAGTTGGGAAATTCTCTTCCCTGATTTTCCAGTGGCACCCACCAAGGAGAATGACAGGGGATAATTATGGGACAGCTGAGCGTGAATGAACCCAAAATAAAAGTCATGGAACTGGATGGTCTTTAAAACACGAGGATGATGGAATTAGACAGTCTTTAAAACACGTTAGATGGTCTTTAAAACACAAAAAGATGGACTCGGAAACACACATCCAGATGGAACTGGGTGGATTTTAAAACACAGGCGTGACAGAACTGGATGGTCTTTAAGGTCTCTTCCAACCCAAGCCTTTCAGTGACTCTGTGATGGTTTGGTTGGGGATGAATCTGACAGATGCAGCCAGGATGGGATGGAACACCATTATGCCAAAAAAAAAGCTTTAATTAGTAATTATTAGATAGAGAGAAATTATTAACTCTGTCTCATATGTTTGGCCAATGCCTCCAGATGAGTAAATCTGGCTGGTGTAGGAGCTCCTGAATTCCCACACAGCATTCCTGCAGTGTGCAAAAGGGAGGCTGGAAAACGAGTGGCACCTCCTAAGCCTCCTGAGGTTTGATCCAAAGCGTGGATTTGGGCAAGATCAACTTCCAAGGTCAGCCTGGGGCAGATGGAAAGGTGGGGAGCACCGGCCCTGGCACGGGGTTGGCTGCGTGAGAGCCCAAACTGAGGCATTCCATGGCAAAATCCGCCCGGCTCTGTCGGAGAGGCACTTCCAGGATGGACAGGCCGGGCTGGTTTCTGTATGGAACCCATTGTTCAGCAGAGCAGAGGCCTTCCTCTCTGGTTAATGGCTCAGCAAAGTGTGTTGCTCTAATGGTTAATCATCTACCCACATTGTTCAGCGAGGAAAGCCAGGCAGATAATGCCCCTGGCCTGCAGTTCATGTGACAGGCTGACTTCCCGGCGGGAGCAGGGAAAGGATTTCACACTGGGACAAGGAGGGAGAGGGAAAATGCCGGGCTGGGAGGCTGTGGAGGTTACAACGTGAGCAAAACCACACATAAATCCGTATGTGTCTGTGTAAACACACATGGCATGCACAAGCAAAAACGTGTGTAGAGCAGAAAAGCACAGAGATCCACATAAAATCAGTATTTCCACCCCACATGATTTTGGAAGAGTTAAATGAGCTGATTATCAGATATCACAGAATGAGAGAATGGTTTGGGTTGGAAAGGACCCTACAAATCACCCAGTTCCGTGGGCTGGACACCTTCCCCTAGGGCAGGTGGTACGATTTCACACGAATGGCTGTGAGCTGACAGGCAAAACTCACTCCAAACTCTTTTAGCCGCAAGTCAGACTGAGGGCCATCACCACTCAGGATTTCAGGGTCTCAGCATTATCTCCTCTTTGTCCTTGCACATCTCACCCCGCACCTGAACAGGTCCATCAGAGATGCTGTGGGGCAGTCAGGGAGCCCAGTTCTACTCACTGGTGTGATTTTGGAGGTGTCTCTTGCTTGGGCATGTCTAACACAGGGAATACTCCACTGTTTCAATTCCTGGAAGAACTTGGAATTATTAAGGTTGGAAAGCCCTCGAAGGTCATCAAGCCCAACCGTTCGCCCAGCATTGCCACATCCACCTGAACCGTGTCCCCAAGCACCACATCTGCTGTGTCCCTGGGGACATCTACCTGACCACCTGGACTCATCCCAATGAGAAATCAGAGTTTGTCAGCGTCAAGGAAGGAGCCTCTGGGTCAAATTTTCTCCCTTAGTGTATTCAGTAAATATCAAACTTCATTATTACATCCTGACCGAAACACCTCAGTGTGACAGTGACAAATGGGCACTTTCACCCCAAGCGGAGGGGCAGGCACTGAGCTTTTCTCTCTGTGACAGTGACGGGACCCAGGGAATGGCTGGAGCTCTGTCAGGGGAGGTTGAGGTTGGGTTTAGGAAAAGGTTCTTCCCCCAGAGGGTGGTGGACCAGGCTCCCCAGGGAATGGGCACATTCCCAAGGCTGCCAGAGCTCCAGGAGCATTTGGACCACACCCTTAGGGATGCCCTGGGTGGGACTGTTGGAGTGTCCTGGGCAGGGCCAGGAGCTGGAATTGATGATCCTTGTGGGTCACTTCAAATTCAGGGTGTTCTGTGATTCACCCTAATTTGACAGGAGTTTGATTCCACACGTAATCAAAACTAAGCACCCAACCCCATTCCCTTGAGGTGGTCACTTCCAGAGCATCTGTGCCTTCCCACAGGGAGCTGATAGGAGCAAACACCACCCCCAATGCACTGGGAATGTGTCCTTCACAACTCCTCTTGATCCATTCCCATCACCCTGAGCAGGATAGAGCAATTTTCCTACCTCCTAAAACACACAGCCTGGCCGCCCAACACCGGGAAACGACACCCGAGAGGGAAAAAAGTCACATCTCAGCCACTCAGGGCTGACAGACCAGACACAGGACTGCCCTCAGCAGCCTTGAGATCCGTGTGACTCAGCAGGGTCAACACACTTCAAGTCCACTCCAGGAACAACGGCCTTGACTATTTGTCACCATCCCAGAAGGAGAGGCAAGAGGAGAACGGTCTGCAAACACTTGGGAGTGTTTGTTCCTCCCCGGAGGAACTCGGGAAGTACTTCCAGCCTTCCAGGGCAGGGATGGGTAACCTTTGAAGTGCAGGTTCCCTCCCCACCTGGAGAGGCTCCACCAGCGCCGCAGCCTCGCCGGATTCTTTTGTCATTAATCTGGTTTTGTTGTTGTTAAGCAGCAAATGTTGCACGGGATGGTGGGGAGAGGTCGTGGCCACCAGGCTGGAGAAAAGGAATTAGTCCCTGCCTCCAGGGGGCAAATGTGCTGAAGGTTCTAAAATCATGGGGAATGGGACACGTTTCTCCTCAGGGAATTAGACTGAGACAAACACAGCCAGCCTGAGCTGGCAGGGATCTTTTTGCCCTGGGTCCAGGCAGGAACTTCTCCATGTGCCCTTGTGCCAGAGGTTTCTGCATTCCTGGAGGAACCTGTGGGACAATGCCCACAGCACAGTACTGCAGATGATGACAGTAATCTGCTATCATTATAATCAATAATCATCAATCATGATCACAATGAAACTGCTATATAATAAAATAGATAACCATCAAAATCATAATCATACTAATAATTACAACTATAGACAGTAATAACAATAACAACAACATTAATAATAATAATATCATAATCATCAATCATAAAGGTAATCTCACTGCGCTGACCGAAATATCCAACCTTGCAAGTGAAAGGTAACGAAGTAAACCCAATACCATAGGGTAATAAGGACAATAAATCAGAGCCCCCTCACCCCACAGCCCTGAATCTGACCTGTTTCAGGACCCCATCCTCATCCCAGCACAGGAATCCATCTGTTCTTCCTGACAAAAATCCTTTCTGCTGCTCCAAGGAAGGATGTGACCCCCCTGGAGAGGGTCAGAGCTCAGGAGCTGAGATGAAAAGAGCTCTCAGAAGATGCCCTGTGAAGGGCAGTGGAGGGACAGCCTTGTTTGGTGTAGGGGACACCGAGAGGTGATGGGGTCACTGTATCCACCGGCACTGCTGGGAGCAGAGGGAATAAACTTGTCCAGAGGGGAGGGAAAACAGGCTCTGAATGCAGTGACACAGGCTGGAGTTAAACATTAGTGTGACCTGTCTGCAGGCCTGGCTGGCAGCAGCAGGGACAGGGCTTGGGGGTGGAGGGGTCACTCAGAAATCACCAGCCTGGCTTCCAACCCCAGGAACCTCAGGACACCCAGAAAACTCACTCAGGAGCTAAAATTCACTGTGGCAAATGGCAGAATAGCAAAGAGTATTTTACCCAAGGGAGAAAAGATAAAGCTGTCATGAGAGAAATGCAAAGTAACACAAAAAAAACCTTCCCCAGCACAAAAAATTAACCTATTTAAAATAAACACAGTTCACACCTTCCTTTTTGTCCCCTCTGTTTCAGCCCAGCTCCTCTCCATCCAATTCCAACCCTCCAGCCTTTGGGATCTCATCCCCCTGGAAGACACCTGTGCTTGCATTTCTTTGATTTCAAGCCTTTGCTACCAGGCTGGTGTTTTTTACTGGGAATCCAGGAAAAACCTGTCTGAGGAGGACCTCAAAGGCACATTCATGCCTGGTACAAAATCACAGAATGGTCTGGGTTTGAAGGGCCTTAAGGATCATCCAGTTCCAACTCCCTGCCATGGGCAGGGACACCTTCCACTATCCCAGGTTGCTCCAGCCTGGCCTTGGACACTTCCAGGGACGTAGCAGCAGGAACTTTCTCCAGTCTGACCAGCTACAGCTTTGTGAGGCCACCTGCTTTTTTTTTTTCCAGTGGTCTAGCCCATGAAATTCAGCTTCAATTCAAATCCCAACTCATTTTCTGCTGGTGAAATCTGCAAGGTACAGAAAATTTGTGATCCGGCCGTCCATCAGTCGTCTCTATATCATTCTTCCCTGCAGATCACTCTGCTGCTTCTTGTAGCCAGTCTCCAGTTTCCCCATCTCACTTTTTTAAAGCTTTTTTTGTCTCCTTTTCACCATCCCAACAAAAAAAAACCTGAAATTCCTGGCTGTGCCAGGGAAGGGAGAGGCTGATGATCCCCAAAAATGCCCGGCACAGATCATTGCAAACCAAAAAAAGCAACCTGTAGGTCTGTCCCCAGCCAGGTTTCTCTCTCCAGCAGCTCTAGATTGTTTGCCACACTAATTTTCAGCTAAATAAAAAGCTTCGGGGTTTGAACTCCCAGTCCTTTACGAAGCCATTGCTCTTGACCACGTGATCCCTGCAAAACCAGCTTGGGTAAAACTCCTGACATTGATCCTCGGGGATTCCCCTTCTGAATGTTCCTGCAGCAAATGGTTTTATTTTATCACTTCTCAGTAAAACCTGAGCTCTGGGGCTCTCAGGTCTATGGCCAAAGGAAAATCTGGCAGCAGCCCAGGGCAGCTCATGACTGTTTAGGAGACTCCTGGTGCCAGAGCTCATGCCCAAGAAAAGGATGCAGAGGGTGGAAAAGCACCCCCGGATCCCAGTTGCCAGAAATTCACCGGTTTGGCTGTTTTCTCCTCGTTCACCACTGCCCTTAAAGCTCTGCTGGCCACAGGAAGCCTTTGGATGAACCTCCAAACCTCGAAAAAGTGGGATTTGGATGCACGTCGAAACATCTAAACCTTGGTGTCTGCAGCTCGAGGCACGGTGGGGTTTATCCACAGGGACTTCCTGCCCTAAATCCTCCGTGGGATGCCCCACCAGCCCCCAGCTGCCTTCCCACCAGGATGCAGACATCCAAGAGGTTTGATGCCCTGCAGGTCACGCTCGTGTGGATGTCCTCGATGCCCCACAGTGTCTCAGACAACATTAAACACCTACACTGAGGCAGCTGATTTGAGATTTGGGGTCTCCAGGTGAGAGGAAATCTAAGGTTTCATTATCATCTGTGGGGGTCTGACCCCATGACCAAGCACATGGGCAATCCCTCCAGTGATCTCGGACTGCCTTTCTCCTGCTCATGTCTGCACCCCCTCGAGCCACACGGAATGGCCCAAATGTAAGGAAAACTTCCCTGAATTTGCTGGATTCAGCACAGCCTTGTCCTGGGAGGTTCCTGGCTCCCAGAGGTCTATAAGGGGCTGGATAACTTGCACTGACACCCTCAGCTTGGACCCGGAACAAGAAGCGGAATTTGACCTTGGAAGGAGCCACAAACCAGACCAACTGTGGCTCTGCATTTGCATCTTTCCTACCCCAGCTGCCAGAGGGGGACCCCTGGTCACTAATTTCCAGTTTATCTCCACATTACTTTTACTCTCCTTCTTCTTCTGGCTTTTTTGAATCCGTTTCCGAGGCCGGGATAGGGGGAAAATGTTCTGCTGTGTGCGCTGGAGCTGCTGGGCACTCAGGCTTCTCTATGTCCCTCCAAAATAGTCACACCAGGGCACTGGACCACGGGCACGAGTCACAGGTTGGGTGGTTTTTGCTTGGGAATATTTTTCCAAGGTTTTTGTGGTTGCCTGAACCTTCTGCATGTGCACACCTGGAGCAGGGTGGAGAGTATGTCTATTTGTATATGGATATGAATACTTCAGGTTTTTTGGATGGGATCTCTTATTTTCCAGAGTATTTTAAGGTAAAATGTAATTTCCCAGGAGCCAGTTTGGGGCAACTCCCCTGTTTTGGAGCGGGGACACCGTGGAGGTGTCTGGGTGGGCTTTGTCCATGCTCCAGCTTGGTTGATTTAGTGGCACAGGATCCTGGCTCAGACCTTGGGTTTTTGGGCAAGCACGGGTGGTGCTGTGAGCAGCCTGGCACACCTGAGCTCCACGTGCAGTGAGATATTCTAAAACTGAAGCAGGTTTGATGCCCTGTTTGATGGGCAGGGTTCACCCCGGGTTCCTCCTGCAGCTGAGCCCCCACCACCCTCCTCTGTCCCGTTTTGGTTGTTCCTAAACCTCCATGAGGAGCACGAGGGAAGCAATCTGCTCTCCTCTCACATGGTGGCACTGGATGGAGAGGCAGAACCCATCCGCTGCTCAGCTCCCAGAGGGTTTAGCGCTGCAGTTTGCAAGGGCATTTTGGCCCCTGGCAGTGTGTGTGGGCATGCAAAGCTCTCCTGGCCTGTAAATCATTGTCAGCACTCACACAGAGCAGGCCACAGTTCAGGGGCTGAGCAGTGAAGCATCCCCTGCTGCCATGCCCTGATTTACGAGCAGCCACAGCCCTCCTGAGATGGTTCCTCACCCAAGCTCAGTGGGGTCCCAGGCTCTGGGACCATTTTCAGGTGGTTCTGTGGGTGCAGGAGGTGCAGCTTTGTCACACTGAGATGCCTCATGCATGGAAAGTGCTGGGTTCGGCAGGAAAGAAGTGATGGAAAGGACACAGACCGCCTGCAGAGAGGCCCCTTGACCACCCGGCCGCTGCATGGCCGCGCTCTCAGTCTCGTGGTTGGTGTGGGTGAGACGTGGGCAAGGCACAGGACACCCAGAGCATGTGCTGGGGTCTCCTTTGGGTGGTCTGCTGAGAGACCTGTGCTTCCTCAGCACAGTGGTGGTTGTTGATGTGAGCCTGAGCCCGGCAAAGAGCAGTGAGGGTGGAAAAAACAAAGATCATCACGATCACCTCGCACGAGCCCCTCTTAATCCCCTTCTTAACCTTTTTATCAGCCCAGGTCTTCTCTTTCCTCCACTCCCACATTCTTTCTGCATCCCACCTCCAGGCCAAATGAGGGTCTCACATCCACAACCAGACACTTCCTGAGATCCCCACCAACCTGAATCGTTCAGCTACAGCTTCCTCCTGAGGGGAAGGGGAGGAGCAGCTATCGGTCTGCTCTCTGTGACAGTGACAGGACCCAGGGAACGGCTGGAGCTGTGTCAGGGGAGGGTGAGGTTGGATTTTAGGAAAAGGTTCTTCCCCCAGAGGGTGCTGGGCACTGCCCAGGCTCCCCAGGGAATGGGCACGGCCCCGAGGCTGCCAGAGCTCCAGGAGCGTTTGGACAGCGCTGCCAGGGATGCCCAGGGTGGGGTTGTTGGAGGGTCTGTGCAGGGCCAGGAGCCGGACTGGATGATCCTTGTGAGTCCTTCCCCCTTATGGAATATTCCATCTTTCTGCAATCACCACTAATTGCAGTCCCAACCCGTCCTAGTCAGGCCAGGGCTAGGCCGGGTCTCCAGGCACCACGGTGGCGGCAGGAGGGGCTGCCGTGAGCGTCCCTGGCTCTGTGTGGTCCCACGTGGAGGAAAATATCCTGCAGGGAGGATAATATCCCTGGGCTCCTCCACTGGGGCACGCTCGGGAGCCAAAAAGGCGTGTGCAGCTCCCAGGAGCGTGTTCCTGCTGGCCTGGGCTGCTGGGCAGATAAAAGTAATTCCCATCTCGTTTAACCACTCGCTTTAAATCCTCCAAAGTATGTGCGAGGCGGCCAAGGCTCGTTGGCACTTCCAGCACAGGCTGGACCTCGTCCATCCTTCCTTCAGGTCCTGTCTTGAAGCAAAGCCACGCTGGAAGTTTAAGGGCTCCTGCAAGTTGCAGCAAAGCCTGGGACTGGCAGGCCAAGCTGGAAAACGCTGGGATAAGTCTCCAGCAGCAGCTTTTATGGTGAATGAAGCTTTAGGTGCTGAAGGTGGCCTTGCTACTGAAAGCCGGTGCTTGTAGTCTTGGCCTGAAGCAATAGGAGGAACCTAAAATTTGGGAAGAGGGTTTTGGGTGAACCCAGTTGGCCTTGGGAGAAGGTGAAGGACGTGGGGACTGACGGGAGAGAAGAACTGGGGTAGCACAGCCTTCCCCATGGTGCAAAGTTGGGGTATTTTCTCCCTGGAGGTCCCTTATGAAACCACAGTGTGATTTTTGGGGTTGTCCCATGCAGGACCAGGATTTGGGCTCCATGATCCTCGTGGGTCCCTGCCGGCTCAGGATGTTCCGTGATTCCAAGCATGACTGGCAGCAGCCTTGTGAAACTCCAGGACAAGCACTTACCTGTGCTGCTGGGTTATGGCTGCGTGACTCAGCCTTGTCCTGGGCTAAAACTGCATCTTGCTGGGCTTTCCTTTGACATTCGGGGTTTTTCACTCTGGTTTGGGGGCCTTCTCTCCTTCCCACAGGACATGAGTGACAACTGAGCGGCCCAGGCCATTAAATCCACACATGGGATGGTCCCTGGTAGGCCAAAGCAAGTCCCAGCACTCCTCCCTTCCACTTGGCAATTGGATAATATTTAAGGATTATTAATCAGCAGGAAAATTCCTGCTGTAAACAGCTGAATACCTTTATTTTGCTTTTTTACAAGTTGAAGTCTTAACGCACAAGGGATTAAAAGTGATGAAAACGGAATAAAAGAAGGGCTCTTATTTGGCCCTGCAGCAAGAGTTTCTCCATTTTTTTTCCTGCTTTTCCAGATGTGAGGAAAAAATTGGGTTTTTCTGCCTTTTTGATGGATTCTTTGCTGGTCTCAGATCCCCAGTCTGGGAATCCTGTGATTCCCTGGTGAGCATCTGACCTCCTCAAAGTGCCATGGCTCACTAAATTGTTCATAACTGTGTTTTCTCAAGGCACAGAGAAGTCTTGTATCCCTACAAGCAGAAAGCTCAGGAATAGAGGGGATGGTCCTGATGGGTGTGAAAAAGGTTGGGAAAACCTGTGCTGTTCCCCAGGCTGGGAAAGCTCTGCTGCTCCTCTGAGGAACCAACACTGCCCTCGGGGGAGTTTTTCCAGGTTTTATTGGCAGAACTGGCAGGTTTTATCATGGGAAAGAAGTGGAGGAACAGGATTTGTTGGAGACGTGCTCCTGCCTGCCTGCTGGTCTTTTCCAAGACCTCTTCCACTGACCTTCCTCCTGACAGCTTTTCCTCAGCACATCCCATGGAAACCTCATCCCGGAGACTCCGGAGCCACCTTGCTGTGGACACTGGGAGAAGCTGCTCCGAGGGATCTCCAGGCAGAGGGTGTGGAAATGGCCCCATCTATTGGCCACGAGCCCGACCCGGAGCGCAGGGAGCTCCAAACCACGTTAAAATCAAAATTGTTCATTTACATCGGGATAAAAGCCCTCACTTTCCCACTTCTCCCATGGTTTCCGTGGGCTTCTAGAAGCTGGAATGGGCAGATGAACACCTCCAGTGCAGAGATAAACAGCAATTAAATAAAATAATCCTTGCCAAGCTGATTACACTTATTCCAGGCGCTTTTTCTCCTTGGGAAACAAGGCTTTGAGTCGAGGGAACGAAACGCTGCAGGAAGGAAAAAAAAAAGTGGCTTTTCCATAGATTTACAAGGGAGGAATCCACCCTGCACGGTCTGCACTCACTGTGTGGGAAGAGCTGTGAGTTCCAGGACCTGGGTGGGGATAAAGCTGCCCTTGGGGCTCCTGAGAAGCCCCAAACCTGCGGGATCCCTGGGAAGGGGCGAGCCGGGGAGCTGAGGAGCTCGAGCAGCTGGGATGGATTGGGATGCACCTGCTCCACAGGCGGCTCCATGGAGAACCAGTGCCATCTTCTGGCAAACGAGACCTCTCCCAGCACAGCTCCAGCTCCAGCTCCAGCTCCAGCTCCAGCTCCAGCTCCAGCCCGGGGATCTCTGGCTGGGCACTGCACAACAGCAGATTTTTGGGTCTTTTTGGGCAGGGAGCCTCTCCAGAGGATGCACCGACATTGTGTGACCTCCCACTCGGCTCTGCATTGCTCTGTTCTAGGCTGTGTGCAGGTGTAGGGTGAAATGTGGTCCCTGGAAGAGCTGGGAATCTGCCTCTTTTCCATGTCCGTGCAGTGTCAGGTGACTGCACAAGGTTCTGCCAGCTCAGTTTGGGCTTCTCAGAGGGTGACGGAGCCCCGTGACACCGACTCACTTCAACCTCCACCGAATGGTCCAGGACTAATTCTAATTCCAGGCCTATTATCCTAATCCACTGAGAGTGAGGCTAAAATCTGGGATCTGAGAAGTGGCTTGGGGCCATCCTGAAGGAACTGAGCTCATGGGAAAATGAGGATGAATAGCTGAGAAGCAGAGCCCTGAATTACCCTCCTTTGAGCAGTGGGTTCCTCCCAGATGAGGATCTTTAATTTAATCACTTTAATCACTTAATGTAATCAATTAATTAATGCTCTGATAACTGAAACTATTGCAGCTGTGTGGCTCAGCTCTGGCTTGAGCCACAGGGACAACCAGAGCAGCTGAAACAGATAAAGATGAATAACTCCCCTCCCCCAAATCACCCTCTTCGTGGGCAGGACAGCTTTTCCTGGGAATATGGGCAGGTAGTTGGAATCACCATTGGCAGGAGCTATTCAGGTCTTATTTACTCCCTGTACTCAGCCTTGGGGAGGCCAAACCTCAAATCCTGAGGTCAGTTTTGGGCCCATCGTGACCAGAAGGACATGGAGGGACTGGAGCATGTCCAGGGAAGGGAATGGAGCTGGGTAAGGGTCTGGAGAACTCCTGAGGGAGCTGGGAAAGGGGCTCAGCCTGGAGAAAAGGAGGCTCAGGGGGGACCTGAGCACAACTCCCTGACAGGAGGGGGCAGCTGGGAGGGTCGGGCTCTGCTCCCAGGGAAGAGGAGGAGAGGGAACGGCCTCAGGCTGGGCCAGGGGAGGTTTAGGTTGGATATAGTGGAAAATTCTACCCAGAAAGGGATGGTCAGGCATTGGAAGAGGCTGCCCAGGGCAGTGGTGGAGTCACCATCCCTGGAAGCGTTCAAAAGCCGTGTGGGGATGTGGGTTAGTGCTGGGTTACTGCTTGGGTTTTATGATCTTAGAAGGCTTCTCCAACCCTAAAAATCCCAGGGACACTTCGGTGAAGTTCATATTCCCTTCCCACCCGCTCAGGAAATGCCAAACCAAGGGACAACAAAATGCCTTCGCACGTGACTCCATATAAGCTGAGGCTCTTCACCTGAGGCCAGGCGCTCGTCTCCTTTCTCATTTCCATCGTGACTGCCTCTCAGCAAGCCAGAAAAGGAATTTTCGGGAGCTGGGAGCTGTTCCGTGGTCACTAGATGGCGGTGGCTGTTTACATTTGGCAGCTCTCAACTGGTGAGGAGCAGCCAAGGGTGAGAAGGACGCGTTTGTGGTTGCCAGGTTGGGAGCCAGTGGCTAAAAGGTTTCAGTGCTGCTCCCGACCCTACACGTGAGATGTTCCTACGCCTCATTTTTCATGGGTGGAACTCACTGCTGCAAGACAGTGAGGGGGAAAAAAATCCTGCCAATAATTTATTTCAATAAATAAAGTGATTTATGCTTTTATCCTCCTTGCAAAAGGATAGGAGATATAATGCAGTGATGGGACAAATGGCTTCAAGATGAGAGTGGGGATTTAGATGGGATTTGGGGAAGGAATTCCTGGCTGGGAGAGGCTGGAATGGAATTCCCAGAGAAGCTGTGGCTGCCCCTGGATCCCTGGAAGTGTCCAAGGCCAGGTTGGACGGGGCTTGGAGCAGCCTGGGACAGTGGAAGGTGTCCCTGTCCATGGCAGGGGGTGGAACGGGATGATCTTTAGGGCCCATCCCATTCCAACCCAAACCACTCTGGGATTCCATGATAACGAAAACCAGCAAAATAAAAAACTAACATTGCAACAAGGTGAGAAAAATTTTTGTTCCAGGACAGAAAGGGACCCATTGCTGCTCTGAGTGATGTCCCACAAGATCATTTCCAAGGAGAAGCCTTAATTGGGCTTAATTTGCGACAGCAATTAAGGGAGGTAATCAGCTACTCTGGTCAATCGTGGTTGACCCAGTGTTTGCACTCTCACCACGTGTGTTTATCTCCTGAGGGAAAAAAGCCTCAGGTGCTGTAGGGACACCTGTGAGAATCTGGGCCTCAGGGCATGGAGGAACCCATGGAATGTCATTCCTGGGATGTCCACACCTGAATGTGTTTGGAGAGCTGGTCTGAGGCGCTGGAGGCACATCCAACCTCTCTGGACACAGACCATTGACGGAGCCCGGACAGGTCCTCTCCTGGATTGCTCCTTGGTGTCTGGCACTGGTTTTCCCAGCCCTACAACCAGTGGGATTTCTCTGGGATCTCCAGTGGGCATCCCAAGGCCTGGGAAGCAGAGAGGATATTGTCCACTGTGTTGGCTGAAGCATCCTGAGGGATGCACAAGAGGAGGGGGAAGGAAGGGATCTGCTCTCCATCTCCTCTGCGAGGGCAGCACTGCAAGTCCACGGTGGTGGTCACTGCCCTGCAGACAGCCCTGGAAAAGGAAAAAAAACATCTTAAAAACAGGCTTTTTCCGCAGTCATGGGGCATTCCTCCCATTCTGCAAGTTTTTCTTGAAAAACCTGAGACAAAGTTTTAAAAATTCATCAGACTCCAAAGAGTAGTTGGAAAAAACATCCCCAGCCTGTCCCGCAGAGCAAGGCTGCCGTGGTGCTTGGGACTGTAAGGGCCTACCCTAATAGCAATGAGAAAATTATTTTTTTTCCAAAATTATATGGCTCACTGTGTTTTTGAAATCAGTGTCGCATTTTCCTGCCCAAATCTCACCAAGTAGCAAAATTCTTTAAAAAAAAGAAAAAAAAAGGATTGACTGCTTTGGTTTTGTTGATTTTTCTAATTGTTGATTTTCAAGGCGGCTGGAGGAATTTTATTGCAATTTTTTGGGGATGGTCTGATCCAGAAGAATTTAACAGAAGATGAGACTGGACCTCTCTGAGGGTGCACACCAGAGGAGCACAGGACAGCAGGTGCTCATCTGGAAGGTGGATTTTTAATTTTGAGTGTAACACCCATTAATATTCTATAATTACCCCTGGTAGTCAATGAATGCTCATGTATTGAGTGTGGGGGGAAGAAAATTAGATTTATTTGCAAGCTCACGTGCATTCAATCTGTGATTTTGGCACTTGTGATCAAGTGCCATCACTTTGGGATGGCAGAGCAGCCTCACACGTGGCAGGGACCACATCTGAGGCTGGACATCCTCGAGGATGAAAGGCCCAACCCAGAGACTCCAAGCCATGCTGGAGGTGTTACTAAACTTCTCCAAAACCTCATCTGGAATGATTTGATTTATCAAAGCATCAAACTGCTTTTTCACTGCTTCTGGGGTTTGTTCTGTTATTATTAGAACCCCGTGCTGTCTTGTGGCAGTGAGTTGCTCGGTTTAATCATCAGCCATCTGTAGAGAAGTGGCTGCTTTGACCGGTTTTAATTTCATTGCTTTTAATTCCGTTGGGCTGGATCGTGAGTCAGAACAAATTACAGCTTCTTGACTGATTTCTCTGCTGTTCATTTTGTCTACAGCTCTTACTCACCACCCCTCAGCAATGAACCCCTGATATTTTTAACCTGCTCCTCTTTTCTGTCTTTTTCTCTTCCTTTTCTATTTTGACAGAGGGTGAGTGGAGATGAACAGTTTCCTATTTAGCCCACCTCACGAGGTACCCCCAGCATTATTCCCATTTTCTTCCTTGGTCTATTCTGACTCCATTTCTCTATTTTTGAGGATCATCCCTGCATGGGGAGCTGTCCATCAAGGACACAGCTTTTTTTGTAGCAGAAATCCTGCGTGATGCCCACCAACCCCCATCACCTGCCACCCGTGCTCGGTGACATCAGCCAGTCTCATTTGCACAGTGATAATTAAACCCCAATTAGCCTAAACCATCACGAGGTCTTTTACTGCTTTGCTTCCACGTCCATCATCACCTATTTTTTAACCAAATTGGACTTGGATGATTCCTTCTTCCTCCACTTTAACCGAAACTGGCATTTTCCCTCTTGTTCACCTTTCCTTTTTCCTGCTCTTCCCATCTCTTCATCTTTCCATTTCTCTCAGCAGAATTCAGGGGTTTCTTGCTGGTTTTGCTTTTTTTTTTTTTTTTATTCTGGACAGCTGCTGGTTTCTCCATGAGCCACAATCACCCCAAACCCTGAAGAATCCATCCCATATTCATAGTCCATGGTAACCCTTCACCCTAAAGGAGGTGAGAAGGCACTTCTACGTCCAAGATGACACAGAAAGCTTGAAAATGCTTGAAAAGCCTTTTTTTTTTTTTCACTTTGCTGGATGCTTTCATGCTTCCAGGGAGATATGGTGGTGTATTTTTTTGGGGATATCGTTGGTGTTAAGGCTGAGAGAATTGGGATTGTTCAGCCTGTAGAAGAGAAGCTTTGGGGTGACCTCATTGTGGCCTTCCAGGACCTGAAGGGAGGTGACAGGAAAGAGGGAGAGGGACTGTTTACAAGGGCCTGGAGTGACAGGATGAAGGAAATGGCTTCAAAAGGGAAGAGAGGAGATTTAGGTGGGATATTAGGGAGAAATTCTTCACTCTCAGGGTGGTGAGACCCTGGCAGAGGTGGCCCAGAGAAGCTGTGGCTGCCCCTGGATCCCTGGGAATGTCCAAGGCCAGGCTGGACTGGGCTCGGAGCAACCTGGGATAGTGGAAGGTGCCCCATGATGGACAACAGCTCTGAGAAGGATTTTCGCGTAAACCCTAAAAACCTGAGGTCAAGGCCAGCTCAGAAGTTGTGCTGTGGTGGTTGAGGGTGCAAAGCTCCCGAGAGTTCATTTCCTCCCCCCATCCTAAAAATTCCCTGTCCCTCACGATCAAGGGAGTTCCAGGGAGTTTGCCCTGTCCAAAACTGCAGGAAGTGGCACCTGGGGGTTTGTGGTGAACACGGCAGTGCTGGGTTAAGGTTTGGATTCGATGATCTCAGAGGTTTTTCCCAACTCCTGTGGTTCTGGGAAGGGTCCAGATTCTGCTGGAAGGCAGCCCCTGGGTGGGGACATGTGACAAAAAGGCAGGGGGACGAGGTGGCTTCTTCTCCTACCAGCAGCTCCCCCACACCTTCCCTTGACTGGTCACACTGAGCTGGTAGGGACTTGTCCCAATGGCCTCATCCTCCCGCTCTTCAAAAGAGCTTCAAGGAGTCGTTAAAATTGCGATTTTCTTCCAAAAATAAAAATACTTGATAAAATGTGCGTTCTTTATGACCAGGCTTGCCAACCCCACCTGAACATACCTGGCAGTCTCTCCATTTCAGGCACTGCTGCCCCAAATGTCTGCACCTCCCAATTAAGTTACCAAATGCCTCAATATTGGATGGTATTTTGGGGTTTATTCACAACACAACAGCTCCTGGCGTTGTGCTGTTTTGTGCAAATGTGCACCCAGCTCCATGGTGGGCAAAACATTTCAGAAACCACCTTCCCCACCTATTTTTAAAAGTTCAGAAGCTGGAAAGTAACTCGTGACTCCATGTAAATTTGATTCCTTAGAATCTTACGAGCTCTGGGAGAAGGAAGCAGAGGCAGAAGGAGCTGATTCCTGATGTCTGGAGTGCAAACTTCTTGATATCTTCCAAATTTACGGGGTCAGATTTGTGCAACTTCAGCTCCTAGGAGTCCACTGAGGGGGACAGAAGGTGAGGAGAGGATGGGGAATCATCTCACAGAGACGAACTCCATCCGTGAACCACCCGCTGGCCCAAGATCCAATTCCAGTTCAGGCAGTGTTGCCACCAAACTCAGGGGTGGGAGCACAGCACTCCCTTTTCTGGGAAAAACAGGACTGGGAAAAGATGGGCCAAACCCTCCCAGGAGAGCCAGGACTTCTGAACTCACCCAAATATCCCTGACGTTGTGCAGTCCCTTCCTGCCACGGGGCTGTGGCCACAAAGTACCTTTCTCCTCCTGTCCACTGATTCCTGGGAAGTTCTGCAGGAGCTTAACCAGTGCCTAAAAGGAGAAATAACCTTTTTAGTGCCACTGCAGCTCCAGGATTTAACACTTGCCTTGGTTAAGTAAAGGTGTTTTCCAGACCCTGGACCAGCTCATCCCTGGTGTGACACCAGCAGGGCAATGGCACATGCGTGACCCAGTGCCCTGTGAAGACCCAAGCACTTTTTCTACCTGCAGAAAAACAGTATAATCCATTTTTTTCTTAAAAAAAAAAATATATATATATATATGTGTGTGTATATATATAAATTAAAAAAAAATACACAGCTGCTGATGGGGCCAAGCCCTGCAGATTTTACTCCCTCCTTACTCCACGGAGCCAACAGGATTTCTGGGCAGGACCGAAGCCAAGTAGGGCTGTTAAGAGGCAAAGTTCATCAAGCCCTGTGATTTCCTTGCCATTCCCATGAAAAAAACCAACTCCAGCAGAGCCCAGCTCTGCTCCCTTGCAGACTGCAGCCAAATCCAACCCACATTAAGGGAGTTGCTCCACATTCATATTGAAAAGCGGGCGCTTGCCAACCTCGACGTGCCTTAAACTCCTTGTTTTAAACTCCTGAGCACTGGCCTGGGGAAAGGATTGTGTGCAGGAATATGTTCGTGCAGTGCCCGGCACTGGGGGTTCTGGCTCATGACTGGGATTTGTAAGCAGCTCCTGCAAGACTTGTGAAGCATTTCAAGTCTGGTTTCCTTGGGAAACTTGGTTTAGCTGATTATGTCGAGCGTCTCCATCCGCTCGTTTCCTCCCCTCCAACTTCTGAACCCCTCGGCCAATCCCAGCCCACGCTGGCAGGAAGATAAAAGTTTCGGGGAGATTAAGTTGTATGAAAATAAGGGCACAGGTAGGGGAGGAAGAAAAAAATCCAAACCTTATTAGTGCATTCGCCTCCTTTCCCCCGGGAGAAAAGGGAGCTCAGCCCTTATCAGAGAGCCCCCAGAGGAAGGGGGAAGGTGCACCAAGCACCATTAGCACCATTTCCCACTGAATTTCTTGCTGCTAAAGCCACGTTGCTTTGTGCCCAGGGCTTGGAAACAGCTTTCCAAAGCAGCGGGAAGAACGGGAGGATGTGGGCTTGATTTTGGTGCTGTAAACACAAGGTCGGGAGCAAACCAGAGAGATGCGGCCCCAGCTTTTGCTTCCCAATGCTCCAAATTCCACAGCAAAATTCCCTCGGTAGAATCAGAGGATCGTAGGATGGTTTGGGCTGGAAAAGACTGGAAAGACGATCTGGTTTCAACCCTCCTGACGTAGGCAGGGACACCTCCCACTATCCCAGGTTGCTCCAAGCCCTGTCCAACCTGGCCTTGGACACTTCCAGGGATTCAGGGGCAGCCACAGCTTCTCTGGGCACCCTGTGCCACGGCCTGCCCACCCTCACAGGGAAGAATTTCTCCCTAATATCGAATCGAAACCTTCTTTCAACTTAAATTCATTCCCCCCTAGGAATGAACAGCACCAAATCCCTCAACGTCCCTGCCTGGGAGCTCAGCCCTTCCCCAGATCATCCCGTGGACATTGCAGATCCGGGCACTGACCTCCCTCCCTCCTGACACTGCAGCAAGGAACCCGACTCGTGGCGTTTTGCCCCACTTTAATCCATGGATTCGGATGCCGGGCCAGGAACCATCTGCAGGTGTCACTCCTGCACACGAAGTGAAGGCACCAGGAGGGAGCCGGGGACAGGTGGCCACCCGGCAAGCGCATTAAGACATCATAACTTTGACTAATTTGTAAACAGGCTGAAAGAACATCCACCCTCGCTGGAAGGGGGAGAAGTGGCTCTTTAAACCCCGGGGATATGACCTCTTGTCCTCTCTGTTTATAAGAGGGAGGGGAAGGAGGAGGAAAAAAAGGGAAAAGAGAAAAAAAAAAAAAGGAGGGAGAAAGGGAGAGAAAGTCAGACTTGTTGCCGTGTTAAAACCTGCCCCCCACCATCAGCTTTTGTGATGAAAATGGTGCGGGACACTCTCCAGCTCCCGGTTCTTGCTCTTTGTCATTCAGGCTTTGCAAGGGAGAGCTCCTTTCTGTTTATTTATCAACTGGGATCCCTTGTCAACACCTCACTTGACTGAGGTTTTAGCACCTTGGTGGGGTTTTGTGGGTTTTTTTAACTGTCTCAGCCAAATCTTTCTGGTCTCCTCCTCCCCTGGGTGCAGGCAGACCTTTTCTCCCCACAGATTTTGCAAGAAGCCTTTTTTTCTTGGCGTGAGAGTCTCCTGCAGCAAAGCACCCAGCAACCCCCAGCCAGCCCCTGACAGTGAATTTTGGGGTGCATGGGAGATATTCCACCACTTATTATTTATTTCATGATTCGTTATTTCTTCTCTCACCACCTCCCACCTCGTGGCACAGCTCTGGCCCCCCTCCAAGCTCCCCTTCCCCATCCTGTGGGTGCACCATGCCGCCACAACTTTACCACTCTGACATTTCCCATTAAGCTGTTTTAAAAACAAACCTAATGCCAAAAAAAAAAAAAAAAAAAAAAAAAATTAATCTTTTAAAAAATTTACCATTCTGCAGTTTTAAAACACATTTAAAAGGTTTGGAGACCTTGACTAAGGCAGTGCTGCAATATCAGGCAGTAACTGTAGATGCTCCTGTGCTCTCAAATTGTACCCCACGTTCCTATCAGTGATTTTAATGTATCTTAATTAACTTGCTCTGTGGCTGAAGAGAAGACACTCCAGTCTGGGCACTTTTTCAGTCCAGCGCTTGTCAGCAGCCCAGAGTAATCCCTGTTTAAAATGCATATTGATTTGCAAACACGAGGCTGAATCCCAACATTCATCTCCAGCGATGCTATCACTTGAGTTTCAAAGAGGGGGGTTAGGAGCGAGTTCACAAAGGGATCAAATTCTGGTTTAAATTTTAAATTTGTTTTTTCCTTTGTTTGCACCTGCAGCAGGAGTGTGGCCAGCCCTTTGAAAAGGAGTGATTTGAATTGGGTGTTAGAAAGGGATTAGAAAATTTCAACATCAGTGCATCCATGATTTAATAAATAACTGTTCCTCTTATTGTTCTTTCTGTCTCACAAACACTTGGCTTTCCTCTCTTTTTTCTCCCGCTAATCTAATGTATATCTCCACCCTCAAAATAAATAAAGAGAAATCAGATGGAGAAGAGTAAAGAAACTGCAATTTTAAAGCAAATCCTTATTCAAAGCGTGAGCTTGGAGGAAATCTTCATAAAATCATAGAACATTTTTGATTGGAAGGGATGTTAAAAATCATCTAATTCCAATTAATGCTGGACTTCAGCTTTCTGGATTTTGAGCATTTAGGCAAAGGTAGTTAATGAAATAGTTAATTAAAGGGGGGCAGAAAACGAGGACCCCCCAAAGGATTTTTCACTCTGCTCGCCAAAGGCTCCTCACTTCCAAGGAACTGAGCCCCTTTGGATGTGCACCTTTAACGAGCTGCCATCCTTTTAGAGGCTGAGACTTGGCAATAGGGATGTGTCCAGAAAGGGATGCAGGATTTTCCCCCCTCAGGAGCCCAAATACCTGACCCTAAAATGCTTCTCCCAAAGCAAGCAGGTGACAATTATGAGCAGCAGTGTTATTAACGTTATGATTCTCTTGGAAAGATTTCATTTCCTCCGTCGGTGGCACCCACCCTCCTATGAATGGTTGTTTGTACACTTCACAGCAGGTTTGGGGCCCTCGAGATTATCAGCTTCCACTGCTGATTAATGGGTTTTTAATCTGAATCTGGCCTGGAGAAATTCCACACGAGCAAACACACGCTACACACGCAGGGCCTGGGTCATGTCTACGTTTATTGGGTTTCCTATGGGGAAAACTGCCACTGATCAGGGTGCTCAGTTTGTATTTTGGGTGGTTTCCTCTATGATTCTGCAGTTCTCAATGTGCCAGAAAAGCAGGGACTGCTCCTTATGGACTCAGATTTGCCTTCAAATGGTCAGTTCGCCTTCAAAATAAATTGGTTTTCCCCAGATTCCATCCTGTAAGGAAGACCCCAAATCATCCTCCACAGCACTCGTTTTTCAGAGGATGATCTCCACAGAGTGACTTTCCTGGTGGAAACCACCTGCAAAAGTCTCCCTCACCATCAGCCAAGCACTGGTTCCCCTTGCCACGACCCCAAGAGGTGGAAAGTTCTGGAGAAGATCACAGAGCCACAGAATCATAGAAGGAATGGAAGGAATCTTAAAAATCACCTCATTCCCCGCCCTGCCATGGGCTGGGACACCTCCCACCAGGCCAGGTTGCTCCAAGCCCCATCCAACCTGGCCTTGGACACTTGTGAAGGATGGCAGCGAGCAACTCAGAGGGTTTGGGAGGCAGGGACGAGGACGGGGAGTGTTTATCTGGACAAAGACGTGGCACTGACTTCTAGGGCTTCTTGGCTCTCCTGCAGTCTGACAGAACTGGAGTCCCATGGTCGGTCCCCTTCTGCCGTCGCTTGTCGGGGGACGCTTGGGTGAAGCCCCCATCATTCCCGAAGGCCAACAGGAGATGATGTGCCTGCCTGGGAACCTGCTCTGCCCCAGGGCTGATGTTGTCCCCGCTGCTGATGGGCAGGGGACAGGAAAGAGCTGCCTGGTGACACCAGCCCGGAGCCCTGGCCGTGCACGGAGGAGGCCAGAGAAGGGGCAGCACCCACCGTCCGTCCTCCCACCTTCCAGGGCAAGTCCCACCAACCCCTCTGCCCACCAGTTCTCTGAAAATCCTGTGTCTCCACCAAGGACACGGACACATTCCCTATTTTGGTGCCTGCCAGCTCCTCTGGGGTGGGGAAAGGCAAGCGGAGCCCCGGTGCTGCAGATGCCCGTGCTCCGGGTGCGTTTTTCAGCCGCCCTTTTCTCTCTCCAGGTTTGTTCTCCCGCTGTACCGCTAGGTGGGCCAAAGCTACACCGGTGAGAGTCCCACCTCTCCCGCGGGAGACGGGCAGGGCAGGTGGCTCTGCCTCATCCCGGTGGCCAGGGCACAGGAGATGGAGGCAAGGAGCAGGAAGAGGTGGCAGAGAGCCCCGAGTCCGTCCTTGAGTCTCGCTGTCTTTCAGGCCCTATCGGGAGAGGTGTCCTGCCCTAAAGAAGTGACCATCCCAGGGAGAGGAATGCAGCTGGGACAAAGCCACGTCGCAAAGGCAGGAGCAGAGCCACCACCACCCGTTCAAGCCCTGCCTTCGTCACCTACTGCCCTCCTAAAGCAGCTCCGTGGGGGCCAGGACGTGTTTGTCGGAGCCTGGAATGGAAGGAAGGGTCAGCAGCGGTGCCTGTGGAAAAAACTGGGGGCACACAAAACATGTGTGTCAGGAGGGAACCCTCCTCAAAACAACATTTTTCCCACCCAAGGTGAGGTGGCAGAAAAAATAAAAGTCTGGAGATGAAATTCCGAAGGAAAGGGTCACCAGCCGTGGCAGATCTGCTCCGCTCTGCCAAAGGGCTGGGGCACCCCAGTGCAGCTCCTTGGGTGCTCTGCCTCCATCCAGCTGAAAGATCCGATCCCTCCTGCCCTCCTGGGGACATCCCAGCAATGCATTTTATGCTTTTATCCATCCTCCACTTCCCTTTAGGAGCCCTGGGATCACAGGACGAGACATTTACACAGAAATTCTTAAACGGGAATCCAGGAGCAGCCAAAATTCCAGTCACACATGGAATAACCTGGACACATCGCAGCCACAGCCAGGGGTGTTTCGGGCAATGTCAAATGTTTGCTGTTCCCTTTCATGTCTGCTGCCCCCTCCCAGCTGAGGACATCTCTTTGAAGCCTGAAGAGCTGAGAAATGCGCCCAAATTTCCCTGATTTGCTCAGTGCTATCAGTGCCTCTGCAGGGCCCAGGGAAGGGGCGGTGGCCTATGGGCATCTCAGCCAGCTCCAGCTCTCCGGAGGTGAGTCCAGAGCAGATCCCAAACGCAGGAATGCAGCTCCAGGAGGACCTCACCCCACCTCCGCAGGCCGGTGTCTGCACTGGCAGGAGTTTCTCAGGTCTCCGTGACCCCGGGGGCAGCCGAGGAGGGTTGGACAGGGGCAGGAGGCAAAGTGGAATCCTTTTAGCAAAAAACTCCTCTCCATCTCCAGCGTGGGACCAAGCTCCACGTCTGGGCAGCAGCTACAGCCAAACCAGCTGGGCCTGTCTTGAGGAGGGGACAGGAATTTGTCACCACAAGCCACCTTGTCACCCCTTCTGCCACTGGGTCACACCTCGAGGCAGATGTTGCCCACCTCCTGCCTCCTTCCCCACACTGACGAGGTGGATATCCACCCAAATTGTCGCTCCTTGTGCTGCTGTGGCTCCTGGATGTGGGGATGACCCAGCTGAGATGGATCTCAGTCTTCAGGGACATGAAAAGGGAGAAAGGGAAGCAGAATGATGTGACACAAAGGAACAGGCCCATGACAAAGCCTGGCTTCCAGCACCCCAGCTCCCAGGAATCCAGAACCCCAGCATTTGGATGATTTCACATCAATAAGGCAGGAGAGGTTGAGCTGTGTTTTGGTATCTGGGTCTCCCACGTGCTCTGGGGGTTCCACACCAGGGCAAGCTTTGGGGAGGGCGGCAGAGCTGCCTGGTGGGGCTTTACTGGTGCTCCCAGTGCTCCCAGCCAGCCTCGGTGTGGCCTTCTGGGCACAGCAGGAAAACCAGGCTGTGCCTTTCTCCCACTGTACCATCCCTGCAGAGCAGAGGGCGATGAGTGGGGCAGAGAGTGAGTAAACTGTGAATGGGGAAGGTCAACTACAGCCCAGACGGAGCTGATTCCAGCTGAAATTTGGAAAAGCAGAAAAATAATCAGAGTTTACCAGTGGGAGTTCAGAGAGGAAAGAGGGAAGGGGCGAAATGCACTGGTGTCCTCCACTAAAATTAAGCAAAACCTTCTTCCCCACAAGGAGCCTTCCCGGGTTTTGGATTGCTCTCCATGAGGGCGATCTTCCTGTCCTGCAGCCATGACAGAGCCCTTCCATGGAGGCCACGGGGGGAAGGAGAGCAGGAGAAGCGACACACGGGGTATTTGAGAAGTGTGCCCAGTCTGGATCCCCCCGAAGCTCCCTCCTGGCCCCTCACGCCTTTCCACAGGCTTCTCTGGGATGGGAGCAGCCGGGATGTGCCCTTTCTGAGCGTGGGTGAGCGCAGCTGTTCCCTGTGGTGGCTTTGGGAGTCGCTCATGTTTCTAAACCCAGCCCTCCTGGGTGCTGCAGGGGCCCCTGTGGATGCCAGCTGGGCCATGGCAGTGAGGCAGCAGGACAGAACCAGCAGCGCCTTCCCGAGACATTCCAGCCCCGTGACCACGAGTCCATGGCCTCCCATCCCCTTTTCCCTGTGCCAGTGGGACAACTGAGGTTGTCCAACTCCTCCTTTTGCAGCAGGATTGCTGTGGAATTATAGAATCCTGGAATGGTTGGGGTTGGAAGGGACCTTCAAAATCATCTCATTCCACCCCTGCCATGGGCAGAGACACCTTCCACTATCCCAGGGTGCTCCAAGCCCTGTCCAACCTGGCCTGGGACACTTCCAGGAGCAGTCACAGCTTCTCTGGGCAACTTTCCCCCTCAGAAATTCCCTCCAAACCCCCCCGGATATTGACGAGCAAATCCAGGAGAGAAGAAGCCAAAACCTCAGTGCAGTGAGGGCCAGGTCCTGCCCATCACAACGCCTGAGTGATGCGCAAATATTTGGGACAAAGATGGATCAGCCTGGCCCTAAATCAGCCCTTGGGAGAAAACCCTGCAGATCTGGGCAGCCAAACGCCAGCAGTGCCACCTCCCCCGGGCTGTCCTGCCTCCCTAAAGCCCGTGGCAGCTTTTTCACCGATTCCGATGGCCTGCGAAATCTGGCCCTCGGAGGTTCAGAAGTAACGCTGCTCATAGATAACCAATCGCCAGGAGCATTCCCGGCGCTGGGAATAACCATTCCACACCCCGGCACCTTTTTCTCAGCGTCATTAAAAGCTGCTGGCGTCAGAGCGAGCGGCGGTGGAGGAACCCACCCCGTCCCGGCTGTGTGTGCGTGTGTGTGTGTGTGTGCCTCTGACAAAGTGGATTATCTCCATCCTCCCCGAGCAGCAGCTGCAGAGCAAAGAGGAAAAGGGAGAGTGGCTGAATTTGTACCTTCAGGTAAAGTTGCCTGGTGCTTCCTGGAGGGAGGGGCAGAGGCTTTGGGGGATGTTTAAAGCTCTCCCCGGGAACAAAAGGAGGGGAGATTAAGCTCGACCCCTGGAAGGGATGGGTGTCCTGCCCCATCCTCCGCCCCGCTCTGCCGGGACCCCCACGCCCAGGCTGTGTGAGTGTGTGTGTGTGTGTTCCAGTCTGCAGCGTGAGCAATTCCACTTGAAAAGACAGAGAAATCCCCTCCTTTGAAAGTCGCAGTGTTTGGTTCTTTCCAGTAATGCTATAATTGGATGGGATTTTCTCTTAATACACAGGGAAAGTCCTTAAGATGATTTTTCACACACCACCACCCTCCTCCTTTTCCTCATCCCACCTTATGCAATAAAACTCCCTCCTCCAGCCCCTTGGGCTGCTCCGGGCAGGGGGGGTGGGGGAGCTGCTGAAGGAGGCGGCGGGGGGGACGGATTTAATACCCTCGCTATAATTGCAGCATCAACACCACGGGGATTTGCTGGGAGAGCCGCGCGGAGCATCCGTTCCCCCTCTGGAAGCCGCTGGGATCAGCTCGAGCTCGGCTCCGCGGAGCGATTAGATCTCGGAGCACTTGCCAGGGCTCACATTTGCAATCGCTTGTCATCCAACCCGAAAGAAAATAATCAGGGCCCGACCCCTGCCAAATTCCCAATGATTTAAATATCCCCGAATGAACTGCATTTCTAGTATAATTTCACTAGAATGAATATATCTCTCCATCTAGCTCCACACAAACATATCTTTATATATATGCATATAAAGCTCTGTGTGTGTAAATAGAAATATTCCCTACTAAGGGAAAATAGAAACGCCGCTCTTAATGAGGATGAAAGCGCATTTTGATTTGAGCTAATGCGGGGTTGCAAGGCTTCCCCCAACAAAGTCATTAAAAGCTGTACCTCTCTTTGTTCCCTACGAGCCACAGAAAATTTTCTGATTCGCAGATAAAAATAAAAGCAAGTCAAAGAAACAAATAAAATCTCCTCCAGCTCGCTGAAACCTTAAAATAAATAAATAAATATATAAAGGTGACAAAACCCAGGGAAAAAAAAACAAAAACAAAAACCAAACCAACAAAAACAGGCAGCAAGCAGCTACAACTAAGAAAAAAAACCCCATGGAAAAGAGGATTGGTGCTGTTATTCCAGGGAGAAAATATCTCCTCGCTCACCCAGTGCCTCCATCCCCTCTTTTCGCCTCTCCAGCCCCCTTTCAAATGAGCCAGGGGAAGGGGGACGCCTGTCAGCTCTGGGTGACACTTGCTCCCAGACCCAGCCAGCTTTAACCAATATGTTCCAGAGGAGCAGCAAATCCAACCACGGACCAGGAATCGAGGAGCTACATCTTTATAATAATATTAATAATGATTTCCGCCCCCCCCCCTTTTTTTTTTTCTCTCCTTTCCCCCCCATGGAAAAAAAAAAAAATTTTAAAAAAGCGAATTTTTGGGACCGTAGAAACCACCCCCCACCACCGGCACTGAAAAGAGAGAAATTGCGACAATGTGTAAAGAGAGAAATTTAAAAAGAGCGCAATTACTGGTGCCCTGTGGGGTGGATCTGGTGGATGAAGTCGTTCGCAGCAGCGCCTTCCCAATGTCCGGGGCTGGGATTCCTGGAAATTGGGATGATCTGGAGGAGCCCTTTGGAGATTTGCATGGAAGAAGTTGATTTTTTAGCAGATGTCTTCAGTGGAGCTCTTGGATCTGCGGCTGCTTGGACTGGTGGGGAAGGGGGGTGCGTGCCTGGGGGGTGCCTGCGTGGCTGGCTGGAAATCCTCTTTTTTTTTTTTTTTTTTCCCATGAAAAAGGGAGGAAAAAAGCCCCCAAAAAGGAACCAACCGAAAGTTTCTAGAAAGTTGGTTCAAATGCATCCCAACCGTCCCTGTGAGGAAATGGGGCTTTGAGAAGAAGACAGAATGGCAAGAAGGAGAAAATTGAGAAAATAATCATTTTTAAAAGAAAGGGGAAAAAAACTTTCACACTTTTTTCTTTTTTTTTTTTCCCTTTTTTTTTCATTTTTTTTTTCTT
>VXAD01001913.1:514998-551644 GCA_013399195.1 Dicrurus megarhynchus | reverse complement strand
AGGAATTCTCTTTCCAAGCCGGGGCATCAGGTGTGTGCGGGGGGGGGGAAGGGGGCGGCAGCGGCGACACTTTGGGGTTCGGGGGTGGTTTTTTCCCCTGTCCTTGCCGGTGCCAAGCAGCGGTTTCAGACGTTTCTTTCGCAAGGAGAAACCCCCCTTAGGCCATGGAAATGCAAAGGAGGGTTTGGTTGGGGTGGGGGAGTCGAAGGAGAGGCCGGGAGCTGTTGCATTGGCTGCCTAAATTCCCCCTCGCCCTCCCACCCCTTTCCCTCTTTATTTATCCTCCACCTTTCCCTCTTTATTTATCCCCAAGCGAGGTATAAACCCACGGCCACCCCCGTGGCTGGAGATGGGGAGCAGCCCTGGGGATGTGGGAATCGGGGCCTGGAGGTGGCACAGGGGACCCCGGGATGCACATCCCAATAACGGGAGGGAAGTTCCTTTCCTCCTAGGCCAGCCCAGCCGCTCCCAAATTTAGCGAATCGACCGTGCTGCTTTATTTGATTTTAATTGAATTTTGTTCCATTCTTTCTTTTGTTTTGTTGTTGTTGTTGTTGTTTTTCTTCTTTTGGAAGAGAGGACCGGGAATTTTTTAGTCTGGTCATGCAAGCAGCAAACATCCCGTCCTAAACCGTCTCTGTTTAAAGCCTCCCCTCCACCAGCTCGTGGAGATTCGGGTGTTTACGGCAGAAAATCTGTCATTTCCCACCCCCAAATCGTGCCCCCTCCCCACTAATCGTTTCTAATTAAAGCATCAGCTCATCCTAAAGGGCACGGGGCTGTGGATATTTACACTTGGAGAAAATCGGTGCCGAAGCAGGGACTGAGAAATTAGAGTTTCCCGTGGGTTTTGGTTAATTGTTGTCCCAAAATTAGGGGAAACGTGAATTTGTCAGGGGGATAAAGTGTTGCTGTAAGTTCCCTCTACCTCTCGCAGGTTCTTTTGTAGGCTGAGCTGTTTAAATTGCTGCTCCCACCGTGGCATGGGGGCACCTGTTTAAATCAGACCGAGCAGATTCCCAGGTTCCTGGGAGCTTTGGGAAAAGTTCAGTGGAGGAAAAGGGAAAGGATCCCTTGGAGCAGCGATGCTCCCACGCTCCATCCGTGATGGTGCTGGTGGGGGAACTCCGTGAGTTCCTTAAAACCAGCAAAAAATGCGTTTACAGACTGGGATAGAGGAGGCTTTGGAAATAACAGTTTAAAAATAATCAAAGGAAAGGGGTTGATTCCGACTGGAATTGATGAGCCGGGTTTTAGGGATGTGCTAGTGGGATTTATTGTGCCACGGGAAACCCCCGGGACCTTCTCCAGTGCAGTGCAGCACTGAGCTGTTCAACCTAGAGCAGCTCCTGGGAGCAGCAACAGGCTCTTCCACACCCGGGGGGCCAGATTAGCAGGGAAAATCAGATGGTTTTTGGGTTTTGCTTCTTTTTAAAATGTTAGTGCTGTTCATTTTTCAGTCTGTTTTTTAAAAAAAAAAATAAATAAATAAAAGGAGGGATTGGAATGAGCGAAGGAAGGCTGAGGGAATTCCGAAGCAGAATTCGTGGCTAAGGGGGGATTAGATGTAACCTGTTCCCTGTCCTGGGGGAGTCTGGGGTCCGTGTGGAGTCACAGGAGCAGCATGAACAGAATTTAAACTTTTTCCAGCTGACTTGCACTGCCTTGACCCGACTCCACATGGAATGGGGAAAAAAAGACTTCAGTTTTATTTATTTTATTTTTTTAATCAGTGCTGAGTGGCCTGCCTTGGTCTGAACGCAGCCAGTGGGCAGAAATGATTCAGAAGGGAGAAGGGTTGGATTCAGGAGGGAAAAAAAACAGCAATAAAAATTAACACAGAGCTTCCATGATGGGAATCTTAACCTGCTGCAGCCCAGGATGCTGCTCCTGGGGGAGATGATCCCAGGAGAGGCTCTCTGGGCTGAATTGGAAGTAGAGGGAGACCCCTTTGCTGTGGGAGAAACCAACTGGCATCATTTTTCCTGGGTGTGAGGCGGCTCGGGATGCGTGCGGTTAAATTCTGCGCCGGGAGAGGGATGGGAAGAGGAGTTCTCATGGAACACCAGGCTCTGGCTGGGATTTGGTGTGGTGGCATCGCTCTGGGCAGCAGGGTCTGTCCCTTCCTCTGTCCTGGCAGGGCTCCTGTGCCCTGTGCTGCTCCCCCTGCTCCCGTGTCACACCCGCAGCGGGATGGGGTGGGATCAGCCCCGTGGAAAACTGGGCGAGGAGAGGAGCTGTAATCACTGATAGACAGTGTTCCTGGAGGTGGCAGGCCTTTGGGAGAAGATGTGGAGGATGTGGGGATGTGGGTGAGGATATTTCCCTGCCTGTGGCCTGGCTTGCTCCTATTCCCCAGCGCTGGCCACAGCTGCTCCTTCGATTTCCTCTTCCACGGAGGATAAATCTGGCAAAGCCGTGGTGTCCTGCAGGATCCCATTTCCGTGAGAGCTGGGAAAAGGGATCTGGCAGCTCCTTCCATCTGTATTTTGTGCAGTTCAGGAAATGTGAGTTTGAGGGAGCCCTGCCAACCCCGGTGGCGTCGCTCCAGCGATGCTCAGGTGCAACACCCGAGCCTGTCCCTGTTCCGTGGCATCACCACAGCAGCAGCAGGGCAGGGATGAACTCTCTGGTCTCTCCTGGGGTCTGTTCCCCTCAACGTGGGTGGAACAGCCCTGCTTTAGAGTGAGTGAAAGCCAGGCCAGGCTCTGCATCCCGTGAGAAACCCAACCCTTGTCTGCTGCAAACCCCGCAGAACCCAACGGAGCCCTGGCAGCTGCGCTCTTGGGAAAGCAAAGCTTGGTTTGAGAGGAGAGAGAGGATCGTCCCTCGTTAGCCAGGAGGGAGGCAGAGCCCTGGGAGGTCACCTGAGGCACAGCCTGGGCCGTGTGTGCTGGCACCAGGGCTCCTAAGCAATCTCTAGAGCGCAGAGGTATGAATTGCATCTCCCCACTTCTCTGCTCGATTGGCCGGGGTGAGGTGCTGGAATTCATCTCCATCTCCTCCCCTCCTGCAGCAGGTCGTGGTGTGAGGTTAAAATCCGTCAGTGCAGCAGTGCAATCCCTCTGCATCCATCCATCCATCCATCCATCCATCCACCCACCCATCCATCCATCCATCCATCCATCCCTCTCCCACCCTTCTCCCAATCCTTGGAATTGCCTTTATGTGCCTGTACCTGTGTTCCAGCAGCAGCTGACACAGCCCTGGTTTTCCAGGCAGAGAATAATCACGGAATGATGGTTTAGGCTGCTCTCAGATACCAACTCTGCCCCTAGTTTGGCTTTTCTGGGTGTGGGATGGGTGGTTGGCACCCAAGCAGCAGCGGGGTAGAGGGAAAAGGGCCGAGGGGATCTTTCTGTGTCGATCCAAGTGGTGAAAACCCTGCTCCATGCAGAGGACGCTGTGTGCAAAGGGGAAGGGGAATCATTTCCCGTCTCCATCTTTTGGGTGGGACTGAAGAAACAAACTCTGATGGTGTTTGTGCTGTTCCTGGCATAGCCCAGTTGTGGAGGAGCTGGTGAGGTTAAATGACTGGACCAAGATCATGCCAGGAGGTTTTTTCTCAGCAGGAACTGAAAATTTTGCAAGAAGTCCCTGTTTGAAACACGGGGAGGGCTGGGACTTTCCCAGAGATCCCAGTGTGTGCTAAAGAAAATCCCAAATCCCTCATCCACTCAGGTTTCAGACTCATTTTGTTAAATTGTGTCATTCTGCTACGTACTAATTGATTTTTTCTTTCAATTTTAAGAGGAGTTTATTAGATAAATTAACCTGAAAAACAGCAGCTTGATATTCAAAGCGCTGGCTGAAGGAGTTGCATCCCATAAAACAGCTTTTCCTAACTAAAATGAGGAAAAGTCAATTTGCTCCCCAGCTGCTTCCAGGTAACCCTGGAGGTGAAACCTGTCCTTTGCAGACATTTGAGCACCTCTAAGAATTCTCACTGGAAAAGTTTTGAGCACTTGGAATAGTTTGGGTTGGAAGGAACCTTTTGAAGGCCATCTAGTCCTGCAGCGAGCAGGGACACACTCAACCAGAGTAGCTGGAATTGAGGGCTGGGAATTGCATTGCTTTCTGTTGGCCAAAAAGGACTTTTTGACCGTTCCTTCTAAAAGGTTGAGGCTGGAGGAGCCTTGATTTTTACTGTGGTGTCCAAAGTCACGGATTGCTGATTGCACCAGCAATCACCCACTGGTGTCTCCATCCCAAACCTGCGGGATCCCTTTCCTGCTGGCATCCCGCTTCCTTCCAGCTCAGCTCCAGCCCTGCAGCAACGCTGCTGCTTCTCCGGTCCCTGCACCAATTCCTGCATCGTTGGTGCAAAGCAGCAGCAGCAGCAGGAGGAGATTATTCCACGTTAGACCTCACGAGGAGCAGATATTTTCCCTCCGCGCGCACGGGAGCGCAGGAAAATCCCGACGGGATGAGCCGGGGGGGTTGAACGCTCGGCTTTGCCCTTGCCCAGCGTTCCTCGGGTTCGTGATTCAAAGCGCCCGGCCGCATTTCAAAGGCTTGATTGGGCATAATGACAGCGCTTAGCAGGCCTTGCACCAGGGTGTCCCGTGGGGGAAATCCTGCGGGCACTGAGTCAGGGTGCTCCCTTTGGGGCCGGGCAGCTGAGCTGGGTGTGACGGCCCCGTTCGTCCCCGGGATGGAGCGGTCCCGGCGACATCCACGGTGAAATTCCCTGCGCGGAGCAGGGCTGCACTCGTGCTCGTGCCCTGCTGCCCCAAGAAAACTCCGTGGGGATGCAGAGTGTGGCTGGAAAGAGGGGAGCAGCGTGAGGGAGGTCCTGGCTGGGGAGGAGAAGGTTCCAAAGAGGCTGCCCCTGACTCGTGGTGATGTGGAGCTTGGTGGTTTCTGCCTGGTCGGGTGGTGGCTGGCGCTGGGGTGGCATTACCAGTTAAACCCCCTGGAAGATGGGGGAAAGGAAGGGGAGATGGCAAGGGGGGGGAAGCACTGGCCAGAGCACACAGGTCTTGTCCACGTGCTCAGCCAAGGCTGGACTGGGCCCAGCCCCAAGGCTGCAGCAGGAGTGTCCCCAGCCCAAAAGGTCTCTCTAAACCCATCTCTGCTTTGCTGGCACCACCGAGAGACAAAGCCCAGAGCCGAGGCAGTTCAGTGGGGCTTCGTACTGAAAGGAGGGGAACATCCAGGCAGGAGCCTTCCCATGGGGTATCCATCAGGGCTCTGCTGGATCAGGTCTAGGGTTGGTCTTGCAGCAAAGCCACTCCTGAAAGTGTCCATGCCAACTGTTTCCATCTATCCCGTGCCACTCATGATGCTCTTTTCCCCTTTTGTCCCTTTAAAAGCGGAAGGATTTGTTTTAAGTCCGTCTTAGCACAACCTGTAAAAATCCCATCAGTTCTTAAGTTCACTCCGAGTTCTACTGGAACTTGCAAAAAAACGCGGGCGGGGAAGGAGAACTGATGCATTAACTCCCTTGTTCTGAACTCCTAACATAGGGCACGGCTTTCAAAAGCGGCCTGGGAGCCGGGGAGAGCCTTCTGCATCACAAAGGTGTTGTTTGTCCCTCTTCCTGGTTTGTCACCTGCATATTCACAGTCCCCTTCCCATCTGGGTGTTGCTGCTACCCAGAGGGAGCTTTGCATTTGTAGGGACTGCTCCATCAAAGGAGTTCAAGGTGCTTTTGGTCTCCTCCTCCTCCTCACCACAATTTCTGTCCTGGTGTTAAGGCAGTCAGTTATGCTTCCATGGATCCAGTGATGATTATTAGCAGGGATTGCTGCTGCTCTTTCCCAAGGGGGAGATCCCTTCACGCTCTTGGTGTGAAATGCTTTTCTCCTGTTGCACCTTTGCACTCTCAGGCTTCACCAGCGAGGTCACATCAGAGCGTGTGGCTGCTTCCCTTCTCACATCACCAGCCCTGCAAGGGATTCCAGGTGTCTGGGGTGGTCATTTCTCCTCTCCCATGGGGTTCTGTAGGCACAGAGTGTGTTGGAGAAGGCTCAGAGAGTGCCTCGGGTGTTCCTCGAGCTCAGGGCATGGCAAACCCTCTCATTTCCAGCCTGGCCTCCTATTCCTCACAGGTCTGGGAGCTTTCCTGGTTGCCAGGCACCATTCGCAGTGTTCCTAGTTCAAACCTGCCTCCCTGGGTTGGCATCTAGCCCACAAATGGAGATGGCCAGGTTCCCATCAGGGGCCCATGCACAGGTTCTGCTGCTGGGTGAGACGCTTGGTGACATCCTGGTCGTCCTCAGAGGCCTGGCAGGGATTGTTCCCAATCCACTGGTGACCTGCTCCTTTCAGTCAGGAAAACCCCAGAGCACCTCAGCATCACTCCATGTCCATCTGCAGGCAGCTGAGCACAGCCTGGGGGTGGAATTCACTTTACCCATCACATGTCTGCAATTTCTGTGTCTCCATCGATCCAGGGGCTCTTGGATCCTTTCTTTGAGGAGAACTGGGCACTTTTCTTCTGCTGTGATTCATATCTCAGGTGTTTGATGGAGCTTGGCTGGTGAAATCCTCTGTGCCAGTGGAGGAGTTGAGGAGACCAGCTCAGGGCAATGCCCACCAATGTCATCCAGGTTTAGTCAGATTATTCCCAACACAAGGAATCCCCTTTGAGAGTTTGCACATTTGCCTATTTCCTAGCTGTTAAAATCCGTAATTCCCATTGCCAGGCTTAATTTCACATGGCTCAAATCAAGCCATGGACTTGTTGTCCATCATTTTCCTGTATTTTATAATCTCTTTAATGCTCGTTGCTGTATTGGAATGGGTGCAGGAACATTCATGGTATCCAGACTGGTACTGAAAACCTCTAGACCACCCCTCTCCTCAGGAAATCCATATTTTGTCCTGTCTCAGCCCAGCTGCTGAAAGCCTCGGCAGTTTGAGGGTTTTGCAGCTTCCTCTGTAATTATTTACTCCTGCCTTTCATCCAGGACACTCCAGAGAACAAATGCATCCTCCTCGTGCTCTTAGGCACATCCAGAGTCTCCCACCATCCCCCAACCACACCCACAAGTCAAGATTGTGATAAGACTTTATCTCAAAACTTCTTGAAGGGAGATTTGAAGTGGTTTCCCTGTGGCCCTGTCCTGACAGTTATCTTGGCAGAGGGACACGGTCGCAGATGTTTCTGTATTTCGAGAATTCCTCTGGCTTTGTTTTTGCCTTCAGTTCTCAGAAATCAAACCCTTTTCACTTTTCCCAGCCCATGCCTCTTAATTTCACTTTCCAGATTTGTATTTCTCTGCTGGAAGACGCAGTTTCATGGCAAAAGTTACTCATGCCCAGTTTCCAGGGAAGTCACCGTTATCCGACAGAATTCCCACTGCGGGATGGAGCAGGGAGCGAAGGCAGAGCCCATCCCTGCTGCAGCTGAGCCCGTGAAACGAATCCAAACTGCACTGGGCAGAGCAGGAGCTCCTTGTGCTTCCAGAGGGGTGCACCTTGTCTAATAGAGATATTTCCTGAGGGGCGGGACGGCGGGAATGGAGCTCCTTGAACAGTTGCCAAGCCTTCCATTCAGCCTGTGCCTCTGCCCCCACAAGAACAACAATGCAGCCTGTTGCTAGACAGTGTTGTGTGGCATGACAGAAAACAGCTCTAAATCCTCGGCAGGCTGAGGGACACACTTAAGGGAGAATTCCCGTTTTTCCTCTGAGCCTGCTGTAGCTGGGAAGGAATGGGATGCTGTGGACAGGTAGGACTCCTTCCAAAACCCAGTGAATGTTAGGGAGGTACCACAGGGCATCAGGTAAGATTTGCAGAATTTACTGGGAGACCCACAGCTCCTCCAGAGACACAAAAATCTGGTTAACGCTGGTTTTTTGGAGATCCATGGTTGGTTTTGCCAATCTTCCTGAATATTTTGCGGTCTCTAACCCAGATTCCTGTAGAGCTAGTGGTGAGAGATGAGATGCAGCTCATCTGACATCTGTCAGACATTTACTTTGGGATGAGGGGAATCTCATGCCAGCCGTGCCAGTTTCCCAGCCATTGCCTGGAAGGGGATTCTGGATGATTGGGACAAAGATATCTCCCTTTGGACAGGTCAGTTTTGGTTTTGAATACACTCCTAAGCCATTTTATGCCACTCCTGGGCATTTTAGGATCTACATAGACATGTGGAGTGCTGAAAGAGGATATTTCCTTTGGAGGACCCTTCAGTGTGAATCTTTAGTGACCAAATTACCTTTAAAAAACCCTTCACTTGAAGTCCAGGTGTTGCTTTCTACAGGTGTAGAAGAACTCAGCAAAAATCCCGTCTCTCAGAAGGGCGTTTGAAGGAAGTTCTTGTGAAGTTTCAATTTCTTGCACGTTCTGGGAACAGCCCTGGAGATGAGTTTGATGTGGAATAAGTTGCCTTAGTGATCCAGGCCAGGAGAGCTGGGTACCACATGGATCCCATGGATTTGGGGTGGTGGTGAAGAGCCATCCCGAAGGCTCTGAGGACAGTGCCCTTCTGTGGATCACAGAACCACTGAACCCCCAAATGGTTTGGGTTGGAGGGGACTTCAGAGCCCATCCAGTTCCACCCCATGCTGTGGGCGGGGACACCTTCCACTCTCCCAGGTGGTCCAGAGCCCCATCCAACCTTTTGATATATTCTGTTATTTTCCTCCAGCAAAGGATTCAGGGACGGGGAAGCTCAGCCCAGCCTATCCCCTTCCCTGGCTGGCTGGAACAAAGAGTGCTGATTTTTTAAATCTGTAGAGAAAGGAACCTGCAGCCTGATCTCCAGGCCCTGAGAGCTGCTCTGCTGCAGCATTAGCAGGGCTGTGGTTGGGTCATTCCCTGGAAAGATTTGCTGCTGGAAGTGCTCAGACAAAACACGAGGCTGAGTGGGGAAGGACAGGAGGGAAGCGCAGGGATGCTTAGACACCTAATTTGTACTTTATGCCTCAGATTTACTGATGGCATTGCTGCAACGTGATCAATTAGCTGATTTTATTGAGCTGCCCCTTGTCAGTGGTGGTCCATGAATACCCTCAGCTCATTCTGAGAGTGAGGAAAAGTGGATTAGCTCTGTTGCTTTTTTTTGAAGTGCTTATTTCCTCTCACACGCTGCAGAGAGAGCAGGCTTTTACCAGCACAGATTTAGCTGCCTAACTCTTGGGCACCTTGGGTTAACTGAGATCCATCCCTCTGTGGGCTTGCAAAAATAGGTATAACAGCTTCCACCACCATTAAATCCAGAAATCACCTCATCCATCCTCACGTGCTCCAGGCCGGATTAAATCTGCCTAAATCAGAATTCTGAAGAAGTCATGGATATAAGCACTCAGTTAACACTGAGTCATTGCTAACAGGAATATCATCTGGAGAAGGAAGGAGCTTACTGGATCACTGCTTTTTTCCTAGCAGGATGGGTCATGGATATTAGTGGATTGATTGCAAAACCTGAAAGTCACTTGCAACAGAAGACCGAGGGCACAGTGGGAACTGGGAGAGTACACGGCCCAGACAGATGGGGCAAACAACCGAGTTGAAAGAGAAGAGATAAGACACATTAGCAGAAGATTGGGGATCAGACAGGGAAATGCTAATTCAGTGGCCACTGAAACCCTCGCTGTAAGTTGCCCACAGGCATATGGGAAGTCTGTGCTCCAAAGGAGCATTGAGTCCATCTGTCCTGCTGACTCAGTGTGTAGTCTCGCTCTGCTGGTGAATGAAAGGGTCAAGCCCGGCCTCACGCAAGGCAGGGTGTTCCCAGCACAGCTTCAGAGCAGCTCCGCTAAAATCGCAGTTGTTCCGTTGACCAGAAGAGTCTCCAAATTCTAACAGAGAAACTGATTCAGGATTTGTATAAACTGGCTTAAATTTACACCACCTTGGTAGTGTCAGCCAGCAGCAGTGAGAGTGGTGGTGCTCCTGCTGCCCCTGACACTGGGATTTGAAATAAATTGAGGAATTCTGTCCTGCAGCCAGGCTCCAGATATAGGGGAAACCAGGCTCTTGATGGATTCTTGCAAGAGCCCAGTTTTGGCAAGCTCTGGTACCAGAAGGGCAGGGCAACATGCAAAACCTTGACTATCTAATGAATTAAAGTCTTTGTGACTAACCAGGGGAAAAAGGTAATTCAGCAGCTAAAACGCATCCTTGGGACACGGGACCTCTGGCCATCTTTCTTTGCTGCCCTTCACAGGCCTACACGGACAGCTTGGGCACCTGGACAGAGGAGAATCAGAAAGGTGGAAAAAGAGGGGAGTTTCCTACAGGCTCTGGCAGAGAGAGCTGCCCACGTCCCATTCTGAGGGACAGTGTGGGGTCACTGAGCAGAGCCAGGAGGAGAAGCTGGGCCGGAGTTACCTTTGACTCACTGTGTTAAAAAAAAAACCCAATTTTTGGGTGAGCACAGCAGCCAGGGCAGCTGGACATGCATGAATCAGCGTGGCAGAGACCACGAGCGAGGAGTTTAGGGTTGTTCTCCATGTCGTAGAGCTGTACACACACGGTGCTGACGCACAGCAGCCCTGCTGAGCTGGGTTCATCACCCTCCACCTCAGAGCTGCGCATCCCATCTGAGGGAGTCATCCAAGCTGCCTTTGCAGTCTGTGAGTGAGGGCTGACACTTCCTGGCTGTGACTCAGCAGCCCTATCGATGACAATCTCGGGAGGAAAGGATCTCTCTCTGTCAGGGATCAGCAGAACCAAGATGAGCAGTTGGGAGCCTGACTCCTGCATGAACAAGGTTAGCTCAGGTGATTTAATTCTGTCGTGCCCAAATCCTTGAGCTCATCCTGCCCTCAGTTCCCATGGACAAGGAATTTTTATTTGTGCAAAAGTCTCTCCTTTTTGAGTTCTGTGGTGTTTCAGTGCAAAAGCTGATTCAAGAAAAGTGCTCTTGCAGGAGCATTATTTGTCCAAGATTCAGTCATTTGGACTGATTTTTTGTAACCACAGTGAGCTGCCAGGTGGAGGCACCTTGACAGAGACCACCACCCTCAAAGCCAGTCATGATTCTGATTCTGAAATCCCTGCAGCAGGACTCACCAGCTCCTGTTGTCTTCTGAGCTTCACGTTTTCATGGTTCTGCTGACCTTGCTGATAAGATCTGTACAAATTTATTCATACAGCTTGTGCTGTCTGGTCCTCGAATTCCCAGACTGTTTCTGTTACTGTGAATGAGGAAGAGCTGGGTTTATCTCAAATTTCCTTGATCTTAGAGATGTCAGGAAAGGTGCCTGGGATTTTCTTTGATGCCAGAAGAATACAGTGGCATTGATACAATGGAAGAGTGAGGGAAGGGATGTGAACTCTAAACTGACTACAGGTCTCTACATAGGTTTTGCT
This sequence comes from Dicrurus megarhynchus, assembly GCA_013399195.1. Lineage (NCBI taxonomy): Eukaryota > Metazoa > Chordata > Aves > Passeriformes > Dicruridae > Dicrurus > Dicrurus megarhynchus. Next base: position 540,373 of record VXAD01001913.1, on the reverse strand, counting down.
ATTAAAACTGTCTGGGTGCTAAGTTAGGCATGAACTTAACCTTGGGCACTACTGTGCTAAGTTAGACTTCATTATTAATCTTAGGAAAGAATAGATGGAGGCACCTCAGGTGTAATTTGTGTAATTTTGAGCCACGTTGATGTTTTTCTGTGAAATCCAGGCCTTTCCGAAGTGTTTTTGTGCAGACCTGTAATTGCTGGTGCAAAGGGACTGATGTCCTTCCGGCCCCAGAGGGGGACCCAGGCTGGGGGCAAGGAGGGGCTCGTGGAAGGGCTCTCAGCTCCACGGCTGCTCTAATCCATCTCTCAGAACTAGTTTCTACATGATCCGAGGCTTAAGCAATCCTGCTGCCTGCTTGTCCCTGTAATGACATTTAAACCTCTTGGCCCAATGAGATTCATTTGGCAGAGGTTCTGAAAAATACTAGATATCCACAATTCTCACAAAAATGGGTGGTTAAGTGGGGTAGAAATGTGAGCGGTGTCCTCGCAGGGGCTGAAGGGTGTGAGCAGTGTGTGTGTGCATGCATCCATGTTGCCTGGACATCCTAAATCCAGACAGAAGAGTCAGTGCTCACCAGTTTCGGTGCCCACAGAGTAACTCCTCGTTCTGTTTTTCATTTTCCTCAATTCATCTTCTTTTTCATAGAATTAGAGAGCACAGAATGGTTTGGGTTGGAAGGGACCTCTGAGGTCATCCAGTTCCAGCTCGCTGTGATGGGCAGGGATGTCATTCACTGCTTCAGGTTCCTCAGGGTCCCATCCAACCTGGCCTTGGACACTTCCAGGGATGGGGCATCCACAGGCTTTACCATCCTCTGAGTAAAGAACTTCCTCCTAACATCTCATTTAAATCTCTCCTCATTTAGTTAAAACTGTTTCCATTGTCTTATACCTATCTGCCCAGGTATAAAATCCCTCTCTCTCTCTTTTTTATAAGCCCCTTTTAATTACTGGAAGGCCCCAATGAGGTCTTCCCAGTTCTCCAGGATGATCAGTCCCAACTCTCTCAGCCTTTGTAGGACCATAGCTCCAGCCTTCTGATCATCAGAGGGTTTCTTCCCCCTTTCTTCCTTCTCATTCTGGGATGTGATTTATGGGAGGAGTGGGCCATGACATGAATCTCCTCATTGCTTTGTGTGGCTGAGGAAGGGATGAAGTGAAGGAACCGCCTCGTTAGGTTTTAGGAGGAGGAAGGACTCCAATGCTTTGGAGGTCCATGGTTCCCATGCTGGGTGTCACCCACTTCCCTGGTGGATTGGTGCTGGCAGCTCCCAGAGACATGTCCCAGAAAAGCCCAGTGAACACCTTCTGTGAGGATTCTCTGGAGAGAAGAAGTACTTGTTATGGGGGAAGGTAGTTAAATACATATGTAATACATACGCCTCTATGTATATGCATAGGTAGGTCACATATTCCTCTTCTTAGCTTTGGCTTCTGCTCCAAAAACAGCTGGAACTCAAAGAAAATCTTCCTTTGACTGTAACAGACTTTGGGACAACCTATTTGCCCTGTGTCTTGGACTCTGAGATGCTTCAGGAACCTACAAGTTGCTTCATACCTTGATTCTGGGCCAGGAAAGTGCTGCTTTGGAGCAATTCCTTTGTCTCATGTCTTAAAGACTCCGAGCTCCTTTAGGTCTTGATCCTTCCAGTTGCTTCACCCTTTGATTCTGGGCCAGGAAAGTGCCGTGTTTGCTTTGTGTTTATCCTTAAATACCGGGGCAGTTCTGTTCGTTTTCTGTGCTCGGGCACCGGGCTGGGTCGCATGGGTTGAGATGGAGCCTGGGAGCAGGGAGAGTCTTTCCTGTGGTGGGCTGATACAGGGCACGTTATTATCCATGCTATCAGGGACATACAGCAATAATGTATGGAAATTACAGGCATATCTCAGTCCCATCTCCCCTACCCCAGTGCAGGGGAGAGAAGGAGCCCGGTTAAGGCTTGTACATATCTGACAACGTGCAGCAAAACTTGGCTTGGAGCTGGATGGAGTTTTGGGGCATGCAAAGGCAGAATTGCAGAACTTCGGTGTGCATCCTTCAGAACTCGCAAAATCCATCCGTGTGCCGCGTATCCTGATCTGCACCCAGCTCCCAGCAACGATGGGTGTTCAGAGCTCTGAGCTCCACAGGTTCCTGGCTGAATCCCCAGCGTTGGCCAAGCCTCAATCAATGTGAATAATTGATCTGCTAGTTCTGGGAAACAGCATAATCTGTCGGCGAGGGCGTGCTGCTGAGATTTGGGAAACTTGGGCTCAAAACCCTGCTCCGAATGGAGCAGAGGAAACTTGTAAAGCTCATTTTCCCATCCCATGGGTAGGTGCCATAACCACCGAGCTGCTGACTCAGAGTATAAAGGGGACATTGCGTCCTCCAACTTCACTTTGGGAAGGGCACCTTAGGGGATGGGCACCTGAACAAATTACCACGAGGTAAGTTGGGGTGTGAACTCATCAGATGCCGGTTTTTCTGTGGTAACTGCCCGTGTGAATGCTCCTTCCCTGCAATAAACACGAGATGGTTCATATTTACCAGGGGGTAAGAACGTTCACATGGCTGTTCACATGGCTCACACCCTGGTTTGACTCCCAGTAACTTGGGCCTGTGCCTCTAACCTCAGTACCCTTGAAAAGCCATCCCGAAAAATAGAAATCAAACTCCTCTGCTTTGCATAAACCACAATTTTGCCATTTCTCCATTTCAAATTACAATTATTTCAGTTCATCCTTGGTTTGCCAGGAAGGATTTGCTGAGATTGACTCCACTGCACTGTTTTGGCAAAGAACTTGAGGTCTTTGAGGTCCTGGTGGCCAGGATCAGCCAACAAGGGCAGATAATCTGCAGACACCACACCAGCTTTGCTTGCCTCATAGTCAGAGACCTTCTGGGCACTGTCAGAATATTAATATTCCCGTTTCTCACAGCCAGCTCCCAAGCCCTGAAGAGATTTAAACATGTGGAGATACGAAGTCAGGCACATAAAATGCTCTTTAGCCAGTGTGGTGTGGTTGTGGGATGAGCAATGTTCCCAGGTTGCCTTGAGGTCACCAGGTGCTTTTCCAAGTGCTTTCCGTAGACCTGGGAAATGGCCACAAAGTGTTCAGAAGGGAAGACCTTGATTTTCTGAAGGAAAGACCTTGGAATAGTGGCCTGTGAGTCTTCCAGTGCTGCAGGGATAGAAGCATTGCCTAGGAGCGGGCGCAGCCTAACTGTGCACGAGCCCAAGGACAGAGCAAGGGAAAATGCCTTTGAAATATTCCAAGAACTGGACTGAATGTTCCAGTCAAAAAAAAAAATAATACCCACAAAACTAACACCCCACTTGCTTATGGGCTGGGACTTTGTCTCATGATGATCCCAAAGGCTGACTCAAGTTATCTGAAGCATCTCCTTTCAAGAGAGATGGGGAAGATTCAATTCATTCTCGAGGAAGCATTCCGCCAACTGGGGACAACTCTGCTTTGAAAGCAGGCTTTTCTCGGAATGTCCGAGCATTCCTTCTGTCTCCAAGCACACAAGGAGTTGTATCTGTGCTCTGTTGGGTGACAGAACCTCCCCTAAGAGACCTCTGGACCAAATTCACTCACTTAATTTTAGCCATGTAAGGCTCAACTATCTGAGCCAACCATCTTAGAAAGTTGGGCACCTTCTGAGGGCGATTCATCCTTCCTGAGATTGGGATCTTTCTAGTGGATGTGATGAATCACTGTCTGGAGTTGCCTATCTTTCTCCATCCACTCTAGAAACAGCCTAAACACCTCCCTTTTAGACAGGTAAAGTTGGGAGGGATGACTGGCTGCCTGAACACCCCACAAATATCATTGATGTGATGCCAGTTGGTGGCTGGGAGGTTTTTATCCCTATTTTAAGAGAGGCTGATGAGAAACCTGAAGTGTTTGTCAGGTCCTTGACCTTCCTTGTTGATTTTGCCTGGAGAAAAGAGGTAAAAAACCCAAATCTTCTTCTTCAGAGTCTTCTGATTTAAACATGGTATTTTTCAATACATTTTTCCCAGGCAATATTTGCAGAGTTATTACAAAGTTATTATTACAGAGTTATTGTTGTAGTCAAGAGTATTTGGGGACTTTTATTCCCGAGCTTAAGGTGACATCTGGCTAATGAAGACCAGAATAAGATTTTTGCAAGGAATGGTGTTCCACAAACTTCCTGTGCAGGGCACTTACAGCTTTTTCTGGAGCAGCTGGTTCTGGCCACTCTAGGAAAGGGTTGCTGCCCTCAGGTCTGCTAATTCACATTTTTCTTTAGGACTGGAGCATTGTTACCAGACGTGTATAACCATTTATGGCTGCGATGGGGACAACCCAGACCCTGTAGAGAAAACAGAAGCAGTTTTTCATCACTGCCCCCCTCAGAGGGCAGCTCCTGGCTTGTGACTGGTCAATGGCTCGGTAGAACTTTGACTGTTTTGGGGAAATACTGAGTTGCCGACAGTGTTTGTTATCTACAGAATCACAGAAATAATAGAAATATAGAAGGGGTTTAATTGGAAGGGACCTTGAAGATCATCTCATTCCAATCCCCTGCCATGGGCAGGGACACCTTCCACTATCCCAGGCTGCTCCAAGCCCCGTCCAACCTGGCCTTGGGCACTTCCAGGGATGGGACAGCCACAGCTTTTCTCGGAACCTGTGCCAGCGCCTCACCACCCTCACAGCTAAGAATTTCTTCCCAATATCTCATCTAAATCTCTTCTCTTTTAGTTTAGAACCAAGCTGAGAGGTGTTTTTAAAACCTCTCCCTCTTAACTCACTGTTGGATATTTTTTGTGTGTGTCCACGGCTCAGGAGAAGGATGCGGTTCATCATGGCAATGTCATCCAAAATTAAACATCAAGTTTATAACTTCCATGTAGAACCCTTTTTTAGAGACTAACTCCCCCAGAGGGCAGTTCAACCCCGCCTATTCTAGCCATCTGTCTTAGGACAGAGCAGGTTGCTCTTCTGTGGTCCTGATGATTTTATTATGAGGTCAGAGAGGTTTTGGGTGATATCATTAACTGAATTCCTAACTTTTAGGTGTTCCAGAGAGATTAGATGAACTCCACTGAACATTGGTTTCTGCCATGAGCATGTGCGAAATTCCAGCCCTGGTGAATCCAGAGGGTTTTTTTTTTTTCGCAAATCTATTGAAGTCCTGCAGCCTTGAGAACCTGTTTAAGGCTGGAATGGTGTGAACTGCCACAGTTCCATAGCCTGGAGGATGGGGACAGCAGGTGACAAATGTCACACTAACGATATTACAGTGCAGAGATGAACCCTGAGCTCATTGTGTCTGAGGAAGCTGCGGGAGCTTCTTGCACCGAGTCGTGGCTTGAGAAGTTTGCTAGTACCTACACGTCCTCCCAAAATCTAATTGTGCTAATCCTCCAGCAACCCTGACTCCAGGGAACTTTCTAACCACACTCTGGAAGCTTCCTTCTTGCTCTGCTGCAAACCTCTCCAGTGAGAAAGTCTCTGTCTCCAGACTGATTTCATAAGAGCAAACTCTGGTGTTTCATTAGGCTTTTGTGGATGTGTGTTCGGAGGAGGCAACCTGGAAACAGGGAGGTTTCCCCAGAACATCCTGAGCAAATGAGGGATGTCATCACAACTCAAGTGGCTTTGCAGAGTGTGGGTTTGGTCTCCAGTGACCTCCGGAGTTCCATGGCAATTTGTTTTTTATGATGATTATCCCATTCTTGCCCTTATGGCAAAAGTGATTACAACTGAGTTTCCAAGTTAACAGAGTTTCAGAAACTTCGAGACAGAATTGACCTTATTTTTCTCTCATTGACACATCCATCTACTTTCCTGTAACTCCACAAAGTCTGAAAACCTTTCTCTTTCCTTTTCTTTGCATCGTGTTCCCCCTAGGATTTAAGAAACTCCTTCATTTGTTGGTGCAGTGCAATCCATGCCTTAGTTAGGAAGTCACAGGGAATGGTGGGAGTAGCAAGCTCAGCTCTTCAGCATAAAACAGGTCCGTATTTCCAGGGCTTTTTATAAATACTGAGAGCTTGATCCCAGAGGTGACTGGGGTTGTCCCCTACAGTGCTGCATAGATAAGGTTTAATTGCTGAATATTCTGTGTACAGTGGATTCAGTAAAGGCAGAAGGACATTTTTGTAGGCAGACATCTGTGTTTGTCTCAGTCTGTGAACTGAGTCCCATCCTGGGAAATTCCAGCATTATTGATTGATAGTTCAACCCATTTGAAAGTGGGTTTGGGGTGTAAAGGTCTGTGGGCTCATTTTTTAGGATTGCGGTGAGGATTCCACCACATTTTCCCCTGTTCACCCAAACAAGTTGGGCGGAAATGCATTTTTGGGGAAGAGCTTTGAGCTGAGATCTTGAAGACGTCAACAGGGTGGGAGAATCCATCCTTTCTCTTGAGGGATTTGGCCAGTCGGGGATTCATCGACTTCACTACACTTCAGGTCTGCTTCTGAGCTGAGTCTGGCTGGTTTCAGTGAACCATCACTGGTTCCCATTTCACTTCCAAATTGGAAAAAATGCTTCACATCATCCAAGTGTCAGGTTGGGAGTTTGTCACTTCAGGAGCACTTGGAGTAGATAATTTCAGGAGTGTCCTATGGACCTCATGGATCACTGGAGGTCCGGGAACGAAGCGTTTCTGTGTTCTGCCCCAGGCTGGTGAGGTGAGCAGGACTCTGTTTATGGTCGTAATGCTGCTGATCACCTCTGCCTTGGTAGCAGACAGCAGAGGTGGGATAGGAGAGTAAAATTCTCAGCATCTCTCTTGAAAGTTGTCTCTTCTAACAACAAAGAGGTAGAGTTTGTGACTTAGACCTGACTTAGACGTGACTGGGCTGTCGTGGTACCTAAGACTAAGGACCTTTGGTGACATTCATTTGTTGTTTCCTGCCTCAGAAGGAAAAGTCCTATTAACTGACTTAAAATTTGATTTATTTGTGAGAAATCAATGCCTTTTATTGTTTTCTCTTAGGCACGGCTCTGTTACAAGGGATGCTGGCTGCCTCTGGTGAAACAGATTTGCTGCTCTTTGATACAAGCAGCTCTTAATGCTTTAAGCTGGAAAAAGATTAATGAATTTAGGGGTTTTTTTTATTGTTACCACTGTTAGGTTTGTACAAAATGGAGGGGTTTTGGAGCAATACTGACGTCCACCATGTCGCGGCACCTCCCAGCACGGAGGGGCATTGCTGTGACCTCTCTCCCTCTCCTTAACACAACTTCTAGCCAATTTTGTACTGCCCGAGGCTTTAGGAGAAATTAGAATCCAGGTCTAAGGGTTTGCCTGTGTGTGGAAGTTCTAGCAAATTAAACTCCTGATCGAGTTTCTGCGGTGCAACAAGTTACCACACATCAGCTGACCCTTGGTACCTGTCTGTGTGCTCGCGGCTCGCCTGCAGCAAGTGAGGTAATTAGACTTTGCTTACCCACAATAAAAAAGGGTTAATTTAAATCACATTCGCCAGCATTTGCTGTAGGCTAGGGATTCACATATGTAGGATTGCTGTGGGTCAACTAGCACTAGGCAGTAATTTGAGCTCCGCTCGCTTGACCATGAGATTGAGCCCTAAGTGGAGACGGGGATTTATCGCGCGGTGCTGTCTGAGCACTGATTCCTTCAGGACGTGCTCCAGGACATCCACACTCAGACATCTGCAACAGAGACATCTTTTCCTGTCTCCTCTGTGGTCGATAAGGAGGAGAAATGAGTGATTGGTAGTGAGACAGGATTCTCACCCTGAAGATGTTAAAAAAAAAAAACGGAGTGAAAACGCCTTGAACTGTGCCCTCGAATGGTGTTTCTGGATTCTCTTAGTTGCTGAGAGGGAAAGCTGGATGACTTGCTCAGATGGAGAGCACTCCATGCCTGCTAGAGGTCATCAGCTGGACAAATGGATCTCACCTCCCATTGCAATTTTGTCTGTCGGTTTTGTCGCAGAAGATGAGGATCTTGTGCCATCCGAGGAGCCTCCACCTGCCTCTTAAAAGGCCTCAGGTCTCCCAAAGATCCAATGTCAGACCTGCCAATCCCACATATCTCAGAAATTATGGCCTAAATATGGAGCAACTTTTGATGAAGAATGAGTTGCTTTGAGACATTCTGCTGTAGATCGTTCGAATGCTGCTGACTATTTGTATTTCAGGGTTTGTGAGGAACAAGTAGGAATACACTTCCACTCCTGTTTGCTCTGCGATGGTGTCCCATGTAGGTAAATCATTAGTGATTTCTATATGTTTTATAGGTGTTTACAATGACTCAGAGAACTGGAAATTCTCTGCAGGGTGCAATTCCTGCCTTCATGTGAGCCAAAATCATAGAACTGGTCAAGTTCCAAAGTACTGAGTGCACAGGAGATGAATGAAGAGGCTTTGAGCGGTAGAAATAACAACCCAAGCACTTATTTACTCTTTTAAATCAGTATCTTTCAATAGCCTGTACAATGTTGCAAGTTTCCTTTCTCTAACACAGATAACCCTTTCCAAGTTTCCTTCCCTAACACAGATAGTCCTTTCCATAATCTTGATTTTGGGATTCCTAATTTCTTGTACTCCTAAGCAGGGAAAAGGACTAAAAGACTTTAGTCCTGTGAAAATAGTGAATTTCCAAACAGAACAGTGATAACCCTCCCTGAGAGTTGGATACATTTGGCTAAATGTAGGTGATTAAAGCCGTTTGAGATTTCCCTGGGGTCCATGTGCAGCTTCCCCACAGGTCCCTCATGATCTTGTCTTGTGTAAGTATCTCATATAGGGTTTTTCACATGGAAATATTTAGGAAATATTTAGGTAATTGAATTGATTCCTGAGCTTCAGATCCAGATATTTTTATTTGGCTTTCTACACTATCAGTGCCTAGTGAGTGATCCAAGTCAGTGGAGATTTAAGGTTCCCTGTAGCTGTGAGGGCAGGAGTGTGCAGCGTCATCCAAAAGGATGTTTTGTGTCACCCCAGGAATCCACATGCTTTGGGGAGGCAGGCTGGAGCCAGGTGGATGCTGGAAAGCACCTCAAATGGTACTCAACACACCTGTGCTCGAGCAGTTGAATTCCAGCCTGAGAATTCAACATGTGATAAACTAAGGGGGAAAAAAAAAATATCCAGAGAATTTCAAGCAGGCACATACAATTTCTCCCAAAAGGCAGCTGTTGGGAGGTTTGCTTCGGAATGTCTGCTTCCTGACTAAAAGTGGTCTTATGTAAAGGAAGGTCAGCTAAATTATGTGCAGCAATGAAAACTTATCCTGGGAATAATGGGAATGATGGCTGAGAGCCCTGCCAGCCTGGCCATGGAGGTCTTGACGATCCCAGGGAGTTGTTGATCATGGAGACAGTGGGATGAAATACAGAATTAGAGAATTCTAGAATGTTAAGGGGTTGGAATGGATTTTAAGGATTATTCTCCAGTCCCAGTTCCCCCCACCATGGGCAGGGACACCTCCCACCAGGCCAGGTTGCTCAAGGCCTTATCCAAGCTGGCCATGAACACTGCCAGGGTTGGGACCACAACTTCCCTGGGCAACGTGAAAATATGAAAGAAAAGAATGAACCATCCTCCTGTGTTTTGGTTCAGCTAATTTGGATCAGGTTGAGCCAATGTTCAGGGAAGTGGAAGTTCACTTTGATGTGTGGAGGTGAGGGAAGCCCACAGTTTCCAGACACTGGTAGCCTGCTACCAGTCACCGATTCTAAATTGACTTTAAGTAGTTCTCACTTTCAAGAGTAATCGGGTAGTACTGATTTAGATCTGGGTCTGATTATTGTTGGAGAAGAAAATTAAGCTGTTTGTCTTACCTAGAAGGATAAGTTGTGGCGTTACACAGGATAATCTTCAATTTACTACCGGAAGCAGCTGCACTAAAGACAGGCGGGTTATCAAAGCATTGGACTTCCTTTGCGACAAAAAAATGCATCATCCTCACATGACTGATTGCAGTAGAGCTGCTGTGGCTTGACACTTTCACAGACCTCAGCAGCACTGCAACACCTGTGCATGACCTCAACTTAATCCAATGTCAAGGGCAAAGGAAGAGATTTAAGCCTCGCTGTCTTGGTGGAGGCTCGGAGCACACGCATGGACAGTTGCAGCAGCTCTGCTGGCAGGCAGCAACTTGTGAATTACTTGATCTCATTCATTGTGTGCCAACACCTTGCTTCTCGTCACCTTGGTGAGTAAACAGAGGGAGGCAGAGCCCCGGCCTCCACGTTTATGAAAAGCGTTGCCGTGCCAACGCGCACAACTCCCCACGGATCCACGGGAGGGGATCGGCTCTGCACAGGCACGTACCCCTCAGCCTGAGTGTGAAATGAGAGGTGACAGGCGAGGAGAGCCCGCATGAGCCAGCGCTCCGAGCCCCGGCGTGGGGCTGATGGGGTGATATGGCTCCGGAGCGAGCGCACCTGGGCCGCTGGGTTCCATCCCGCGCTCGTGCCAGGAAGGTATTGACAAACTGGAGGGTAGTCAAAGAGCCAGAGGGCTGGAAGGACTGATGCTGATGAGCAAAGATTAGCTCTAAGTACTAATCTGGGCCAAGGAATGATAGGATAATAGCTCTCAAGCATTTGTCAGGTGTACGTAGTGGAGGAAAGCAAGGAGGGATCATTGCACAGGGTACCAGGAGCGTGACTTGGAGAAGGAAAGGAAGGGGGATATCAGTTAAATATCAGAGAAAACGATTTTGCCTGGGTGCTCTAGAATGACAGTGTAGGGGAGTGATGTTAAAATGATAGAAGTATCAGCATTTGATTTATTCAACATGATCCCAGGCAAGACAAGGGGAATGTGTGATGGAGGTTTCTCTTTTATGGCTGGGTGGAACCAAATGAGTGATATTTTACTGGAATTCAGTGAGGGCTTATCTTCAGCTGGTGCGAATCTCCAGAGCTGCCCCTGACTTTGGTAAAGCTGTTGCAGAATCCAAAGACATGGGAGAGGCCATGGAAGGGTTGGAATTCAGGATATGACTGGATGGACTCTCCTTTATCTGTGCCTCAGCCTCAGGACTTGGACATTCACATGTTTAGGTACAAAATGGTGAAATTACCGATTTGGGACTTTGTGTACCATGTATAACAAACGGTGCAATTGTAATTTCCCACTGACTGCAGTAATTTGCTGTGACCAGGTTTGAGTTCCTTCACGCTCTCCATCATGAAACTCATCTTCCAACCTGATCAGTCACTGTATTCCGTGCCCACAACATCCTTCCCTCCAAATTGGAGAGGCATGGATTTGATGGGTGGCTTGTTTAGTGGTGAGGAGGTGATTGGATGGTCACATCCAGAGGGTGGTGGTCAATGGCTCAGTGTCCATATGGAGATGAGTGACCCTCGGGGTCCCTCAGGGGTCGGTGTTAATTCCTTTATCAGTGACACAGACAGTGGGATCGAGGGCACCCTCTGCAGACAACACCAAGCTGGGTGGTGCAGGTGGCACGATGGAGGGAAAGGATGACATCCACAGGGATCTGGACAAGCTCCAGAGGTGGCCCCTGGGAAACTTTTGAGGTTCAACAAGGCCAGTGCAAGTTCCTAGACCCAGGAAAACCCTGGGATCAATCCAGGCTAGGGGTGAAGGGATTGAGAGCAGCCCCAGGGAGTTGAATTTGGGGCTGCTGGTGGGTGAGAGGCTGGATTTAACCCAGCCATGTGCACTTGCAGCCCAGAAATCCAGGGCTGCGTCCCCACAGGTGAGGGAGGTGATGCTTCCTCCCTACTCTGCCCCCAGGAGCCCCCACCTGGAATGCTGCACCCAGCTCTGGAGCCCTCAGCACAGGAGCAGGGCCAGAGGAGGCCACAGAAATGCTGAGAGGGCTGGGGACAGGCTGAGAGAGCTGGCATTGCTCAGCCTGGAGAAGAGAAGGTCTAAGGAGACCTTAGAGCCCCTTCCAGTGCCTGAAGGGGTTTGCAAGAAAGGTGGGGACAAATGTTTTAGCAGGACCAGCCGAGACAGGACAAGGGACAACGTTTTTAAAATAAGAGAGGGCTGATCCTGATTAGACAGAAGGAACACATTTTTTATGATGAGGGTGGTGAGATACTGGCCCAGGTTGCCCAGAAATGTGGATAACCCATCCCTGGGAACATTCAAGGCCAGGTTGGAGATGTCCCTGGTCATGGCAGGGGGTTGGACAGGAGAGCTTTGAAGGCCGCTTCCAACCCAAACTATTCTGTGATTCCAGAAATGGGAATTCTCTCACTGGGATTGTCATAACTGAGATGTGATCGAGTTGCTGCCTGAAAGAACCTTTCCTTTCACCAGATCTAGTGGGTGAAAGGTCAGACTCCATTTAAGTAACTACATTTCGGGTGCTTTCTGTTCGGTGAGATGGGTCCTACCTGAGCTGCAAATGAGCCTTTGAGAAGCTCCTGAGTGCATCAGAGCAGATAATTCTTTGTCAGAGCCCCTGAGCTCAGGTCAGTGCTTTCCTTTAGATTTTCCTGAGTGAGGATGACATGAAGAATTGATCTTGTGTCGCTTAGAGGAGTAGGACACAGCCATTCCCCTGCTTTGGACACACCCTCAGTGTGTGAGGTGGTCATTTCTCAACTCCCCATTACTAAAGGGTGTGAAAGGGCTGTACCTACAACAGATGTAAAGAAGATTCTCAGGACCAACACTATTTAAGGACTTTGCTACTTCTCTCTTTAGCACCCTGCTGATAAGGAATCAGCATGTTCCTTAATCAAAGATTTGGTGTTTGAGAAGAGGCTTCTCACAGAAAATGGCCAAAAATGTGCATTTATGTGGCAAACAGTCGGGGTTTATTATTGACCTGACAAGATACTGATAGAAGAAGGGCATGTGGAACTTGCAAAATAATTTTTGGGGTCTCCAAGAGTGTGATGGAATCCCAGGGTGCTCTTGGCTGTGGAGTTGCCATCAGATCCCTGTGTAAATGCAGTGGGGAGGCAGGAGGAAAGGTTTTGTCATCGCAGCCGAGGTGGGGTTGGTATCTTTAGGGACAGACTGGCTGCTAAATGCTGTTAAGGACCTGAGTCCTGGCTTTCTGCAAGTCCGGGAGTGGTGCTGTTTGACCCCACCTGAGGGCCTGTCTTCCCAGGGAGCTGACAGAGATCCCTGGATTCCAGCAGCGTTGTCATGGTACGTTCTGTGCTGCTCCAAAACGCCTTGGGATTGGATTTGTACGGAAAGGACAGAGCCGGGATGAATTATGTCTGTGGTGAGTTCCTTCCAGCTGAGACAAGCTCAGGAGCAGGATCTCACACTTCCCATCCAGCTGGCAGCCAAATCCACCCAGAAATCCTCTCCACTCCTTCTCCCAGCCCTGACTGGGCTTTGTGGCTCATTGCACGGGGACCCTTGTGGTCCTTAGGCTGTAACTCCCTTAGGTGAGGCAAAAAACGGAGCCTCCACCCTGCTGGCCGAGCTGTGCTGAACTTGTCTCAGCTGGAAGTCACTGTTTGCATGTTTTCCCATAGCTACTGGAAGCTGTTTGATTCCAGGCTGAGGTGTGACACGCAGCTCCCTGGACGTGAGTTTGCCCGGTGGATTTGGATTTTCTCCCAGGTGCTGAATTATCCAGGAGAGATGCGCGTTTTTCTTCACCTTCGTGGTGTGGTATCCCAGGATTGGGGGTGCATGAGGAGTTAAGATCTCAGGCACGCAACGTTTGGGGCTGAAGTAACCCTTTTGCTCAGTTTTGCCCCAATACCTCCTCTCACAGCCCGAGGTAGGAACTGTGTCAGGCACACGGCAGGAATTCTGCCGTGCGGCAGCATTCCCCAGATTCCTGGGTCATTAAACAGCTCCAAGAAGCTCCAAGGTTATTATCAATTATTCTGGTATCTAGATTAGTCCCTGCTCTGCCACCTTATCAGTAACAGAGCCATAAAGTTGGCCTTTGGGATTCTTATCTCCTCACTTTGATCAAATCCCGAATCTCGGTTGCGCACTAAGTTGATCTCGTCTGCACCGGGTATCCAAGAGCTGCCAGCAGCTCTGCACAGGGCTCAGGATGTAAAAACAAGACCAGGATCCTGATTTACTTTATCCAAAGCCCTCTGAGGCCAGGTCTTTCCAGGAAACACTGATTTCACTCAAAGCACATTGAAAGGATGCTCACGCAACGAAGGGAACAGGCAAAATGCCTCTGGATTTCCAATCTTCAGGAGCTGAGCTCCAGGTGAGGACAGCCTGTTCTCCCAAGGAACAGCCTGGCCACAATTCCTTACCTCCTCCCTGTGAAAAAGAGGAGAAATAGCAGAAAAGACAGCCTGAAGACTGACATTCACAAAAACTAAGAGGTTTGACTTGGCTGCCCCAGTGGTTTCTTTCCACACATCCTAAAAAAACCCCACAAACAGAAGCTCCCAAGTGGTTTTAAAGGGGAGCTGATAAAAGTAGGCACTGATAATGTACAAACCACATGCAGGAGTGGATGAAAGCAGAAGTTTAAAGGGAGTGTGAGGCTCAGGGATCTAATCTGGGCCATGCTGGTGTGATTCTCTTGAAGGCAAATCTGCTCAGGACTTTTGTCTTCAACTCTGTGAGCACCAAATCTTAGACAACCACAGGCTGAGTCTTCCCTGGGTTCATCTGAACTTCCTACCTATGCTTTCTCCTGGCTTTTTCCTGTTGGCCATCATTTAAGAAGGTGCTGAAATAGAAAGAAGAGGTGAAAATGTGTTAAATACTCATATTGTGCAAAGACAAAACTGTGTCGCCTCCTGCTCTCATTTCCTAACTCAGCATATTGTTTTGTCCTTCTCTTTGGGCTCCCCTTCGAGTCAGCTCCATCCAGCTGGAGAGGTGGAGTTTTCCTGGAGGGCTTTTTATCGGAAATCCCTTACTCTGGAATAGATTTTGGGTCAGGCTATGGATCAAGGCTTCGTTGTGGGTGCCCGATTTTGTCTGGTACTGCTAAAGCATCCCTGCAGATCTTTGTCAATTTAGCAACTGATGTGAATAAATGATACCCTCAGTAAACAAGTTTTGAATGAAATCCCTCAGTGGATAATTATGGTTGGTAAAGTAGGGCTGAACACGGATTTATTGGAGGTTTCACCTGAGAGGGGTTTTGTTGGTTTTGGTTCCTGTTAATTGATTAATTTATTTATTAAAATTCTTGGAGATTTTAATGTTTTTAAATTATGGAAGTCTTAAAACACTTGGAGCAGCAGTTTCTCCAGAGTAGGGTCCAACGTGACAGCATCTAACACAGGGAAACCTGGGTCATGCGTGGGATTACTCATTTTCCTTGCATTAAATCTAATCCTTATGAAAACTTAGCTTGAGCCAAACACTTAACCACATGTTTAAGCACGTGGGACATCCTGTCCTTATATTTTCACTTGTGTCTCATTGATCCATCGCTCAGCTGGGGCATTGGGTAAATCAGGAACAAATGGAATTGACCCAGGAGGGACAAAAGGAAACTTCCAGCTTCTCACCACCTGCCTTATTTAGTAGAGTGAGTTGAAAGGTGGAAAACCTAAAAAAAACTCAGTGTTCAGACAAGACTTAAGTGGAAATGCAGAAAACAACAGCGTTTGGTGTCGTTCCGAAGATTAAAAGGAGAAAATTTATGGATGATGTGGGGAAA
This sequence comes from Dicrurus megarhynchus, assembly GCA_013399195.1. NCBI lineage: Eukaryota > Metazoa > Chordata > Aves > Passeriformes > Dicruridae > Dicrurus > Dicrurus megarhynchus. Next base: position 524,818 of record VXAD01001913.1, on the reverse strand, counting down.
TTCCTAAATAGAAATAGAAGTGAACTCTCGCTTACCCAAAATTCTGTCTATAGGTGCCACAGTGGCTTGGAAGTGAAGTTTTCATAACCACTGACAAATATCTGGTTATAGGCAGAGACAGTTCTTCTAAAGAACATACACCCAGTGATTCGTCAGCAGTTTATCACTGAAATACAGCTTGTTCATTAATAATCCATCATCTACGTGTCAACAGCTCTGTCCTTAATTCCCTAATGGGATGGCTGTTACCATGGATTGGAATGGTGATATTATTCCCAGGAAGGAAATTGAGGCAAACCAAAATGCCCCCAGTCCACAGTCCCATGCTCACACCTTAATAACTACATTGCCTTCTCTCCTAATTAAAGTAATTTACTGATAGAATTGATCCGTGTGCACGCTGGAATGATTATTATCTCCAGTCTAATGCTGGGACAGTTTCATAACCCACCCAATCTGTCCTTGCTGAAGGTTCTCCATCTTCAGCAAGAGGGCTGGGAATTTTTGTTACTCAGTGCTCCTGAGGTTCCTATGTGTGCTTAATCCAGAGCTGAGAGCCTGAAATTGAAATTATCACTCTTAAGGTGAAACACACAAAAAAAAGAAAAAAAAAATACTGGGGAAAATCTGCTGCAGTTCTGATTGGCAGTGTTTGATGATTAAAAACATGATTCATCCAAAAACAACCCACGCCTTTCAGTCTGTTCCCAGAGCTCTGGCGCCAACCAAATTCTGGGTACCCAAGAGACATTTCTGTCCTGTCACAGCAAGCAGCATCGGAATTGCAGCAAGGCAATTCCTCCCCTTGCGCTGGCACAGGGTGTCTTTCACAACGATGACCCAAAGTCAGCGAGTCTCACTCACAGGAAAGTCCTGGGTGCAAAAGCCTTTGTCGAGCAGGATGCTGCTGGACAATGAATGAAAGGGCCATTCGGCTGAGGTGTTCCCAAACAGCGTTTTTAGTTGAAGACCCTTGCTGATAAGTGATTAGATGCTCTCAACAGAAAGGTGGTGCTAAAAGGAGCAAGGAGGAAAGTCGGTGCTGAGTGGGAGCAATTTGCTGGTGAGAATCAACATCCTTATTCCTGTAAGGCTGGAGAAGGCTGGTAATTCCAAGGCATAAATCCCTTTGAGGCTTGCCACATCCCGGTTTCAGCCAACGCTGGGATGGGTTAAAAGCAGGAGGGGCAGCATTGTAAAGCCCTGATCTTATCCAAGTCTCATCCAGCTCGCTATTTATAGGGTTGCAGATATATTACATCCCATTGTCTAAGGCAGAAGCTGGTACTCAGCCCTTTGAGGGCTTGTGGGGAACGCTCCTCTGATCAGAGAATTTTACAGCACTCGGTGATAGGAGACTTCATGGCCTGGAGCCGTGCATCGTCTCGGGCCTGATCGTGTCAGATTCCTTTCTGAAAACAATGAGGAGCTTGAGTCACTACTTGGGTGGGAAACCTCAGGAAATCTTGGTATGATTCTGTATCTTCAGGACCATTAGGACCATGAGAGCTACACCTGGTGGCTCCTTTGTCAGGTCTAACAACCCCTGTTTGAGTTAGAGCATTTAGAAAGCTGCTCCCGGTGGCATTTCCTAAAATTCCTGTAGCTCACATGCAGACCTCTGCTCTTAAACCTTAGAGGAATTTATTGGAACCTACTGTAACGTCAAAGATCAAGGAAGGAATGAATAATTCGGGTTAAAACTCTGGTTCTGAGCACCAGAGTGAAGTTTGGTGATATTCAGAGTATGTCTGTACGTGACTTGCTTCAGTCCCATGTGCAATATCCTCATCTGTGAAGGGAAGGGTGATGTAGCAGATGGTATAAATCAATCATTCCTCTCAGATTTGGATGTCTTTCTGCTTTTCCAGGCCTTCTCCAGCTTTTGAGTGCATCTGGCTGTGGCATTTTGGGTGCTGTCTCCCCAGTGCTGGGTGCGGGGGTTATTCCCTCCTCCTCTGGGCTCACTCTCCAGCCCTGCTGTGCTCAGCATTCCCATCCTGGGCCTCAGTCCCCAAATCCCCACATCCTCTTGGAGGCTTCTGTCACTCCCACAAGCCTGGCTTGGCACCTGGGGCACGGAGGGGACTTGAGGTGGTGACACCTTCACCCCTCTCTTCGTGCTGCTGCCCTGTCCGTGTCCGTCACTCTCACTCCTCCACTGTTTCCATGTCCTTCAGGCTTCTTCAGTAATGATGTGGTGGAGTTTTTCGGAGTGTTGGTAAGGAAGTTAAATGGCAGTGAGATGATCTCAGGGAGTTCCAGTTAATAACAGCCTCGTTTGATGGCAGTTGCTTGGCAGAGTGACACTGGAGGGCTGTCAGCTCTTTTGTACAATGCTGATCCTAAATATGACCACTTTGAATTGTTTATTCACTCTTTTTCTTTGTATTCTGACTAAAAATCCTGTATCATCATCACTTTTATCGCCTCTGTCTAACAATCTCATTTCAAAATTACACGAAATTAGTTCTCCATAGAACTGTGGTTACTACCACTAATTATATTACAACTTTTCCATCCTCTGTGGGTTCAGTCTTGTATCACCCATTTCCCTTTTGGGCCAGATAACAGATTTACAGTTATCCATTTGCTCTTTAACAACGCAGTGGATTCCTAACCTATTTGGCATTCTCTTGTTTTCCATCATCACTTGGAGATTTATTACAAATGTTAACAGTAGGTATCCAGAAATATCCGAGATTCCCTTCCTCCTTTATCTCCTTGTTTATCTGCAGGAGGTTAATACATTATTAGGGACTACAAATGTGTGAGTGAATATCTCTGTATGTTCTCGAACAACTCATTAAGCAATTATTTATTGGTCATCCTCGTGTTCTTAGCACCACTAACCATGGGTTATCCCCTGTGGGCCTTCCTTGTCACTTACCTGCCTTATTGTGTCCTAATTTATATTCACAATTTCCCACTCTTCTCGGGTTGTTTTGAGTGTGCATGGGAAGGGGGTGAGCTCATGAGGTTCATGAGCAGTGCTGGGAGCTGATGGGGGACTTTTAAACCACCCCATGGGATTTCACCTACATTTATTATTTTTGATAAGAGCAAAGTCGTTCACTTTGGGAATTGCATTCACTTTTCTTAAACTTCTCATGCTCTGGCTGGAGAGACTTTTCTTTTACCCTCGCACTGTAGTTCAGTGCTCATGTATCACAGTCCAGGTAGAGGCATTGATTCCTTAGAACCAGGAAATACGTATTTTTTTAATCATTTACCAAACCAAAAAAAGCTTTCCAAAAATTTTCAGAGCCCTCCCGGCCCCTCTCAGCCAGCCTGTTGTCATCTTGCACCTCGCCTTTCGAGATCTTCCCTATTATTTATTATTCTGCTTTAGCAGTTGCCAGTTCCAAGGAAGTGGAAAGGTTCCTTGTCCTGAGCACCGTGTGTGCACATAGCGAGAGACAGTCCCTGCCCTGCAGCACTTCAAATCTAATCTAAAGAGACAGAAAAAAAGGCGGGTGAAATGAAGAATTATTAGTATGGCACGATGTTAGCAACTCCTTACCCCGGATCCCTGGCAGCTTTCCAGCCCCCGAAAGGACAGGAGTGCAGGTATTTCTTTTCAAGGTAAGAGTAGCACAGGGGGTTTTGTGGTGGAAAGTTCTCCACCCTGCTTTTGCCACAGAGGAAGGGGCTTTTTTCTGGGCATTTGACACATTTGAAGCAGGGGTCTACCAGAGAAGATGCTTGTGAGCAGCTGCTGAAGGCTTCTCCTAAGGCTTTGTCAAAAAAAAAAAAAAAAAAAAATCCACATTTCTGCAGCTGGGAAATTCAAGGGAGCATTCCCCTTCTCCCTGTCGAGATTTGACATGTGTGGACACAGACAAGGAGCGGGGTTTGCTTAGGCAAAGCACCAGTGCTGACTCCTGCTATTCTGCTAACTGCTCTTCATTTTCTACTTACTGCTTGCCTCCCATCCTACCTCATTCCTGGCCCCTTCTCACTGCTTCTTTCACCCCTTCATGTCCTGCCTGAATGCAGAAAATGAGCTTTTTGCAGCAGGAATCATCTCCCTGACACTTCTCCACCGAGCTCTTAACACAATGGGAGCCCTAATCTCAGACTCGGGTTCAAGGCATAATAGTAATAATTATTGTTGTTATCATTGTAATAACAATGATGGAAAGATTTAGAGAAAGCAGGGGGGGAAAAAAATGTTGCTAACAGCAAGGGAAGATTACCCTGATCCTGGAAAGAGGTGTGTATCAGCAACTTTTAATCACCAGATAGGCTTCCTCTTCCAGGGTGGGGTGATCCGGGAGTCTGGGAGCTCTGGTTGTGCTCCTTGATGGAGCATGTGCTGGGAGCTTTGTGAGTGGGTCAGAGGGGTTGCAGAAAGAAGTTTTCCTAAATGCAGGTGCTCAGGAAGATGGGGAGTGGACTGCAGGCATCTGTCCAGGTCTGTGAGCAGACAGTGGCCCAGACCTCATGGCCAGAGAGGTCAACATTGGGGCACTTACGGGGTTTGGAGCTCGGGGTTAACAGCCAACGTGGGCATGTGGGGCTTTCTCCCTCTCTCCTTTCTTCGGAGCAGAGCAGATAAATAGCTCCAGGTGAAGGCCTGCACATTCTTTATGAAGCAAAACGTGCTGTCGGTGTAAGGAGGCGAATGTGTGGCCCGGGGCACCATGTGCAATGTAATGTGTCTCGAGTCCCTTGCACGGGCTTGTTTGAAATATGTGTCAATAACACGAGCAGCAGAGGCAGTTTGCTGCTCAGAAAGGAAAAGGAGGTGAGCGTGGTGCGGAGAGAGGGGAAAGCAGCGTGGGGTGGAGGGCAGGTAGGTCCCCATCCTCCCCCACAAGCCTCCTTAAAAACCCCAAACCTTCCCCTCCTCCCCACCACCAACTCCCTGCTCCTTGATGAGATCACCCCCATTGCAGTGAATACCCAGCACAAGCACTTCCAGGAGAGAGCCAATGTATTTACTTACAAACTCGTTTTTACAGCAGAAGCAATAAATGATCTCTTGCAGGGAGAGGGTGAAGCCTCTAATTATTATTTTTAAGGACGTAAACCAAACCCAGGTTAAAAATTATGGGGGACCGACTGTCTTCCTCTTCTTGCTTCCTGTTCTAGACAGGATTCAGGTCTCGGTGATTTCAGCAGAGTCAAAATTAGCACCTGCAAGGACCATGTGTGGAAAGCCACAGTTCTTCCCTACAAACCTCTTTGCCACCACTGCCACGAGAGATTGGCTCCAGCAGCTCCTGCAGGGAAGATGGGTCAGTACATCCCTGGGGGAACTGGTAGATTCCTCATCTCTGGATATCTGTGGATCAAGAGTGGGCACCTTTCTGGAGGAGGTGATTCAGCCGTGGCCAGTGGTGTAGAGGAGATGAGTTAATGGGTGGTCTAACTGGGTAATTACATATGCTGATGAATCCGTAAGATTACGGTGCTGTTGGAAAGGAGCTCGGCAGAATTCCCAAGCTTTTGTGACTGCCTCTCACCAGTTCCCCTGCCCCAGCTGAGGAAAACCATCTCACAAGGAGGCCAGTGCTGAATCTTCAGCCCAGAATTTTGTGTCCTAGTGAGAATGTCCCTGGCTTGATCTACAGTGGGAATTGCTGGGTTGGGGTCTTTGCTCCTGTATTTGTTATAATTCCTGTGGAGGGGGTTTCTGCCCCACTGCAGCCCCCTTCTCCTCTCAGCAAGTCTCTCTGGAGCTCAGAACCAGATCTTTGGCTAAAGGGTTTGGTACAGGTGAATACAAACCTCTTGTTTATCACCTGACTAAATAATCCTGAGGTCAAGGTGGGATTCATCCCATTGGACACCTGCACTGCCGGTAACTCACACCTGAGGTATCACAGAATCCCAGAATGGTTTGGATTGGAAGGGATCATCCAGTTCCAACCCCTCTCATGGGCAGGGACACCTTCCACCATCCCAGGTTGCTCCAAGCCCTGTCCAGCCTGGCCTTGGACACTTCCAGGGATGCACAGGTGGCATTATTCTTTCATGGCCAGTGGAGTCCAGCACTTAACTGGACTTAACTCCATGACTTAACTTCTAATTGAAACTGGTATCTTGACTAGGCCAAATTCCTTGTCTCCTAATTGTGTCCAGTTCTTCCCACCAGACACACGGGACATGTGGGATGGCTGCCTCAGGTCTGTGTTGTAGCCTTCCACGGGAGCTGAATCCCACATGGCTGAGGGGGCCACATCAAGGCTCCCAGTCCTGCCAAAGATTCCCAGTGGTACCTGAGACACCCAAGTGGGGCTGGAAGCCGCAGGTTCCACAGAAAACTTGTGGCACTTGGGAGCCAGGTTTGAGCCCCAAGTGCAGCCGGAAGGGTGTGAAATATCCCCGTGAAATATCTCAACCAAACTGACCCTTCCATGTCCCAAGATATCTCACCAGCTTTTGGAGGCTTGACCCACCTCGTTCTGAGCTTCTGATTTCCAAATGTTGTTAGTCAGTATTAGTAGGAAAAGGAGGTGTAGGAAAGAGTTCCTTGAGGGCACCCTCGATGTTTCTGGTCGATGCTTGGGTGCACCAGAGTGGAGAAAAATGTTCAATCAAGCCTCCAAAAACAGGGATGTGTCAATAGGTGTGTCCGTGCGTGGGTACACGCGGGAAGGGAAGGGAACAGGAGGCAGAGAACATCTGATGGTGGCATCGAGGGTAAACATGTTCTCGTGTTCATGGCTTTGCTTCCACTGCCATTTTCAGCCTTGCAGTTGAGCAATTCCTTCCAAAGAAAGCGTCCTCTCTGCCCTCCTGCTTGGTTGTAAACGGGGTGATGGCCTGTAGGTGAAGAGCTTAGAGACTTTTAAACCCCTGGCATCTTTGTGCTGTCAGATCTTCAGGTGCTCCTGCTTTGTGTGAAACAGCTGATCCCTTCTTATTCCTGCTAAATCGCCTTCTGTTCCTCTGAACCTCGGGGATAATTTGTGAAACTGGGTTCCATTAATTAATGAGTTCATCATTGTAATAAACCCCAGAGCTGTGCTCTAAGACAGTAGTCATAGCACCTCTATACCATTTAGTATGTTATTCCTGTAAAATTCCTTGAAAACTGAACTTTCTCTTTTCCAAGCAGTATGGACAGTTGGGAATTCTTCTATTTCTTAACCCCCCCCAAAAAAAAAAGTTGCAAAACTCCTGAGTGATTTGTTCAGTTAAATATTTCTGGCCAGTCAAAGTATCTCCTTTAGATTCCAACTTTTCCCCATTCTGATGCATTTTCATTGGCACAGGTTGCCCGGCGAGGTGCTGGGTGTCCCATCCCTGGAAACATCCATGGTCAGGCTGGATGGGGCTCTGAGCAACCTGATCAGGTTGAAGACATTCCTGATTGTGCCAAAGGGGATTGTGACGAGGTTTGAAGTTCCCAGACAAACCATTCCTGCACAAGCAGTTCCATGATTCTCTAATTCCGTATGTAGGGTCTAGGAGCATGGGAAAGCTGAAAACCAGGGAGTGAGCAGCCTCCTGCAGTTCTTTGGTGAGACAGAGCTGCTTCTGCAGAGGCTGGGCGGTCCCTGTGGCCACTCGAATTCCTCAGACCCCACATGAGATCCATGGGTGGATTTCATCGTCTCCAGTGGAGCTCCCTTCCCACAGCCTGGGTTTGTCACCGTTCAGATCTCCTGCGAAACCCAGTTATGAGCATTGCATAATCCCCCAGATCCACCACTGCTTCAGCTCTGCAGGGAACGCAGAGAAATCCAAGCTGGAAGGAATCCATCTAAGCTGAGTGACCCTGCAGCTTTATTATTATTATTATGAAGAGGAGGGCTCGTCTTTGGTTTCTAAAGTAAACACAGGAGGGATCTTGGCAGAGGAACGTGCAGCAGAAAGCTGGGATTGCTTTCCTAAATTCTTGGCCGCTTCCCTCGGTGCATGTCAAAGCTGGTATCTTTGCCTAATAGTGATCACCCCTCCACGAGCTGATCACTATCTGGCAGCCTGTCTGCAGCTCCCCAGCCACTCTCAGAAAGAAATCATTAGGGCTGGGATGCTGCACAGGGAGATGTACAGGTGCTGCTCCTGCCGCCTGCCACCCGGAGAGATTCCGGAGTCCTTCCGTGGAGGCTCCATGCCCCCAGCACTGAGGAGTTGTTAGCTCTTCACCCAGAATCTAATTTCACCCCCCAAGTCAGAGATTTGGGGTTCTGCTGCTCCAAGGACAGCTCCCTACCCACTTTCTTTCCTCAGAATCTTTCCCCTCCTACCTGCAAGGGGGATGGTTCAACCTGGACAAGAGAAGGGTTCAGGGTGACCTAATGGGGGCCAGGACCTGAAGGGAGCTCCAAGAAAGATGCAGGAGACTATTTACAAGGGTCTGGAGTGACAGGACAAGGGGGAATGGCTTCAAACTGACAGAGAGTAGGGCTGGATTAGATACTAGGAAAGAATTCTTCCCTGTGAGGGTGGTGAGTCCCTGGCACAGGGTGCCCAGAGAAGCTGGGGCTGCCCCTGGATCCCTGGCAGTGTCCAAGGCCAGGTTGGCTGGGGTTTGGAACAAAGTGGGATAGTGGGAGGTGTCCCTGCCCATGGCAGGGGGCTGGAAGTAGATGGTCTTTAAGGTCCCTTCCAATCCAGGCCATTCTATGTTTCTGTGATTCCGTGATTCTTCCTCTCACCCCCATTTCTTTCACATTCATCAGCCTGACCCCTTCCAGACGTTTTCCATCCAGGCACTGCCTCACCAGTCGAGAAGTTTCCACCCTGGAGAACAGTTCTGTTCCTCTGAGGAACACCAAGGCACCACATCTGCCAAATCACTTGGGGAAGAAACTCTTTGAGCCGCGGCTCCTGGTGTGAGAACACCAGACTCCAGCAGGTTTAGGGACAGGAGCCTGGAGAAGACAGCTTGGTCCTTCTCTGTGCTGTCTGGTGCTGCACACGTGGTGCCATAATGCTCTGGCTGTCCTGTTGGAATTTAGACCAGGTCTGTTGCTTGATCACTCAAAAGACTGGAAGAACCTTTCGTATAAATCACCTTTTTTCACCCAAGAGATTTGGAGAGTGGGTGGCCTGTTATTTGAGAGTCATAAAATCATGGAATGGTTTGGGTTGGGAGGGACCTTAAGGATCACCCAGTTCCACCCCTGCCATGGGCAGGGACACCTTCCACTATCCCAGGTTGCTCCAAGCCCCATCCAACCTGGCCTTGGACACTTCCAGGGATCCAGGGGCAGCCACAGCTTCTCTGGGCAACCTGTGCCAGGGCCTCCCCACCCTCACAGGGAAGAATTTCTTTGTAACACCTAATCTAAATATATCTAAATATATCTAAATATATCTAAATATATCTAAATATATCTAAATATATAAATATATATATGTGGCTTCCTTTCTCCAAAACAGATTATAAAACCTTGACTTAACTTTAGGTCATTGTCACTGTTGAGGGATTGCCAAATGGAGGGATTTTGCTTAGCAGCCCAAGAAAATTAAGCTGCCTTATGGCTGAAACCTCCCTGCCTGTTCCCTTCACAGCAGAATGAATTTGGGGCTGAGGGAGATCCAGCACATCCATTTCAGTGAACAGGAGGGAGCCGCAGACAGTGGTAAAAGTCAGTGCTGTAAAGCAAATTAAACCTTTCCCTTCTCTCTCTGCATCAGGTTTTACTGCGGTTGTTATTCTTTCTGTTGTGAGAGATGATCTCTGAGAGAGAATTTCTCTCTCTCTCAAGGTGTATACAAATGCCAGGACATCCACTGGCATTTTTCCTGTACCTCTGAGCGACTCATCAGTCTGTACCTCCTTAATTTTACTGAGATCTAGCTGAAACATGTCAAGGAGCCATGAGGATTTTTTCCCATGCAAAGCAGTTTCTTTGCA
>VXAD01001913.1:503344-514955 GCA_013399195.1 Dicrurus megarhynchus | reverse complement strand
AAAAAAAAAAAAAATCCAGTTGTTCTGTTGCAGCAGAAATTGCACTTTCATTTGAGAAAAAAATATTGTTCTATAAGCGGCAAAAAAAGTTTGAGCTTTGGTCTCATGGCAGTCCTGTTGCTGGTTTAGTGCTAAATAGGAGTTGTTTTCTCTTTGGGCTCTGGTGTTGCTCATGTGGATTTTCCTCTATGTGGATTTTTTGTTGCCTAGTACTGGGTCATCTTTTCCTGCAGCTCTTCCCAAAGAGAGGGAAGGAGAGGATAAGGAGCTCTCTGCCTTCTGCTGCTTTCCACACCTTTCTGAAAGCTGAATCACGGACCTGAAATGTATTTTTGGAGGAAAGTTTGTCTTTCCTGACCCACTCTCACGTTCCTTTCCCATATGGCAGGACCAAGACCAGACAAATAATCCCCTTAGTCCACTCTGTGACAGAAATGGTCCTCAAAGAGGGTGTGAGATGTGTTTCCATCTATTTGTGACTCTGGAACAGCTGATTCCCTATTGATCAGTCCTTGAGCCGTTCAGAGGCATTGAATGAGAGCAGAGTTGTGACATTTCAGACCAAAGGAGGAGCAGATTCCATGATGAACGAATGATATGAAAGGAAGCACAACCATAATTTATTGCAGAGTACTTAGAAGGTATTTTGATGGATAGTGCAAGTAGATGAAAAGCCCTTTTGGGTTTGGGATTTTTTTTTTCTCAGTTCATTAGTTCAAAGTGAAGCAACTTTTTCATGGTAGCAAAATCAGGCATGTGATCAGAAATCCTTTTTTCCCACAAAAATCAAAACATTTCACTTAACTTTTGAGGTTTAACTTTTTGAGGTTCTGAGTATTTTAAGATAAACATAAAAGATTTTTACAAGAAGGAAATTGTCTTGCAAATCCACCCTCCATAAAACTGTTATTTTTACATCGGTCAGAAAACTTAAGCTTATTCTGAATGCTTGGCAAATGTGACAAACCCAGAAGATTTCAGGGAGAGTTTTTTTGTAATGTAAAAAAATTGTGCCCAGTCCTAGGTGGCAGTTTCAGTAGAGTTGATAAAGTAGTGGAGGAGTTTGCTGTTCCTCAGATGTTTAAGATTTGGACACGGTGACAATGAGAAATGGCAAAATTCCTGATGCAACTGGAGCTGTGCTGTGGGTCTGCAAAGGAAACAATCCCTGAGGTTGCCCAATCCAAACTTCTAATTTGGTATTGATAATCAAAAAAAAAAAAAAAAAAGCACATACAAGTGTGACAACAAGTTCCTTATTGACTGTTTGGGTGCAATAAAAGTCAGTCCTTAAACACATGCTCAGTTTTAAATATGTGCTCAAGCCCCATTGATTCCAGTGTTAACGTGAAGCACTGGCTGAAGTGCTTCTCTAAATCAAGACAAGAGTATTTTATGGCCAGAACAAAAAGTAACTGTAGGATTCATTAGAGGGAAAAGAAAAAAAAAAAAGAGAGAGAGAGAGAAGAGAGAGAGAGAGTGCAAAAGGAAGGAAAAACAAAGAGGAGGAAACTTTATGGCTCCGTAAACAGCTGTAAGCAATGTCTCTGGTCGGGTCAGACCGGTCTGAGTTGACAAGGCAGTGTCTCCAATTATATAGCATGCTGTAGCCTGTAAAAATGAAATCAATTTGTTATTTTTCTGGGAGAACATTATAGCGTGAGTTCACACATTTGGTGAGCCTGATGACTCAGTGAAAGCCAGAGGAGGAACTCTCAGACCTCTCTGCGTGTGTGTGTGCACAACTGAGGGGCTGTGTGTGTTTAGCACAACCCAAAGCGTATTCACAGCACCTTCTTGAAGGAGAGGGGGAGAAATGGGAGTAATTTGCTTTATTAGAGCAGTGGACAGTGAAAATCCTGCTGTTCTTACCTAAACCCCAAAAATGACGGCGCTTTCCATCCGTGCTTCTCATTTCAAAACTGGCTTCATCACGGAGGAGTTTCAGGATAAAATTCCCCCAAGCACTTAAGCACTTAAGCAATTTAGAAGTCCAAATCCAATCTTTGCAGGGATCTGAGGTCTTTGAGCCCAGTCCTCCGAGGTATTTAGCACTGACATAGCCCAGACCAGACCTCAGCGCAGGGGGATGAGCCTTAATGAGAGGTTTGAAACCACAATATGTACTTTATATTGCTGATCATTTAAAAAAGGTTCAAGCTGGGATGCTTTAGGGGTGGGGGGGAACAAGGAGCATTAGGACTAGCCACAGTCCTAATTATTATTGAAATTCAGAGTAGGAGTCTAAATATCTTTACACAGTGTAGGCATTTTTCATTGCCTAATACGTTGCTTTATCCCTTCCCTCCTTTCCCCTAATTTAGCACACCTGACCCAGAAAATTACAGCTATTTTCACCTAAAACTTCATTCCAGTGCCCAAGTTATATAAGCATTGTGCTGGGGAGAAGGAGGCAGGTTCTTTTCCAGGCCAGCCAGTCGTTGCCTCACAAACACACATTCTTTCCATTTGTCATGAAACCCTGAGAGGGGTTAGGCTGGGAGAAGTCAGAAGTAAGGCAGCAAAGGTGTTTACATGAAACTTTAAATTACTCCCCTTTCATTTGCAAGTAACTGTTGTTCCTCGTCCCAGGTAAATTTATCCATCAGCAATATCATTAGATGAGTTCATTATAACCACAAGATTTACAGCGCTCATAAACTGCAGTGTAGGTGGCAGATTAAAATGTTAAGGCTTACACATCTCTAAAACCCTGCACTGCCATCCTGGCACATTTTTATGAGATAAATGCAGCTGGATGGAGGCAGATCTCAGCCAGGGAGACCTCCAAGGAGAAGCCCCGGATGTAGGATGTGGTATGGAAGCACCACCAGGGTCACTGGGACCTGGATCCAGGCTTGAAAAAGTGGTTTGAGGGGCCATTATTCCGCTGGCTGGGTTGTTTTTCAGATGACATGTGTAGCAAAGGAGTTAATTGCCTTGGGTAATTAAAGAGTTCCAAAGACTTTTTCCAAGAGGCCGGGTTGTTAATACTTGTATTCTCTCCTCTTCTGTTCTGTAGATCCTAAGGGAAGACAAAGTCCAAGCAACATCTCTTGCACTTAGAGTGGAAGGTGCTGAGTGTTGTGGTGTGCCTTAGTTCCTGTGGGAATTCGCTGTCCCGGCCAAACCTCAGCTCAGGGAATTTTGCTTTCTTAGCACCTACTTGAAGCTGCCACTGAGTTTATTATTTTTCAAACCCAGCCTCAAACTACTCCAAATAAGCTGCTGTAGTCCATGTTAGAGATAGCAAAGGCTTTTCTTGGCCTCTTCATCCAGCTCTCCAAGGATTTCTGAGATTCAGTGAAAAAAAGGTGAAATTCCCGGTTCCTACTGTTAGATTGTATAAAAAGGTGTCCAGTTTATGCTCCTCATTTTTCCACAGCCAGTGCTGCCTCCTGGGCATCTCCAGTGATTCAGCCCACCTATCTGAGGCATCTCTCTCAGGATGGGCTGAGTTGCCCTCTGGAGATGCTGATCTTGCTCCACGGACTCCGGTAGACAGAGTAGACAGAGCTTGGCCGAGATTCCAAACTTTTAAATGGTCAAAGTCGGGTGAGGTGAGTCCCACGCTCAGAGATCCTCTGATGAAAGGTGCTGGAGAAACACAGTGCTGCTGCATCATCACCATCACCATCGTTGTTATTAATACAGGGCAAGGGTGAGGGAATTATTCTGGGAGAAAAGTCACCTCCATGCCTGCGTGTTTGCAGGATTGGACTCGGCCACAAAATTATGCGCATACTTTTGGGGTTAGAGGAGAAAAAAGGATTTAAATATAGCCCTTGTGCTGTACTTCGAGATGAACAAAGAGGTACCCAACAAGAATAGTTAATCCAGTAGGCTGCAGCCTTTTTCCTTTCCAGGCTGGAAGAAAAAAAAATCTGGAAGGACAGACACCTGCACAGTGAATTTGAGCTGACTAACAAGCTTAGATTTCTTTTTGTGAACCTCTTCGGAATGCCTTAGTCATGATAGTGAGATGCCCAGAGCCAAATGTTGAAGACCCTACTGCAATCCATATTGCAGGCACTCATAATTTTTGAATTAAAATATGACACTTCTGTAATAAGACTGCTTAGGCCTAAGCTTGATTGTTTCTGGTTCATACAAAACAAAAAAACAACCTCCAAACTGAAAAAATATCTTTCGTCAGAATCAGTTACTTGATTCATGTCTTCTACAGTCAAACCTATCATTTTGCTGATCTGTGTTAAGGTGGTTTCCAAGTTTTCAACTAAAACATCAATTAAAATTTTCATTACTCTCCACATTTTGTAGCTGCTTGGGTTTGGGATAGTTTTAATGTCATAGAAGAAAACCACTTCCATGAAGGAGGGACATTAGTGAGCAGAATGATTTCCTTTTCCATTTAAAATAATGGGGTATGACAAGTTCCACTTCCTTTCTTTTCATTCTAAAATTACTCTAGGTTTTGTTTTCATCGTAAAACGGAAATAATCACAGCATATGCCAGAATATTGGTATTTTCTGTGAAAAATAAGGCCATTCAGTGAATGTAGAATTAGTAAGTTTCTTCTGCCTGTCCACCCACCTGGTCCCTGGGCTGGCGGTTCAAACCATAGACTCATAAAACATAGAATGGCCTGGGTTGGAAGGACCTTAAGGATCATCCAGTGCCACCCCCTGCCATGGGCAAGGACACCTTCCACTATCCCAGGCTGCTCCAAGCTCTGTCCAAGCTGGCCTTGGACACTTCCAGGGATGGGGCAGCCACAGCTGCTCTGGGCAACCTGTGCCAGGGCCTTGCCACCCTCATAAGGAACATTTTTTTTCCCAATATCCCATCTATCCCTGCCCTCTGGCAGTTTGAAGCTCTCCCCTCTTGTCCTGTCTCTCCAGGCCCTCGTAAATAGTCTGTCTCCATCTTTCTTGTGGCTCCCTTCATGTCCTGGAAGGCCATGATGAGGTCACTCTGAAGTCTTCTCTTTTCCAAGCTGAATAAACCCGATTCTCTCAGCCTTTCCTTATAGGAACAATGCTCCATCCCTCTAATCAACTTTTTGGGCTCGCTCCAGCAGGTCCACGTCCTTCCCGTGTCTCTTCACAAGAGTCTTGTGGACATATGTGTGTCCACAAGAGCGGAAGAGACCCAGGAAGTTCAACTCCATCTCCTGTCCTGGTCTCTACCGCTGGGATATTCTTCCCAGCTTCCAGTTGTCCGTGTTAGATGGACACCACATTTCATCTGTCTTGTGTCAGCTCTGTGCAGTGAGGGTTTATGGGAACGGATCATGGTTGACTTAGAGATCCTACCCCAGGAGCCTCTTGACATTTGGTGCCATTGGCCATTCATGGCAGCCTCCATTTTTCGAACCTCCACAGCCTTCCAGCTGCTCATTTCTCCCCAAAATGTGTTTTTAGGCAGCCTCAGATACATGGATTTCATGCTGGTCAGCTTGAAGGTTTATGGTGGGAGACTGGAGAGGGTCTATCTGGGATGTTGTAGGATGGAGTAAGGGCTCCCCACTCATTCCCTGCTTCCTTGTGAGCCCCTCTGCTGCCTGTAGATGTGAGACAACACTTGAGGGTTTTCCTTACAGCTTTTCAGAACCTGTGGACACTTCTCCAGCCACCTTCTCAATTTCAGTATTTTGGGATCATAATAACACAGATGTGTTGTGAAAATGCATCTTTTTAGACAAACCGCTGTACACAATTTGTCCCCGCTTTCATCACATGGCTGAGATTCATCTTCCAAGGGATGTGGCACCACAGAGCGGCAGCCAAAATGAGTGAGAAAGGAACGGGGGCTGAGCTGAACCTCTGGAAAGCTGGATGGATTCTAAGAAAGAATTTGGAGGAGGTTGACTTGCTTTTAGGGGGTTCCTTGCAAAGGGGGAAGCACTTCAGTCATCTACAAGAGAACATCAATCCCCTCTGTTATGAGCAGATGGGCATCCTTGGATTTGACTTCTTTACCAGGACTGGGTGAACAAAAGGAGCAAAATCCTGTGCTGTTGCTCAGTTCTCAGTACTTGGTGGGATTTAAGCGCACTCAGGGCCTTATCCTGGGTCATTTGGTACGTTGCAGCCTTGCTGTTCAGCATTAATAAATGCAGTTATTTTCCCTGTGTCGGGGACTCTGGAAGGATGTCCCTGGAGGAAGCTCTCAAAAGGCCTCTCCAAGATGAATAGCAAAACAAAGCTCCTGCAAAGCTCAGGAATGACGGAATTCAGGGAGAAGCAAGCAGGTGTGGGAGTCTCCACACGCTGCTCCTGATGTGTCAAGGACTTTTGACGTGCTGAGAAGGTGGTGACCTTGAGGAGTCACTAGAGTGGTGCTGTACAGCGAGGTTACCCAGAGCTGAAGCTTTCTCTTTTTCTGAAAAAAGCTCTGAGCAGGTATTTCCTGCATATTTCTCCCTCCTAACCTGGCTGGGGTGTCCATTCCAAGAGGGAGGGTACATGTAATTTATTAAGAAGGTGGCCAGGTACTTATTTACAACGGCTCTGCTGAAGGAGCAGATAGATTGAGATAAGGGAAATGAAGAGCTCTCTAGGTGTGTTGGCAAAGAAAAATGCTCACTGGAGGTTGAATTAAACACTTCAGGGCATGCAAGGCTTAAAGATAAGCCAAGAACTTTGGCTGTGGACATACAGAGCAGTGTTTTCATGGCTCCTCCTGTGCTAACGGGAAGAAAAGCCTGATTGGTTGGAAAGACACAACTCTTTGACCCTTTCCCTTGGCTCAGACTTGAGCAGCGCCTGTGCTGGGCATGAGTGTGTTTGTAAAATGGAGATCTTCAGGAATTCTCTGGTGGAAAAGGAGAGGTTGGGGTCAATGCATCCAGGAAGTGTTGGTGCTTAAGGAATTTGGAGGTGGTGCCTGGTTAGACCACAGTAGATGACACTTGGCCCATTTCTCGACACCACATTTTCAAAATTACCCACATGAAGGAGATTGTTTAGGAGGAGAACTCAGGAGAGTGGAAAAAATGCAAATGCCAGGTTTGATCATTGGAAACAGTGAGAAAAAAATGAATGATGGGAGCTACTAGAGAGTTGAGCAACACTGCAATGAGATTCTGATCTTTATAGACTTTCCCAACTTTTCTAAAGGTTTGGTTGTTGGGTTGTTGTTGGGTTTTTCTGGGTGGAGGAGAAGGTTGGAAGGTTCATAAGGTTCCCACCTGATGATCAATAATAGTGACAGGGAGCTGAAAGAACTGGGTTTTCTGAAAGATATATTGACTTTAGAGAGGGAGAAAGTGTTTACACCTGGAAGCAAAGTAGAAACCAAAAGAGGGTGCTCGGGGAGATGTTATCACACTCCAGAGGCTGCGAGCGAGCCAGGAGGAGGAGGACTGTGATCAGCTCTACTTAGCAGCAGAGCCACTTCTCACGGAGAGATGTTTTGAGATTCCACCCTGCACCTTCAGCTGAAAGTCAAGGGACTCCACATTGCCCCATGAAATGCCAAATTTGCCTTGCACCATCTCGGGGCCTGATGACACCTTGAGAACAAGGCTCTTGCTGGAGGTTGTCTTTTGCAGATTAAACTTCCCAGGCTGTAACGCAGATCAAAGCAAGGTGTGACTGTTTCCCTGCTGTATTGAGCAGGGAGCAGTGTGAAAAAGCAATTAGAGGTATTTCTATGTGTTTTTATTTTTATTTTTTTAATCTTAGATGATCTTCCCAGCAACGGAAACAAATAGTTGAGGGCACCAATCTATAAGCTCCTCTTCCTATGACTGGTATTTTCATTCTACCACTGTAGTAACCACCAAAAAAAGCCCCAGAGAGAGGCTTGAGTTTAGCTGCTCATATGACTAAAATTTATGAGTCTGGAATCCTAACTTTCATCAGGGTCCTACTGAAATAGCTCAAAAAAATCCTCCTGGCTTCACAACATGGTGGACGGAGCCTGAAACAGGTTGATGGTGACTCAGTGGATGCTTTATCTTTGTTGGGAACTGGGTGAGAGACTTCGGAAAGCTTTGGGAAGGATGTTGGTGACTGAAGCTGATGTGGAAACAAGCTGTACAAATGTTCCCAGCAAAGTTAACTTCAGACTCTGGAAAACATCCACATTTTGGACTCTCTGTAGTCAATGGCTGGAGGATGAGTAGGAACAACTAAATTCATGTTCTTCCCTGGAAACTTCAATGAAGGCATCTCTACACATGGTTTACAGAGACAGGACCACCTACCTCCTGATCCTAAAGCTGTGAATACCTCCTAAGTCCCAGTTTTGGGGGGGTTCAATGGATTAACAGGTCCTCTGAAGACTGAAAAAGTGTTTTAGAAGGTGTCTTTAGTCCAGAAATTGTGGTCCAGTGTTTTGTATAATATTTAACAGTGAAACAAAAATGTACACTTGGCATGGGCTCTATTTCACAGATGGTTTTCTGCCCATTGTGTGCGCTGAATTAATCTAAAGCTCAAAAAACCCCGCATCTAGCCACTGAGATAAGGAAAATGAGCTTAATGGGTCCTTTCCTTGGTTTTCTCCTGTGGGTCCCTGCAGGCTCTTGCAGGAACTTGTCTCCTTCCTCCAGCTGAGCTCTTTGCATGGCCTTCAACACAGGGCTGAACTTCCCTGGGTGGGACTGTTTCAAGGAACTTATCCATCCTCGATGTCAGGGATCGTGGCATGATTCACCTGGAGGTTCCAGGGTGCAGACATGCCCCACTCCACCAGTCACCCAGCGGGGTTTGACAGTCTCGCCAGCACAGCCAGTGGGGGCAAGGCCATGATTCACCCCAGCCCGAAGCACACACCTAAACTGGGCAGGGGAAATCGTGGCTTGCAAGGGTGTGCTTCTCTCCTCTGACTGATTACAAAAGCAGCCTGGGGTGAGCAGATCAGCTGGAGACACCCCTGTCACAAGCACTGGAATGTGGGTGTCAGGGACACAATTTCAGGTCAGGGAGAGCTGCCTTCCTCCCTTTTAATGCAATGGAAAAAGAGGGGCACTTCTGGAGGACAGTTCATTCCATTTGTCTCAGCTTCCCTCCCTGGAGTAGGATGAATTGTCCCATAATGTTGAGATTAATCATGTCCCAGAAGTTCAGCAGAGGTGGGAAGAGTCACCTAAGTTTAGGAAATCAGCTGGAAATCCTTTGCTTTTCCACACACCTTCCACCTTGTCCATCTAAAGTTCATTTACTGATGGGCACGTTCTTGGCTGAGCTGATTATCCTGGTTCTGAACTCCTACCTGGAGCCATTTGGGATCCAAAAATGAATGTTCTTATGCCCCATTTGCCTGGAAATGACGGATTTGTAAAGCTTAGCCTCCAGTTAGCAAAGCCCTTGCGATGTGGCTCCTGACCACGTGAATGTCCACCTCCTTTTCACTTCTGTCCCCTCTTGACCAGGTCCCCTCCAGGAAAGGAGTTAATTGGCTGCAAGGACCCTTCTCTTTCAAACAAAGACAGTCACTTTAAATTAATTTTTATCCCAGCCTAGAGAACTGCTAAAGTCAAGCTAATTTTCTGCTGGAACCTTCTTGAGCAACCACAGTTATTCTTGTGTTATTTTTTAAGTCAGAGCAAAAGAGAGCGAAGGCTTTATTCCCTGACGGCCCTGTTGATAACTCAAACACACCAGGCTGTTCCCAAATGAAAACCACACAGCAAAAATGAATGTAAACAGAAATACACACTGCCCAGGCAGGTTCCTCTTTGTCATTAATTCAGGGCAGAAAAGACAATCAAGAGATTTAATTAGAAGAAAAGGAAATTATGCTCTAAAAATCCCTTCAGTTTTAGTAATCAAGGTTATTATTAGAAGCACCAGTAAAAACACTTAAAAAATCTATCTAATTAGCTGCATATCTGCTGATCTCCCTGCAGAGCTGACTTGTTTGTCTCCAAAGCTTCACCAACATAAAGGTTCGTGGACGCTCCTTTCAAGACTTCCACTGGGCTGAGCACAGAATTTGCACTCGAATTTAATTAGGACACTTTTTTGGTTGTTGGTTTGGTTTGGCTTTAATTTCGCTCCCCTCACTTTAGCCAAAGCGCCACGGAATGATGCTGTTCCCCTTCCCAAATTCTTGGTGTTGCCCTTCCAAAGACTTGGAGCTTGATGACTTCCGCTGCTGGAGTTACTACTTTGGGTAGCTCTGCAAGTGCTTTTGACTGGGTTTCCTCAGCTGCTAAAGTTTCCTATAAAACATCTTGTAGGGGTGTGCTTGTCTCTCAAAGACAGAAACACGTTTGGCCCCCTGGTTGCAAAGGAAATTTTCTTTGGGAAGAAGCAGCACAATGATGGATTAAGGCTTGGGGAGGATAAACAAAAGGGAAGGAAGATATTAAAAGTAGAGTTTCTTGCCTTGCTGGGCCTGTAGGGAACTTCAGGAGAGAGATGTTGTTGTTTTGGGGAGGGATGACAGTGAAAAAGATGTTTTCTGGTGATGGGAATGCAGAGGAACTGAAGAGGTTGATTTTCTGTCCCCATTCTTGTGAACCAAGTACAAAGGTGAAATCCAGCCTGACAGCATCTCTTTTTCCCCGGTTTTTTTTTTGCCCAGGTCCTTGGCAATTGGTCACCAGTATTCCTCCCTGGGGACTCAGCCCATCCCGTGCGGGAGCATCCCGGGCCTGGTGCCCAAGCAGCTGCGCTTCTGCCGGAACTACGTGGAGATCATGCCCAGCGTGGCAGAAGGTGTAAAGATTGGGATCCAGGAATGCCAGCACCAGTTTCGAGGGAGGAGGTGGAACTGCACCACCGTCAATGACAGCTTAGCCATCTTTGGGCCCGTGCTGGATAAAGGTGAGTGAGGAGCTGCGGGTTTGGGAAGACCAATGTCCATGGTGGAGTGGAAGCAGAGATCTTGGGAAACCTCCTGTGAACTCATTCCTTTCGGAAAAAAATATCCTGTAAAATGTCCTGCAAGAGACACAATTTGAGTGTGATAAAGGAGTGAGGTTATCTCAGTTCCAGCTTGGAGCAGGAGGTTGGACTAGAGACCTCCCCGAGTCCCTTTCAGCATGAATTATCCCACGAACCTACACCCCTGGGAAGGAACACTGAGGATCATTGTGTTTGCAGTGGTCAAGCTGGACCTGGCTCCTTTTCTGACCCTGTGCTGTGATTTCAGCTCTCTAGATGATGGCAGAGGGGAAATGATGGGCTGTTGGGGATGGTTTCTAGGGACTGGACTTATCAGATAACATCAGTTTTGATACTGTTATAAAATACAATGAAGATCAAAGGCCTGGGGAAATCACCATCAATTAATGGTTCTGTTTTCCTTGGTTATGAGCACAGCAAATTAGGACAGGGTGCAAATTCAGGTAACTGTTTTTGAACCCCTTGATAACAGTGGGAGCTCTTAGAAATGTTAGAAATTTTAGAAATGTGGGAACTCAGAAATGTTTTGCCCTAAGTTGTTGAATCCTGTGAGATTTACTCAGCTAAACCTGAGTATCGGGTCTTTTCCCATGTAAGTTGGTAGGAGCCTATTTTAGCCTGTGAGAACTCCTTTATCCTTCTTTGCCCGTGTTGTGTGTCTTTTAAAGTCCAGCTGGTCTCACTAAGTCTGGGATAAGTTTTGCCTTTTAGCACAAAGCGGTTCCTTCCTTCCTTCCTTCCTTCCTTCCTTCCTTCCTTCCTTCCTTCCTTCCTTCCTTCCTTCCTT
>VXAD01001913.1:438653-503306 GCA_013399195.1 Dicrurus megarhynchus | reverse complement strand
TTCCTTCCTTCCTTTCCTTCCTTCCTCCCTTCTGCCCTCATATGAAAGAGGAGGCAGCATCTGGAATAGTTGCAGGGAATCTGTTGTATATAATGGATCTACACCCACTTTGGGGTGTGTTCTGCAGTGCTTCCCATTGTTTTTTTTAACTTTTTCCCCTGCTGCATTACTCAGAGGAGATTTGGGCATTTTCTTCCACTAGACCAGGTTGCTCCAAGCCCCATCCAACCTGGCCTTGAGGACTTCAAGGGATGGGGAGTCTATGACCTCTCCCGGGCATCGTGCTCCCAGTCTGGGATGATAAACCCCACATCTCCTGTAGCAATTATCCTTGTGGATAAACTGCTCCTCACCTCCCTGCTGACCGAAGGAACCCCGATCCCACAATCTGCCAAACTCTCTTATCTCACAGCGGTGTCGGCACCAAGGGTCTGTCCCTGCTCCAGACTGGAGGCTTTCGGTAGCCGGGCTCAGGGAGGGAGAGGAGACTGGGACGATTTCATAACTGAAGAATGTTGTTCCTTGAGGGAGAATCAAACCACCCTTCAGTTTTGCTTCACCTACAGCAGGAGGGGAGGGGGGAGAAAAAAAACAGCTCAGTCGCATTCTTGTGCGGCAGATCCCCCAGGGTAGGAACATACTTGAGCTCCTACCCAGAAAGAGAGAAGGGGAAAAGGAGAGAGGGAAAGCAAGGAAGCAAAAATCTGTTTTACAGCTTGGATTTTAAGTCACCCAGGATCTGAGTGCAGCTCTCGTGTGAGTCAGTGGGGACCCCGTCCCCCTCAGCACAAACCAGAGCAGCTCCTAAAGCATCTCCCCTTTGCCTCGCAGACTATCTGCTCTCCTTTCACTGAAAAGGACCGATTTTAATGCCCTCAGGAAATCCTTTCCAGGCCCAAATCTCACTGAGGCTGCCTCGCTGTCTGGGCTGCCCTTGCTGCTGTGGTACCTCATTGCTCATTCAGGGCTAGGCTCGAGCTGTGATTCAGCAGTGCCAAACTGTCACCAGGCTCTGGTCCTGTTAAGAGCCATGTTCTGATATCTCATCTAAAACCAGACTCTTTCTCCCCATTAGCCTTCTTGTGGAAAAAGATCCCACGTGTTTTAGCTAAGACTGTATTTATGTATATTTTTTTAGCCAGGCCTAATCTCCAGAAGTCCCTTCCAACCCTAACAATTCCGGGATTCTCAAAGAATCACACATTAGACAGGAATGGCATTGATGAGCCCAGCTACCAGGGAATGGTGATGTCCAGGGGATCCTGACCTGCTGCTATTGAAGGCTACACTTGACAGGCCTCACCCTAAATCCCTCTTGCTCTTTGTGTGTCACCCAGGGCAGAGGAAGAACAGAAATCCCCCATCCCACCCTATTGGACTACTCGGGTTTGCAGGTCCTTGGCTGTGAATAAACCTTCCCTAGTCAATTGTTGGCAGAGGTGTGAACTCCCCATCCCAGGGAGTGTCCAAGGCCAGGTTGGACGGGGCTTGGAGCAACCTGGGAAAGTGGAATGTGCCCCTGCTCATGGCAGGAGGGTTGGAATGAGATGAGTTTTAAGGTCAAGGCTGTGGAATAGGGTTTTTCTCCTCCTCTGTGGTCTTGGGAGCATATGGGCAGCTATGCAGCTTCATGGAGAAACCTTCAGACAGTGCCACTGATGGGTTTTCCTTGACAATCCCCAGGAAATGGGAGTTTTGGTCAGCCTAGACTACTTGGAATGCAAAAAACAGGATTCCTGTATGGGCAAAGAAGTAAGCCTGATCTCTTTCTCTCTACCTAAACCTAATCTGTTTAGAATTAGAAAATAATTTCTAATATAAAGCCATTACAACTCGTTTCTAGTCTCACAGAAACTCAAATCTCAGCTGCTGGACAGTAGAAAGAACCTCTCACTTGGATTTTTCCAACAGCAATATCTAAAGGAAAAATGTAATTGTTTATTTCTTCACCTGTATTCTATAAGGTGGAGAAAAACATGGCCATGGCCACATGACCTGAAATGACCACCTGAGCCACAGCTCCTGCTCAGCCACTCACCTGAGAGGTCTGGCAGTTTTTAAGGCATCTGTCGCACCTTTCAGTCTACAGAGGAGAAGGGAAGATTTTTGAGTTGCCTCTAAAGATACGCAGGATAAAACTTTGGAGGATGTAGGAGAAGGACACCCCGTCACTGCCAGCAGAAAGTGGACAGTGCAACCTGACAGGCATTTTCCATCTCCAGCTGAAGTGCTGTACACTGGGAATTGTGCCTTTTGCATTAATTTCAGCTTTTGTGGGCTGGAGAGGCTGTTCATGCTTAAGCTGTGAGTTTAGAGTCTCTCAATGCCGCGTGAGCTCTCTTTGAAACTCCTCTGGGCAGAAATATGAACCAAACTCAAGAGAAGGAATACAATAAAAGCTTATCATGGCCCTGTCTCTTTAAAGGACCCTCAGCGGATAATTAAGTCAAAATAAAAGTTTCCTCTCTCTCCTCCCCCCATTCAATAAAAGTAAATTACCTCCAACTATTTAAGCCCGCAGTTCGTTTAAATTTAAAAAGGGAGCCCTTGTCTATCTATTTCTTTCACTCACTCCCACCTCCTTCTGCTAAAGACTGGCCGGGGCTTTAAACCTGCCAGCTGGGCTGAGAAATGGTTAATAGTTATTGTGGAGGAGCAGCTTTTAATGAACTATTGAAGAATGATACATTGATGGAGTAATGGGAGTTTAAGTCTCTCTGTAATGAAACAGGTTCTCAGCGCCGACCCATTGTGGTGTAAATACGGCACGTCTCTCCCACTGTTTGGTCAGGACTAAATAGCAGAGGCCAGAGGGGGGTCAGCTTATGGGGTCTCCGCTTTAGTTAATCAATCTGATTGGATTAGGGTCACTGCGATCCCTAATAATGTCAAAGGTTACGCCAAACTGGATTAAATGCTTTGTTGGGGAGGGCTCGGATTCTTTCAGCTTCGGCCGGCAGGGCTTGTTTATTAGACTTTAACACTCGTGTGCAGCCTTGGGAAGCCGCTCCGGCCCTTTTTGCGTCCGTCGGGCGCGCGAGGGGGTTGGACCGAGCCGGGGCGGGGGTGTCCCGTGGCTCTGCCCGGTGTGCCTGCACCCATCGGATGTGCCCTCCGAGGACATGCATCAAACTCCCCAGCGGACAAATGAGAGCCTGGTGGGTGACGCGGGGCCCGGGAGGCAGAAATTCATCCCGGAAATAATGGTTGGCCGCCGACCCCGCTCCAAGGCAAATGTCGAGAGTCACAACAGCGGTGGAGTGACCCACTGCTCGTGTCCCTCGGGGTTAATCCCGTCTCTGTCCAGCGAAGCCGTGTCCTTTCTGGTGCAGCTCCTGTTTGGGCAGCCACCAGGGTGAGCGTGGAATGAAATACGGAGTATTCAAGACCACTGGATTGCTTTGCCATTAAACTGGAGGGGTGTCTTGCCTTCCAGCACTTCCATCTCAAAGCAAGGTGGTATGGGATGTCCCCGTCATCTTGCCCAGACTGAGCACAAAGCTCAAAACTTTCCTGTTCTCTTCCCTCACCGTGTTCCTGCAGACGACACCGCCTGACAGACACGGCAGGGTGTCCTTCAGGAGGTGACACCAAACAATCCCTTTGCAGGTCCCTCGGCAGGGGAGAGGGGCAGCACTAACAGTGTGGTACTGGCAGAGCTCTGAGATCCCTGGATCTCCAGGGCCTCATTCCTTCCCACAGCAGAGCACACGATGCATGTTCACGGCCTGACGGGACTGTCAGATTATCCAAGCAGGCTTCTTGCATGATCCAGACTGGAGAATTTCCCCTCGAGACCTCTGGAATGAAACCAAAATCTGAATTTGACTACAACATCTCTTCCCAAAGGACATTTTGCCTTGACATACCACCAAGAGATAGACAGCCTCCTCTTTACAAATCTCCTCCGCTGCTCTGGTGTTGACAACCAGCCCCTCTATTTTCTCTTCTGGCAATGACCATTTTCTTTGCTACTTAGGCTTCCTAAAAAGTTAAAACTGGGGCCTGCAGAAGAGCAGCAGGTCAGCAAAACTTTGGGTCCTTTATGCCAGACAGCGAGACAGGTTGAGGTGGTTCCAGTTGTTGCTGGGGTCCTCCAGGGCATGATTCATCTGATGTATTCCAGACAGTTAGGATTAAATTATTCACACCCTGACGTTCCTACATCTCTCCATCAATCACTGAGGGAATCCAGGGAGACCGGCTCTGGATGAGAAGACTCTTGCTCCCAGGGACTACACATGAAGGGCAGAGCTCTGTCTAGCTCCTGAGAGATGTGGGATTCAAATCACATCCAGTTTCTTGTGGAAGGCTGGGCATTGTCACCTTTGAAGCCAGGCTGATTTTGGACTTGGCTTATTTTTGAAGTTATGCTATTTTGGACTCTAGACTTTTTGGGGATAAGCCCCATGTATTCTTTCCCTCCAGAAAGCCCAAAGCTGTATTCAAGTGTTGACTCTTCACCTCTGTGGATGAGAGAGCTCACCTTGTGTCTGGTGAAATCCATGTGAATTTTCCCCCAGATTAGGCAAGAATGGAACCAGACTTTTCAATTCAGTTATAATCCCTCGGAGACACGAGTCTCCTCTGTACTTTTTTCTTGCTGTGTCATAACAACATCACTCCCTGGGCTCCCTGATAGGCCTGATCTCATCTCCCAAAGTTAGATGTCAAAGTCTGAGCGAGTCACCCCAGGCTCCCTTTGTAGGCAGTGGAGAGCAATCGGCATCTCCGGGGAGCAATTCATCTGACCTATCTCAGACACCTATCTCAGGATAACATGAATCATAGCAAGATGTTTATTTCTCTCCATTGACTATAGAGGGAGCCTAGGGCTACAGCCTCAGACTTCCATTGGAGGCCCAGTTTGGGGGCAATTTCTTCCCACCCCTCACATTTCTCCTGTTAGAAAGCAATCCTGACATCCAGTCCCAGCTGGAGAGGCCATTTTAATGATGGAGCCACATGGCACTGGAAAGGATCTCCTGGACCACTGAATGCAGACAGTCCCTTGCTATTTAAGGCATAACAACATCTCATAATGGTTTAAAATTAATATGTTTAGCAGATCTCATCATATTTTCCTGATGGCATTCTGGCATCTCGGTTGTCTCCGAGCCAAACGTTTTACCCCCTCCTTTTCCCTGCTCTGGATCAGCCTTCTCCACTTCTGCAATAAAGTAAGGCATGAGCAGAAAGCCACAAGATACTGATCCATCCAGGAGGTTTGTTACATGTAGGAGGTTCTCTCCGCTCTCTCATGAAACTCTTCCCAAGAGGATCTGATTTCCAACCACACCCCGTCTACCTCTCCGCTAATGGCAATTTGGGCAGCTGCCCTGGTATCAACAACGGAGATCTACAAACTCTACCCTGTAACTATGGGGAAGGAAACTGGAAGGATCAGGATTGAAAATGCGACTGTGCAAGCTCCTCTCAACCATCAGGATGCATAAATCCTGCAGGCCAGAGGTTTGCCAGCGCTGCTGGGGGAAAGGCTGGCACATCCTGGCTCCAGACGGGAGCACCAGTTGGGTTTGGTGTCCATGCAAAACTGAGCTTGGAGCGGGGATTGCTGCATGGGGTGAGGGGATGCTGCACTGCTGAGTCCATTCCAGCCCACAGGACAGCCCAAATTCCTGGCTGCAGCATTCCTGACCTGGGTTTTGGGTAGCTAGCTCAGTCCAGGCAGCATGCTGGAGCTGCAGCACGTTGGAGAAGCAGTTTGGGGAGACCTGGATGAGCTGTAGCCGCATCCCTGGTTTGCAGCCCACAGAGTCCTGGGTGATTTGCAGTTTCCCCTGAGCCTTGGCAAGAGCTGCAGGTTGCAAGGGCAGCAAGCAGAGATGATGAGGAAAGGTGCCAAGGTGTTATCCCTCAACTTTTGGGAGCAGGAGACCAATGAGGTGGTGAGGAGCTCCTCCTCTTGCTGCTGGAGCCAGGTAGGGCCATCAGAGGGGTCACTTCATCTTCTTGTGGCTTCAGAGGTGTCCGAGGACAAGCCCTGGGCTGGGATGGCACCTAGGAGAGTGTGGTTAACATCACATCTGGCTGCATCTGCCTCTCCATCCCCTCGGGTCCGTGGGCTCAAGCGTTTTTGGGGTTTCTTTGGGGCCCTGACCTCATCACCTCCCTAGCTGCAGAGCGATCCCGGGATAAAGATCTGGCTCCCGCGCATCTGGAGAGGAGACAGCCCGTGTAAACAGCTGTACACAGCCAACACCCAGGCGCAGGCTGCAAACCCTGAGAGGAACCATGGGGAAAAGGAAATGGCAGCAACTCCAGGAGCCGAGCCCTTTTGCTTTCTGCACTCCCTCCACCTCCCACTGCACCAACCCTCATCTGTCAACCCTGACATGCGGGGGGTGGGGGGGTTGTTGGCTGGGGGTTTTTTTTGGTTTTTTTTGGTTTGGGTTTTTTTTTTTTTTTTTTTTGTCCTGGCGACTTGAACATTAGACGGGGGATCAGGGAAGGGAGAAGGAACAAGACAGCCCGTGGCTACAAAACCGGTGGCGTCTCCCCCGGCGGCGGGAGGCACTGGAAACTTCTGCCTCGGGCTGCGCTCACAATGCGCCGGGCTGGCAGGGAGCAGGCTGCGCGGAGTTATGGATTTATTTCCTTCCCCCCATCCCCTCCCCTCCTTCCCCTCTCCCTGCTGGGTACACTGCATTCCCCAAACTGGGCTCAGGTTGGTTGCAACAAGGAGCTCCCTCTGCCGCATCCCGAGAGTGCCAAGTCCAAGCGTGGGAGCTAGTCCTAGACAAAAGGGAACAGTAGAGGGAGCTGATTAACATCCCTTTGTCCCGGGAGAATCCCAACCCCAAATGGGCCCTTGGCGCTCCACGGGAGGCACAAACACACACACACACACGCATGGACGGGAGCCAAGCAGGGAAGCAGGGACAGCGGAGGCTTGGTCGCCTTCCTCCGGGTGCTGGGGGGAAGGGGGACACCGTGGGGGTTGCTTTGGGATGACTCCGGAACCGGGGAGCGCCGTCCCCCTGGGTGGGTTCTGCTGGCTGAAGAGATAAACATGTATTCCTATGTCCCAAAGAGCCAAAAGGAGCGGAGTCTCCTGACAAAGAGGGATCTGAGCCCCTGAATGTGGCTTTTCTTCCCCGGGAGATGCGTTAGGAGCTGGCAGTGCTGAATAGAGGCGGGGATTTTAAGGCCAGAAGGGGCTGTGGGATCATCTGCTTGGACTCCTGTAATAACGAGCAGAGATTTTCCTCCTCTCCATCCTTGAGCAGATGAGACGGGGCAGCCAAAGGAAAACCAGGGTGTACAAAGATGCCCTGCGTGGTTTTTTTCTGCATTGGGCTTGCATGGCACTGGATTCGGGGTGTCTCCTGCAGAGCACCACGGCATTTTCCAGCAGGATATTGCTCAGCACATTGCCTGCTGAGCTCTGGTGCAGGAGGAATCGTGTGCCTGGATGGATCAGCCTCTCTCATTCCTTATTTCCTCAGCCCCATCTTTCTGGGAGCATCTCCTTCGAAGTGAGGACTTGTCCATCCAGGAAGATCCACGGGGTTAAGAGAGAGGCAGGGATCAGCCAGCAGGAGAGGGAATGGCTCAAAAGGATTGGTGTGACTCTGGATTTCTGTTGTGCATGTGACTGATGAGCTCCTAGGAATGACTGAGGCACAGCTGACTCTGAGCAGTGAGGACAAAGCAGAGGAAAGCAGGTTTTGGGGGGCTCCAAAATCTTGGGGGATGCAAAGGGGTCAGAGAGCTCCACCCCAGAGCAGACCAGTGTGAGGTGGGCCCTTAGAAGAGGGGTGTGGATATGTCGCAGTCTGGATATGCTCCAGGGAAGGGCTTGAAGGAAACTGTTGTGGGTTGGGCAGGCTTTTTAAGGAGGTGGAAGGTGGTGTGGTGAACCTCAGGGAAGCTCTGGAACTTTGGCTGCAGGTGACCCTAAAATCTGATGGCAAAGCCATCTATAGAATATGAATTCTATACATTTTAGGAAGTTCTTTACTCAGAGTGTGGTGAGGCCCTGGCACAGATTTCCCATGGAAGCTGTGGCTGCCCCTGGATCCCTGGAAGTGTCCAGGGCCAGGTTGGACGGGGCTTGGAGCAACCTGGGATAGTGGAAGCTGTCCCTGCCCGTGGCAGGGGGTGGCACTGGATGATCTTTGAGATCCCTTCCAACCCAAACCTTTGTGTGCTTCTGTGAAACACAAAGAGAAATCCAGAAAGCCACCAGATCCTGGGAAATGCAGAGCTGTCCTCGAGCCCTGGGAACAGGTCCTGACTGGAGGAACAGAAAGTGTCTTTCACTTTTTATTTCATCCTCCTCTCACCCTTCCCAGAGAAGAAAAGCAGTTTTCAAAGCACCCATGACCCAGCCTGGGCCAGTGACAGGGAACAAGGCAGAGAAGAGAGTTTCTGGTCCTGCTTTTGGATCCGGCGGAGCAGATCCTCCTTCCTCTGCCTCTCCATTCCCCATGGAACCACCACAGAACCGCCTGGATATTTCAAAGTAGGTCACACGCAGGGCCCTGCAGCTCTTGCAACACAATTTAGGTGCTTTCATTGGCCTCCTCACGAGCGTTTCTCTCCAGCTTGATCGACAGAGCTCCGCGGAACGCTTCCTGGTAGGCTGCACTTTGCTGACTCAGCATCTGGCACAATTTCCTCTCCTTTATTTCCAGGTGCTAAATCACATCAAATGATAGCTAATAATTATGGTTTATCCTTTGCTAATCACGCTGCTTTCCCAGGGAAGCTGTTGCCACAGGGATGTTGTGGGAGTGTGAATGGGTGGGGAGGGCACCGGGAGATGTTTCTGTTCACCCCGAGCCATGAAAAAGTGGGAGACCCCTTAGGCTAAGCACACAAGATTCAGCCTAGGAGACATTATATCTTGTCAAAAAAGTGTTTATTTATTCTTCTGAGCCAGTTTTCCATCAGAAAAGGAAGCTGCACCGAACTGGAGATGTTTTGCAGGTTCCCCTTAATTTCCAGGGGAAAAAAAATGCACAACTATGGTTTTCCTGAGGGTTTTTTTTCTTTTTTTTTTTTTTGCACATTTCAAATAGTTTCATTTTAGTTATTGAAAATGAAGCATTTTATTTCTTTTTAATTTAAATGCGATCTTATGCTAAAATAAAATACATTAAACCATCACAGAATCAAACCTTTAGTATTTTATAGAGTATGGAAGTGATTTTTATATTATTGAGGGTGAATGACTTTATCTTCTCAGTCAAAGAAAATCTGACATTAACAAGATAAAACACTTCGTCAGCCCAAAAATTCAGACTCTTACATGGTCCATCTGGTTTTCCACTCTTGAAAATGAAGCAAAACAGAATTTCCTAGAATATGTTAACTGTTTTTTGGCCCTCGTTACTAAACCTTAGCCATGGTATGAGCTCCAAACTCCTTCATTCTGCCAAAATCCAGAATTAAAAATGAGCAGTGGTCACCTAAAAACCCCTCTAAATTCATAAAGCAGCCTCACAGCCCTATAAAACGAGAGCTGTAAGAGGTAAGACCCGAATCTGTGGTTTATTCTCAAGTTACAACCGCTGGGTCCTGACATGAAGATGCTCCCACAAGAAATTTCACAGATTCTTCTTAGAGCAGCAATAAAAGGTGAAAATTTATTTTAGTGCTGTTTGGTTTGGTGGAGAAAGGTGTTTCTGTTCCTACAACATTTCCAGTCTGCTTTTCTAACTGGATTTCAGATACAGATTCCTTGAGAGATGAGTTTGAAGATGTAAATGAGTCCTGAGAGGGAGCTCTGTGGAGCCCAGTTTTTATGGGAAATGCTCAGTGGTACTCTGGTGAGATTTACATTTGAGTTATAATCTGTGCCCAGTGCCTAAAATTAAGAATATTCTCTGCATTTTGCTCCCCTGAGCATGGGGTCTTCTCATTCAAAGTCCATCACTTGCACCTGAACACTTCAGAGATGACTTAGTGACTCTGAAGGCAAATATTAAGTTCTGCAGAGTTCTGTTTATGGCTTTATTAATTATAAGCCTGGCCCAAACTCACCCTGATATCATTGATTTCTGTGGGTCAGGAAAGACTGAAGAGGATACAAATCTTTTATCATCAAATTCTCTACCTCATTGTTTTCCATTGAGAAGGACGATGGATTTTGTTTGCTGCTGTTGGTTCTCAAGAGCATAGAACTTTTGAACTTCGCAGCCAGCAGAAAATCCCCATCTCAGTTCTCAGTTCTGCGTTTCTGGGGTTTTTCCCAAGGGTGCAGTAACTAAATCAAGTAATCAGAAATCGATATGTGAGAAAAATCACGTCACAGAATCACAGAATGGTTTGGGTTGGAAGGGGCCTCAAAGATCTTCCATTTCCAGCCACAATACAACAAATTTAAAGTTAAAAGCTCTCCCTAGAATCTCCTCACTTGAACCAAAGCCAACCAGTGACCTTCAGGACATTCCTGCCCAATCAGCCATTAACACTTTGGTTCATTTATAGGGTGGTTTGGGTTGGAAGGGACCTCCAAAGGTCATCCAGTCCAACCCCTGCCATGAGCAGGGACATCTTGAACTGGGTCAGGTTGCTCAGATCCCCATCCCACCTCACCTTGGGTGTTTCCAGTACATGTCAAAGCTACTGTGACATCCCTGAAATCCTCAAATCAGTCTGACATAAAGCCAGTGATTTTTCTTTTTAAGCAGAGAAGTGCAAAAGGTGTTTGTTTTGTGGGTTGATTTTTTTTTTTTAAGGATTCCAAATATATTCCCATATTTCACCTGGTTTTTCACGTAGCTACTTTTAGAAGCAGATTATACTTTGCTCTAACAGCCACCAGTACAGCACAAGCCTCTTACAGCGGTGCTGGCTACAAAATATTAGTTGCTCGGAGTCTGGAGAGTGGGGTAGATGCAATTTAAAAACATATGGATCAGCATTCCAGCTGGAAAAGAGCCCGTAATCACTGGCGTTGCAACTCGGTGAGGTCACTGCGTCAAGCACCCTGGACAATTCACTGCATGTATTTACCCATTTTATGGGGTTGACCACTAATGGGGTTGGCTAAAAGCTGGAAGTATATTGGGCTTTCCTTGGTAGGGTTGGGTCTTCTGATATTTAAGAGGCTTGGAGCTCACTGCTGGTTTGTAAATGCAGGGCTGCACCTTCTTTTGTGAGGTTTGTGACTCGTGGTGTTTTAGGCTTTTATTTGGTTCCGTCAACGCTGCCAGAATTAGGAGGGTGTTCCTAGCTCAGACTGGGCAAGTGGGGAAGGTAGCCTGGCTTAAAATGACAGAGGAGCTAAACTTGGTCCTGATTGGGATCAGACAGCTTGGGATGAACCTCAGTGTGGGATGGAGGATCCTCCTCCCGCCATCACCACAGGCGATGCACACCAGCAAGTCCAGGGTGGTGGTGTACCAGGACTCCCTCAGAGGGTGGTGGTGGCTCCTCTGGAGCTGACCTGAGCAGGAAAACCACATCCCAGCCTGACACAGCCCACTGGTGCTGGGCTTCAAACCCCACTGGGCACAGCCCTGCTGCTCGCAGGCCACAGCCAGGCCAGAAGCCATAAGCAAAATATTGGAGAGCCACAAGTGATCCAGGAGCTGCAGGGGAGCCATCCCAGCCCTCACAGCTTGAACTTCCCTCCTCACCCAAGATAATACCCAAACCTGCCCTGAACTTCGCCTGAGCAAGGGCACGAACTGCCCTGCCATAAAAACTGATTTAACCCAACTGAGGTTAACCATCTTGGGTGAAAGATTTGTCTTCCTTGTGTAAAAGTCACCATCTGGGAGCTCTTCATCTCTGTACTTGACCTCTGAGCAGCTCTGTGAGACTGTGGGGATCTGCAGATCGTGGGCATTTTGCTTCTTGGGTTAAAAAATGTATTTACTCAAGAGGGCTCTGAGCCTCACAGGCTGCGTGTTGCACTCAGCATTAAAATAAGGGCAAACACAGGCCCTGAAATTCGAGGAATTGCTGCAGTTCCTCACCAGAATCTCTCTCTGCTTCGCTCAGCTGAGCTCTCAGTTCCTGAACCCTCTGTAGGCTTCCGCCAATCCCCAAAATTAGCACCAAGCTTGGTGGTGATGCCCAAAGCACCGGTGCTTATCCACAATAGAACAAATGTGGAGATTGGACAGAAAACATCCCAAAATTCCCACCGTAGCCAAGAAACATAGCCCAAAAAATTGTGCATCTTCAAGGAAGTCAAGAGGATGGTGGGACCTAGGAGTGATTTATGGGCAGGAGATAACATTTCTTATCAGCATGGGCATTGCTCCACTGCAGGACATGCTCGGGCAGTGTGTGGGTGACCCAGCTTCTG
This sequence comes from Dicrurus megarhynchus, assembly GCA_013399195.1. Taxonomy (NCBI): domain Eukaryota; kingdom Metazoa; phylum Chordata; class Aves; order Passeriformes; family Dicruridae; genus Dicrurus; species Dicrurus megarhynchus. The sequence continues at coordinate 491,017 of VXAD01001913.1, read as the reverse complement.
CCCGGCTGCCTCCCACACCAGGAGGCCCAGCAGAGCCGTGCTGAGGAGTCATTCTCAGCTCCAGAGCAGCAGTGTGGTCTCCAGGAATAAGCCAGGAACCAACCCTGATTTCCTACAGCCCAGTGTCAGCTTTCCACCCTCCCCAGCTTAGATCCATTGTCAGCACAGCCAAAGGCCCCACATCCCATTGCCAGTGGCTTAATCCATTCCTTCCCGCCCCACTGCCAGCACAATAATACCCCACTGAGGGGATCCACCTCCCAGGAAATCCTCCTTTAACACCCTCCAAAGGAGCAGCCAGATTTATCTCTGCTGTTGTTCTGCAAAGCTAAATGAGGACTCATCTGTTCTAATCCCCTCTTAAGATTTCCAATTGAGGCCTGTGCTCCCGTATCAGCATTTCTGACGGCTCCTACGTGGGCCCTGCAAGGCTCCATGGGGGGAAATCACGTACCAGCAACTGCTTCAGGTACCCACTATCTCCCTCTGAAGGCACAGGTGGAGGAACCTTTGCAATGACCCCATAAAAATTCCCGAAATGAAGACTCGGGTTAAATGGGCCTGGAGATCTTCCTCGGAATGAATCTCATGACTCGTCCTTTGCTGGAGAGTTTGGGGACTGCTCCTTTCATGTGACACATGGCATTTTCATTGAGATTTCCCAGAATCAGAATCCTGGAATGGTTTGGATTGGAAAGGACATCACAGATCATCCAATTCCACCCTCTCTCCTGAGCAGGGACACCTTCCATTATCCCAGGTTGCTCCAAGCCCCATCCAACCTGGCCTTGGGCACTTCCAGGGATGTCCAAGATTCTCTGGGCAACCTGTGCCAGAGAATGCTCCGAGTAAAGAACTTCTTCCTGACATCTGCAGAATTCATATTCTATTGGTGGCTGTGCCATCTGGTTCTAGGGTCACCTACAGGGGATGGGACATTCACAGGATAAGCGACAATGGCTTTAAGCTGAAGGGGGAGAGGGTTAGATGGGATATTGGGGAAAAATCCTTCCCTGTGAGGGTGGGCAGGCCCTGGCACAGGTTGCCCAGAGCAGCTGTGGCTGCCCCTGGATCCCTGGAAGTGTCCAAGGCCAGGCTGGACAGGGCTTGGAGCAGCCTGGCACAGTGGAAGGTGTCCCTGCCCATGGCAGGGGGGTGGAACTGGATGATCTCCCAGTTCCTTTCCAGCCCAAACCATTCCGTCGTTCTGGGATTCCATGAAATACCAATACACCCACTGAGCTCCTGGATGATATTGTCCACTAACGAGACTTGTTGGGCCACGTGATTTACAAGCTCCAGAGTTTTTACTCCTCCCAGCTAACCTGGGAGAAGCGACTGTTGGTCGGGATGCATTTTCCGGCCTGGAACCATCAGCAACTTTGTTGTGCCAGGACAAATCCCAATTTCAGTCCTGCAAGCCTTTTTCTGGCAAGTCTGGAGCTGCACAGAAGACGTGAGCCATTTGCATGATTAAAGGTTGCAGGACCAAAATGATTGGAAAGATTCAGCAGGTTCTCCAATCGCAGCATGAGCACAGATCCACTTGGGAAGGAGCTCTGGGCACGGAATTGGCTTCTCCCCAGAGTAACTTCCACTGGTTTCCACCGAGAGCTGGAAGTTCTCAGCTTCTCTCAGGATTGATCTCTGCACCTGCAGAGCGAATCCCTCTAAATATTGTTGTGGTTTTAGTGGCTTTTCCTTTATAGTATCAAAACCTGATGCTTTGATTAGAGATGGGGAGGTGGGTGGTGGGGGGGGGGTGAATCTGACAGTGTTTTCTGGCATTTAGTCCCTAATTGAAATACTCCCTTGGGGTATTTATAAAAAAAATATTAAATTGGCCCAGATATTTTTTTTATGAATAAGGCTTTAATTAACTTTTTACATATTAAATGTACATCAATGGAAATAGTTAGACAAATAGCAGGGGTGTTAGTCACGCAGAAGAGAAGGGATGATTCAGTCAGGGACTGCGTGTGTTACAGCAGCCTCTCCCCTCCGAGGGCACATGTGAGAGATGCTGAGAGGGAAGGGAAATTAGCATGAGAGATGGAAGCGAGCGTGGAGAGGGAACATATTAAAAAAGGCCAGGAGAAAGGCGAGGTTCCCAGTGGAATTCCAAATTAAGGATTCCCTTGCTTACGCAGGAATCACTCACGGAGTCCAGGGACCTTGAACTCTGTTCCCAGCTCTGCATCCGATCGGTTACGCAATTCCACAGCTCCCTTCTCCCCTTCCTTCCACTCCCACCCCCTCCCTTGGTCGGCCCAGGTTAATTCAACAAGTTCTCTTCCACGTCCACTCCGACTGCAGCCCGGGGGACCGAGGCAGAGTTTGGGAAGAGCAGAGTAACGGTGAGGGTAGCGAAGCACGAGCAGAGATCGCCCGGGGACGGGGTGGGAGCTCCGACCTGGGAGGTTTTGGAGAACAGGTTAGACAAACATCTGTCAGGGATAGCTCAGGCAGAGTGGATCCTGCCTTTGGGCAGGAGGGTGCGAGGTCCAAGTCTGATAGCTGGGATTTTAGGTGCTTCTGGAAGCACTGCCAGTGCATCCAGATATTCATGCAAAATCCAAAGTGAATGGTATCATTAACAAAGTGAGGGTTTTGGAGGAAAAAAAAAGGGTATTTAAGTACCAAGATGTGCCCCTAATTACTCTGGCTTGACTTCTCTGCCACTTCCACAGAATTAGATAAAAGTTATTAAAGTTATTCCAATTTACACCAGGCCAAGAGGAGAATCAGTGTTTTTCTGCTGGTGGCCAAAATATATATATTTTTACTTGACTCGATTTATTCAGCAACTGATTTGCATAGACATTTCCGAAGGCTGCTCAGTTGTTCTTTATTTTTTTTTTTTTTTTTTGTTTTTTTGCACTTCACATGTCATCTATCCCCCACTCATTACACAGGGCAGCAGCAGTGTTGCCACCAAGGGAGCTCACATTTAACAGCAAGAGAGGAATCTTCAGCAATTCCCATCCCGAGGGACCGCAGGATGCGGAGCTTTGATTTTGTTGCTCTAAGACAGGCAGGGATGAAAGCGATGTGCACTGTCAGTAAACCCTCAAGGTGCTGGGTTCCTCCAGCAGTTTGGCAAGCGCCTTTCCCTCCCACAAAAGTCACCAAAATCAGCGTGAGCAGAACAGGTTGTCACCTCTCCTCCCCTCAAAGTTAATATTCTGGATTGGGGAGCTGTGAGTTTTTCCCACCAACTCCGGAGAGCGCACGCCCAGAGCCGGGGCTGTGGATGCTCTTCAAGAATCTGTAACAGAACATCAGATGCCAAATCAGCAATATCATCATGTCCAGTCCTCAGATACAAAGGCAGGGCTGATATAAGAGCAAACAGGCATTTGGTGAACTGACAGCAGCGAGAAGCCAAAGCTGGCATCACCAGTTTTGTTGCAGTCAGGTTGGCAAAGCTCTGGAAAATCCTCACGATGTGAAAGAAAAGAAGAAAATATACTGTAATGACACGTAGCCTGAGGAAGGGAAGGCTTCATCAAAGGATCTGTTATCATTTGGCTTAAAATGGGTGAACCCAGAGACAGAGATCGAAGCTGGATCAAAACCCAGAGCACCTCCCTGCTCTTCCCACTCGCTCACAGCCCCAGTCCCTTCAGAGAGACTCCAATCCCCACCCAGAGGTTATTCCCACTCAGGGTTCCCATCGCTTTCCTTGCCTGGGAGGGCAAAATCCATGTGCAGTTCAGGCTGGAAGGGATAATTTCCAGAGGAGGGAGGACTTCTGGACACTTCCAGCTCTGCTGGCCACGAGGGCTGACCAGTGTGCGACACAGGGCGTCTCTCTGATTAGAGGTGGGCATTATTTGAGCTTAAGAAAACAAGGGACGCATCAGATGAATGAAACTGGCTGGTCTTGTGAGTGATGACTGGTTGAGAAAATTATCTGGAGGTGTTTGGTATCCTCTGCTTCTGCAGCAGGTTATTTGATTTTTGGGGTTTTTTTAAGGTCAAGTAGCCCACTCACGTTGGTGAGGGCAAGGTGAGAGCTTCACTGTTTTAAACCACAAGCAGATACAAGTTCTGGCTATTTTGGTTCTGATATCATTATTATTTAACCCCTGTCTATGAATTGACAGTGAAGCCAATGGAAGACTTCCAAAAATTGCATTTCTCTGGTCTTACATTCACCAAGAACACAAGTCCTTGTCTTCTTCAGGGTGTGACAGATTCCCAGGAGGTCCCCCAGCCGTGTATTCACTTCCCATGCTTTTTCTGAGCTTCCCAAACCCAACCAGTGACATTTTCAGCCCAAGAGGATGACAGGCTGACTCCTCACGGTGGCTGAAATTAAATGTTATTAGGATGTGATGCAGTAGAGGGTGAGGTGGCCAGGATAATTTCCTTCTGTTTTTAAGCATTAGGACTCCTTTCTCCATATCTGGGACAAGCACCAGGCTGATCACCAGCTCGTAGACTTTTCTCAGCCATGCTGGCAATGCACAATGGTGTAAGGAAGAAATCTATTTTTTCCACTTTTTTCTCTTCTGATTATTTTGATCGTGTTTTCTTTAGGATTGAAAGATTTAAGAGAATGTCTCAGAACACAGCTGTTGGTTGTGGTGCAAAAGCAAGTAGTGGTAGGACAAGGGGGATGGTTTTAAAGTGAAGAGGGAAGGGTTAGATGGGATAGTGGCTGTGAGGGTGGGGAGGCCCTGGCACAGGGTGCCCAGAGAAGCTGTGGCTGCCCCTGGATCCCTGGAAATGTTCAAGGTTGGGGCTTGGAGCAGCCTGGGATAGTGGAAGGTGTCCCTGCCCATGACAGAGGGGTTGAAACCAGATCTTTGAGGTCCCTTCCAACCCAAACCACTCTGTGATTCTGGAGTTTCTATGATAAATGTTCCTGCCAAGGACCATAAAATTCTATGTGCAAGAAAGTTCTGAGTCTTTATCCACCTGGCCAGCAGATGTGTTCATGGAAGGTGGAGGTGTTTCCTTCTGAAAAGGGCGCTGTAGTTCAGCGTTTGAGGTTCCTGTTTCAGCTGGGATTTGTTGGTTTTCCCATCTTCAGGAGCTGAGCTCCTTCAGCAGTGTCCTCACATGCACTCCCCCAGAGATGGACGTGTTCACAGCTGGAAACAACTTCAGACACGTGTTCAATAGATTGAGCTCCCTTTTCTGCTTGAAATTTATACAAGAGCTCCGACTTTAATCAGAATATCTGTCATCCGCAGCTTACCTGCCGACTTAAAATTGCTTGTAAACCATACAGCCTGTGTCTGGGGCTTTGCAATTTCCATATCCCTCGGTGTCTAAATAGGTCTGAAAATCCCTAGCGTTGTCCTCAAGTGTTTGGGATTGGAAAGTGGGAAGATAATGACGGCTCTCCATCTCACAGGTGGGGCAGAGGCAGGGCAGAGGGGCTGTTTGAAAGCCGTGTTTTGCAGGACTGAGCCCCTTCTTCTCCCTCTGGAACCACAGATCCAGCCTCCAAACCGTGCTTCCTCTCACGAGCTATTTATAAAACGTGGCTTTTATGCTGTGGGAGCTACATCAAATTTTTCTGCTTCCCCAACTGGGTGAAACTGAAACCCACAGAAAAAAAACAAAACCAGATTGCCCAAGCCTGCTGCAGGGAGGTGAGCAGCTCCTCCAGCACCCAGACCCCCTCCCTTCCCCAAATGGAGCCTGTAAAGCAAAAACTTCTGCGAGCCGAAAAATTGCTTAATTGCCTCAAATTGATTCCATGGTTTTATTAAGATATTTTCCCAGCTCTATTATGGTTAATTATTTGTATTACAGTAGACTCTGAGGCCCCAAGCAGAGATCAGGGCCCCATTGTGCTAAATAGTGTACAAGCACTTAATAACAGAATCATTCCTTGCCCCAGATAGCTCGCAGTTATGTGGGGAGCTGCAGTGGAAACACACCACAGCTCCTGTGAACACCTTTTAGGAGAGGTTAACGTGGATTTTGGAAGCCAAGAGGGTCCCTCATGAGAGCTGGTGCAGCCCCGCTTTTCCTGCTGAGCTCCGGTAGGAAAAACCCGAGGGAGAATCTGGATGTACAACCAGGAACGCCCCACGTGGCTCAAGGCTTTGTGAGGGGAAGAAAGAGGAAAGAAAAGTGGGGAAAACTGAGCAGGTTCCTGTGCTGCTTTCTCCTTCTTTGCCTTTGGTTTGAGCTCGGAGACCGGGCTGCGGGAGCTTCATGAGGGAGCTTGTTTCCCTGGGGATTTCCAGCCTCGTCTTGCAGAGGCAGAGCTTTCCTCTGCTTAGGTACATGCTAAGATGAGCACGAGCCTTGCAGGGACCCCGCTTCCTCCCATCCCGAGTGAGGAAGTGGAGCAAAAATGCAGAAGGGGAACCCTGCGCTTCTCCTTCTCCCTCCTCACAGCCCACTCCGCTGCCAAATCTCTGTGGCTGCGTCTCAGCCGTGCGTGGGAGATCTCGATTATCGAGGGGTCAGCACTGGAGGAGCTTTTCCACACCTTCAAGCGAGTGGGGAGAGTTTTGAGACCTCGAAGCCTTGCTGGAGATGATGTTTGGAGCTGGGAGTGTGGCAGGTTTGGGGTGAATGGGCAGCTGCTGATTCAAGCCAAGGGTGTTTCTTGTACCCCAGGTGCTGCTGAGCTCTGGGTGACCCTCGGGGACTGCACATCTCTGCATTGCCCACCTCTCCCCGGGGCCGAGAGGACGTGAAGGGCAGCAAACTGTAGCCCAAAACCGGGGAAAAAATCCAATTGTTTCCAAGCACTAAGCTCAGGCCTCAAGCGGAGCAGGAACCTCTGGAGATAACGCGGTGTCTGTGTGTGTGTGCGCGCGTAAAACGGCCTCGCCGAATCCCCCAGCTTTAGCAGGGCTTTGAAAAAGATCTGGGTGGTGATTCAAAATCCAGGTTATGACCTGTGACCTTTGGATGAGAAATTGTTGCCATTTAGGATGTGTTAGGAGGTCCATCCTTTTCATCAAATGCGTGTTTCTTCTTGCTGCGGGAGGCAATCACACCGGTATATCATTAACTCGCAGAAAAGGAGGCTGTAAAAGAAGTTGATGGGGGACCTTAGCCCACACCCTGCTGGGGTCTGCTCGGAGCACAATATCCCAGCGACCATGAGATTAAGCTAAAGAGAAAAGTGAAAATGCTTTTCACGATTCACACGCCCTTTAGATTGTTTTATTAAACCATTTGAATAGGGATTTCCCTTTCGGCCGACAACGGGGCCCGGCCAATGCATAGTTCTAGGTTGCTATGACTTAGTTGGTGCTGGCTAATCACAAGTGAGGGCAAATTTCATATAAAATATCTCGGGCCATTGTCAACCTAATGCGGCGTGACAGTGCCAGCACAAAGGGGGATTCATTCACCCCAGCAGGTAATAAGGACGATTTGCCATACCAACCAGGCAGTCTCGAGGGGGGCTGTCAAATACGATCAGAGCAGCGAAATGGAGCCTCACATTCCATTCTCAGGTGGGCGAAGGCGATCCTTTTGTCCGACCATGTTGCTTCTGATAACAGAATACAATTATATTCTCTTTTTTTTTTTTTTTTGCTTCCCTGTATCCTACTGACCGTTGGGGCTGTTTTGCATCGCAGTCTTTGGGGCTTGCCTTCTTTTTCTTGCCTTATTTTTTTTTGTTTTTTTCCGAGGCCAAGAGGCACCCCAATGATCCTTTAACCTGGAAGGCGCCCCGGAGAATTTCGCCCCAGTCCTTCCCCGCTCCTTTTCCGTCTTCCCCTTTCATTAAGGACTGTGTCCTGCCACAATGAGCGCCCTGTATCCCTGCTAATCACCCCCGATTGGCACACAGCTTCCTTTTGTCCACAGCCTCCCAGGGACATGGGCTGTTGGGGAGACGCGGGGTCGGGGTAATTTTGGGGCGGATCGAGAGGACCGTGCTGCTCCAGGACGATGGAATATTCAGGAGAAGGCATTTATGGGATGGCGGGAGCGGGGGGGGGATCAGACGCCGCCCGAGTGTTTCACACATGACCAAGCCAACAGAAAGACAGATAAAACATTAAGCAGGGTAGGTAGGGAGACATACATGGTAATGATTAGATCAGCAGAGAGATAGGGCGATAGAGAGAGAGATAAGGGGGTGTTTGCTTTGCAGGTATCAGACTCGGGTTACTGATACCAGACCGTCCTGCTGATTTGCCTATCTTGGGAGTCTGGTTATCTGCGAGATCACCTGGGGTTGTTTTGACAGTCGCTAATTAACGAGAGCATTCCAGCCTTCAACCCAGCCTCGGCTCAGGCTCACACGGGGGCTCGGCGGGCAGCGGGGAGCACCGGCCCTGCTCCCAGGGCACGAGGCTTGCAGGCTGCTCTGGCGTCTGGCAATCTGGCTCTACCTGTTTCAGGTAGAGCCTGAAAGGTTTGGAAGTGCAAGAAAGGTCTGGAAGTGCAAGAAGGGTTTGGAAGTTTGAGCGCCACGCTGGAGGTTGCAGCTCTGTTGTGCTCCAGTGCAGCGATAACCGTGAGCAACCAACAGGGAGAAAGTGAAAAGGGAAAAAAAAAAAAAAAAAAAAAAAAAAAAAAAAAAAAAACCCATCATTCAGATGTTTTAGGGAAACTTGGCCTTCAGGATTTTACAAGCTGTGCTAATCCAACCTTCTTCAATCCAACATTCCCTCTTATCTGTATCGCCTTCATGTTCCCTGGCAGGAATTGCCCATTTAATAATTTCCCTCCAATGAGCTGAATCACAGCTAATCTGATCAAATGTCTTTTGAGGGCCTTTCATCTTCCCAGGGATGTGTTGACACTAGCACAGCTGGTTCAGAGGAAACAAGAACTCAATCAGAACTCCGTTCAAAACACAGATGGGACCCAAACCTAACCTTTCCTTTAAGATATGCAAAAGTGTGGTTAACTTCTTGTTATTATGCATTTGCATAAAACTTTGCATTTAGGGGCCTGATTTTTAAGTGGTTAAAAAAGCCAAGCAAAGCCCGGAGCTGGATTTTGATGAGGAACTGTGCAGAATCTGCTGGGCACGGAGCTGCCAGGGCTCTCTGTGAAGAAGAAGGGGACAGGCTGTGGTGTGACACAGAGCCATGGGATTGGCATCCCCTGCTGTGCTGTGGGTGCTGCACTTCTCCCAGAGCTGCAGCTGCTCTTGGAGCCACCCTCATCCCATTCCAGGGAAAGCCTCGGTTACCTGCAGCCCCCAAGGACTGCTCTTCTGGCAGAGTGGGCTTCCCTAGATTTGGAGATAAACCTACGTGGGACTGCTGCTGAAGAGAAGGGGATCTGACACAGGCCTGCACAGCAGACAACAGCAGCAGGAGCTTGGGTTTCAGTGGTGAATGACTCCAGATCATTCAGGTCAGTCTGCAGAGCTGCGTTGAGACTGGAGTTGTGGACTCCCCATCCCTGGAAACATTCAAGGCTGGGCTGGATGGGGTTCTGAGAAGCCTGGGATAGTGGAAGGTGTCCCTGCCCATGGCAGGGGGTTGGAATGAGATGATCTTAAGGTCCCTTCCCATCCAAACCATTCTGGGATTCTGTAATTCTCTGATTCCAGTCTTACAAAGAGGTCTTTGAGGAGTGGAATTAGTGATCCTCCTGCATCCAAGGGATCCCAGGCAGCCATTGAGGCACTGCTCCTTCTCAAAGGTTCCCAGGTAGTCAAGGTCTTTGGGATAAGAGTGATGGGGATTTGTATAACTCTGGACACATCTTAGTGCAAGGCAGAGCTGCTCTGGAACATCCTGGAGCTGCTGCCAAGACCTGTGAGCAGATGAGGTGCCGGTTAGAAAGTCTCCATGTCATAGAATCACAGAACAGTTTGGGTTGGAAGGAACATTTGAAGGTACTCTAGTCCCACCCCTGTGCCATGAGGTGATCACAACTCAGCCCAGAGGCAGCTCGAGGTGCTGAGGTCCTCCTGGAAGGCCCCACAGATGAAGAGTGATCCCAGCCCAGGCATCACTCCTGGGGTAATAAGGCATCATGCAGCACTGGCTGAGGAGAAAACTCTCTCTTGCCCCTCTCCTGCGGAATGCTGCAGGCTGCAAGGGTGCCCAAAGCTCAGGCTGGAGGGTGTAAGATGACTTTCTGCCCATTGCTTTGCAAATGGGGAAACTGAGGCAGAGTTTTGGAGTCCCCCATGTCCAGAGAGGCCCTTTGTGCAGCACGTGTATCCCACTGGGTGAGGAAGTCACCAGGCTCCGATCTTCCCAAGGCCTCTGGAGTCTTCTCAGAGTAACCACAAGGGCTCCCTGACCGATGCTGCTGTGGTCGAGCAGAAAATCGGGGTCAGGGCACTCGGTGCTTGGTGGTTTGGGCTTGGGAGCAACACCAAGGAAGGAAACAAAAGCTTTAAAGATCTCAGAATTTCAGGATCTCTTCCTTCAGCTTTCCCTCAGGAAAGTATTTTCCAACATAACCAGGATGAACACTGCTCACGCTGTAGAATTTGGGAATGTGCTCTCCCACCAGGAAGCCTGACCTGTCCCCTCCTACAGTCCTCGTGCTGAGCACATCCAAGGCCACAACTTCCATCCTAATGGGTGGGAGGTGTATTTTTGAAAGCAAACAGCAAGTGTGGGACAAGGACCCGCTTTTAAGGAGTAAAAGGGTAACTGAGGAGGTGCCAGGCCTGAGGTGCTGCAGGAGACCATCCAGATGGTGAGGATGGGCCAAGGGAAACGGGAACTGTGGAAACAGGGACCTCTCCAGAGGGAAGCTGAAGGAAGCTTGAGGCTGAGCCAGGCTTCTGAAAAACCTTTCGGTTGCTTTATCTGAGATGGGATCCTCTCTTGCCACAATCGAGAGGAATGTGGGGAAACTGAAGCTCACCTGCCTCCGAGGCTGCCAGAGCCAATATTTGGTTTCCAACGTTCCCAGTATTTTCCCCTTGAGCCATGTCAGGGTCCCAGCAGCCGTGACACCCCTGTGATCCTCCTCCTCCTCCTCCCCTGCGATGGGAACGACGCTTGTTCCCCTCCAGCACTTGGGCACTGTCTGTGCAGCGTGGATGGATCTGTCAGCCAGCGTGTGCCAAGGAGTTCCCTGTTCTCTGCCTTCCCCTGGTGCTGGGCCAAAATTTAATAGTTCTGATTGGCAAACGATTTCCTGCTTGGTGGTCATTCAAAAAAAAAAGGCTTTTAACACTTTTTTTTTGCCCCTCACCTTCACTCCTTTCCCTGGGGAGAAATATGTCCTGTGAAAATGTGAACCTGCATTTCTTAGAATGGTTTAGGTTGGAAGAGACCTTTAAAGTTCATCTAGTCCAACTCCCCTGCAGTGAGCAGGGACACCTTCCAATGGATCCGATTGCTCAAAGCCCCACCTAATTTCACCTTGGCTGTTTCCAGGGATGGGGCATCCACCACCTCTTTGGACAACCTGTTCCAGTGCTTCACCACCCTCATCATAAAAAATTTCTTCCTTATGTCTGGATCCACATCTTTTTAGTTTAAAAGCATTACTCCTGTTTTAGCTGAACAGGCCCTACTGAGAAGTCTGTCCCCAGCTTTCTTCTCAACCCCCAGAGAGCATCATAAGGTGGAGGACATCATCCTTGTATCTTGAACTCTCCGTTGTTTGGCTTCCAGGGATCTGCTGGTGAGCAAGTTTAGCAGAGCCCAGCTGGGCTGAGGGACTGGAATATCCCCTGCTGGAATCTGGGACAGGTTGGGCTGCCCTGCTCCTCCTGCACGTGGCTCTCAGGGCCAGCAGGCACTGCCATTTGTGTTGGTATAAGCCGGCAGTGCTGCCTCCGTGTGCTTTTGCAAATCCTGGGAGCTCTGACTCACCAGTCCCGCTGGATTTCACTCCCGCTGTTCCGAAAGCAGCTGTGCCTGCAAGGCTGCCAGAGCCTAAAGAAACTCCTTCTCCCAGGGGCCACCAGCTACTTAACAACCGAGCAGGCTCTTTTTGTGTTAATCTTCTCTGGGATCCTTCTTTTTCATCCAAAGTGGTGCAGCGTGAGCTTTCGTTCAAGCCCTTCTGGTTTATCTTCATGGAACTGATTATGGGTGACTCTCCCCACAGGGGAATGGCACAGCTCTGCTCCCACATCCAGGGAAGATGTCTCCCTTGATGGATTCAAGGAGGAAAGCACACTGTGCTGAGAGCACCTCAGTCAAAGGCTGGGCTTCCAAAACTCTTCACAAATTTCTCACCACCTTTCTCCTTTGGACACCACCTTCCAATCCCCATGATGCCAAATGTGCAGGAAGGACCACGGGAACCAGGGAAAACTGAGCTAGGACAGGCCCCCAGTGTAAAAGGCTGGGTTGTGCTGCTCCAAATACCAGAAACACCGTGTTGTTCCCAGTTTTATTTCCAGTTTCTTAGTTCTTGGGTCTTATTTAGTTTATTTGGTCGGTTTTTTTCCCTTTTAGTCCAGAGTCAGTGTAGTGTCAACTGTTGTGCAAATCCTAACTGACAGCTGTGGGTTTATATCCCCTCAAGCCAAGGAGGGAATTGAAACCCTTTCTCTCACTCCCTCGTGTGCTATGGGAGTCTGCCCTACCAGAAAAATGTTGGACAGCCTTTGCACCTTCCACCCCTCAGAGATGGGTGTCTCAAGCAGCTGGAGCAAGAGCTACCTTTCTGTAGACTTTTAGCTTTGAAAAAAGAAGCTCAGAGAAGCCAGCACAACTCCTCCCCAGAGTCCTGCTCAACAGATACTCCATTTCCTCTCTTTCAGTCAGTTTTTTGCTAAGTGCCTCTCCCAAGAGCACTCCACAAGTCTGTGGTGTCAGAAATTCAGGGCTCACAGCCACACCATGCCAGTGTCTTTCCAATCGTGGAGCAGGGAGCAGGATCCCCTCCTCATGGCTGGGAATTCTTTCCTCCACTGTCTGGGATAATTCTATTCTTTTCCATGTTGTTTATATGTTATCCAGCCCCAAAAAGGCATTAAGTTAGTGCTTCACTCCAAGGACTCTGTTTCAAAAAGGAAAGATTTAAGGTGCCAGAAACGGGGACAACAGGGCTGGGTGTGATGGTACAGATGTGGTAAAAAGGGATTTTAAGAGCAAAATAAAGCATTCTATTCATCCTGCTGCATCACCATAGTCCATCTTGCCACATATCTGGGATATCTACCTGACTTGGGGTTAATAATTTCATCATTCAGGGAAAAGATTCAGCAAAAATAAGTCACTGGGTAGAAGAACACACGAGAGCAGGTTTCTTGTGTTGGACAGCTGAGACATTTATGCAGTTATTCATTTGCCTCCCTCATCCCACAGTCTGAGAACCCTCTGCTCGGCTCCAACTCCTTCTGCCTGCAATTCTGAAGTCATCACTGAATTTAGCATTGCAGACTCCTGAGGAGATAAGCAGGATTGTCCTCAGGTGTACAGATAAGGAAGCAGAAGCACGGAATGACTAAGGGATTTGCCCAAAGTCACTTAAAAAAGCCCTGTCACAGCAGGAAAGCAAATCTTAGGTCACGTCGTCCTCAGGCCTCTGGATTATCAAAATTAAACTACTCAGTCAAGTTTTTGCATCTCAAGATGGGTTTGGTGCTGGGAGCAGTGGTCAGAGAGGTTCTGCAGAGGATATTCAGGGGACATTCAGTTTCTCACATTTCAGTCTGGACTTTTAGGAAACACTTTCCAGAAGGGATCAGTGACTTGCAGACCTCCGCTTTAGGGGACACCCCTAAAGGCCCTCTGTGAGTCTCAGCACCTTTTCACTGGTATTCAATCCCTCCAGAATGGAGAGGGAATTCTGGGGAAGCACCAGATATCCCAGGCTCTGGGCCCCGCAGGGAAACTCAGGAGCGGGCAGGAATTAAGCGAGCTGAAGGCAGAGCTTCGGTGACCTTGTGCTGCACTGAAAAGAAGGTGGTTAAAACTCTCCGAAGTCAACATCCCCGTTAGATATTAGTCCCTGCTAACCTCCTCCTGCCAGCTGACTTTCCAGAAGCTCTCTTCAAGCCCCAACGAGCTGCTGTCTCTTGCTACCAGAACCACCCAGAGAGGAATGAGGCGACCTGACAAATACACGGCACTTTCCTGCTATCTTCGCTAAATCTCTTGCATTTTTATATGGCACCTTAATAACCCCTCATTTCCATTACAAGTGCATGCTTTCCTTCTGCTTATCTCCATCTCCATACACTCCTTCTCCATTCCTGCAGCCACACCGCCTCCGGCTACAACCCGGGGAGCTCTCCAGAGCTCGGCAGGGTCAGGTCTGCTTACTAATGGCAGGACAGTCCCATGGCTTGGGAGGTGGCAGGACGTGACTCACACGATGGCACCGCTCCATCTGCGTCAATATTGAACCCGGTGCCTTAAGTTAGGGGTAGGAGATGTAAACCCAGTGCCCTAATTCCGTGGAGTCATTAAGAGATCGGCTGCGACTTTCTCAAAGAGACAAGCTCCTCACCTCAGCGCCCCGGGGCCAGATCTCGGCTCCTTTGCCCTGCCTGCCTACATTCCCCAGGTAGTTACGATCAGATACAACGCGATTTGCTTCCTGTTGTGTGCTCTTAAGTGGTGGCTGCATTTCAAAAGCAGGGGAGTGATTACGCCCTATCCAGGCTGTAAAAGGCACTGAGCGCTTTCTGGGAAGAGTTCAGTGTAATTGGTGCTTCTTAAGGCAAATCCCATCAGTACCCTCCTGGTTTTCGACACGGGCTAAAAACAGTGCAGAGTTTAGGTGATGGACCCGAGATTTAGGGTTTGGTGTCTACAGCCAAAACTGTCTGCCTGGAACGGCTTCTTTGGCTGTGGCCAAGTCCTGGCAAATGCAGGAATTCTCCAGGCTGTGCTGCCTGAAGCTCCCTGGGATTTGGTGAGCTCTGCACCTGGACAGAATCATTGGATCGTAGAATCCTTAAGGTTGGAAAAGACCAACAAGGTCACTGAGCCCAAACATGAACCCAGCACTGCCACGTCCACTGGTCACCCATGTTCCTAAGTGCCATATAATTTTAAATCCCTCCAGGTGATGCCACCACTGCCCTGGGCAGCTGTGCCAGTGCCTGACAACCCTTTCAGTGTGAAGAAATTTTCCCTAATATTCAACCTAAATATCCAAATTTCCCTAATATCCAGTACGTGGCACAGCCTGAGGCCGTTCCCTCTCCTCCTGTCCCTGTTCCCTGGGAGCAGAGCCCGACCCCCCCGGCTGCCCCCTCCTGTCAGGGAGTTGTGCAGAGCCACAGGGTCCCCCCTGAGCCTCCTTTTCTCCAGGCTGAGCCCCTTTCCCAGCTCCATTCCCTTCCCTGGACACGCTCCAGCCCCTCAACGTCCTTCTTGTAGTGAGGGGAATGCACAGGGAAGCACCTCTGTGCTGAGCTGATGCTCCTGATGAATCCAAGCTGGGATCCACAAACTGTGGACTCCCAAGCCAAGGCCACCCCTCTCATACCCATACAGGAGATTTTTTTTCTGCACAAACATCATGGCTTTCTTTTTGGTCCAAGCTTGGCAAGGCACAGGAGGTTTGCAAACATCAGTCCAGCACCTGCAACACCTTCTCAGTAAGCCAAAGGCCTGGATCCGATCTCTCCTGAGCAGAGGAACGGGTGATGCCCAATAGATGAGAGCTGACCTAACCAAGGAACGTGCTTTAGTCACAGTCGGAGAAAAACACAACATCCTTGTCTCTAAACTGGGGATACCTGGATTTGATGGATGGGCTGCCCGGTGGATCAGGGATTAGCTGGGTGGTGCTGCTCTAAGAGATGCAGTGGTGTTCCTTGCGGGGTGGTGTTGGGACTGGCACTGTTTGTTGGTGACATGGACAGTGGGATCCAGGGCACCCTCAGGAAGTTTGCTGATGACACCAGGCTGAGTGGTGCAGTCACACCCTGGAGGGAAGGGATGGATCCAGAGGGAGCTGGGCAGGCTGGAGATGCGGGGCTGTGCAAACCTCATGAAGCTCAACAAGGCCAAGCGCAAGGTCCTGCACAGGGATCAGGCCAATGCCAATCCCAAATACAGGCTGGGGGCAGAATGGGGTGAAAGCAGAAAGATTTGGGAACGTTGGAACTACCTTATCTTTAAGGACCTTCCAATCCAACCATTCTGTGATTCTGTGAAAAGGTTTCAAGATTAGCTGGGCCACACTGGGAGGATGTGGGAGGTGTGTCAGCTTTTCTCTGGCCAGACACAGCACCTTCCACCTCCCTACCAGATTATAATGGCACTCACCCCCACCTCACCTCGCTTTGGTGAGAAGCCTTTCATTCTTCAGAGGTTGGTCAAAAATGTCCTTGCAGACCTCATACAAAGCTCTCCACCAGCAAAATTTGGTTTCTGGATCCCACCTGGACTTAGGCAAGTGCAAGATGCAAAGTCCCCAGTCCTGTTAGAACAGGACTGTGAAAGCTGGGCTCTCCCAGTCAAGAACTGCATGGTCATCATTTGCAGGATGTTGGGATCCTCCAGGCTGGACAGATGCTGAACAAGGGTTTTTCAAAATCACACTGGGGACCTGAGGGTTCCTGCATTTTCCTTTTTTTTTGGTTTTTTTTGGTTGTAGCCCTCGGTGACTTACTAACCTCCCCAAGTGCCCTGACAAACATGTTCCAGGACATTGCTCATCCCTTCAGCTTGTAAGTTCATGCACATTATTGGATTTGCATATTGTTGTATTTGGTAGCCTTCCCAAAGCAAAACTCGAGTTCTTGCTTAAGCCTTGAATCCAGCTGGGACTGCTCTGCAGTTTTGATTGCTCCCCGAAAACATGTTGACTTTTTGGCTTGGTGCATTAAACTCTCTTCATATTAGTAAAGCCTGGAAGCATCTAGAAGGCAAAGATTAAGCCAAAATGCCCAGGGAAAGCTCAGATCAGCAAAATATGGTGCAAGGAAGGTTTGAGTGTTTTTTGAGTAGTCAGCTGATACAAAGCTTGGTAGAAGTTGATGAAGTTGCAATCGACCGAAAATGTGAGCTTGTGCCTTTATGGATCCATTCATATTTCAATGTCCCGGTGGAATCATCTGAAAAATGTCAGAAACAACACAGTTTCAAGGATAACTGGTCTATAAGCACGAGGCAAATGGGGAACAGTACAAGAGGTTAAGGGAAGCCAGTTATCAGAATTATTGTGTCTGCTTAGAATTGCCTCAAGGGTTTGAGAACAGCCCTGTTCACAGTAAAAATCCCATTTTACTGCAGCTAAAAAGCAGTGGTGCTTTCTGAGGTGGGGTGTTGAACGGCAGGGTCATTTCTGGTGAGTGAAGAAACCAAAACTGCGAGGGAGAAGGGAAGTAAAATCTGATATCTTGGGGTATTCCCTGCTTGCAAAGCAGTTTGAAAAGCTTGGTTTTCGTTTTGGCAGTGTGGAAAAAGCACTGGCATCTGGGAAAGCCTTCCCTGCTCCCCTTCCCTGCCCAGCTCTTCCTGGGTTGGAAAACTGTGATGGAAGTTCTCCACAAAGACTAGAACTCCTCAGTCCTTAACCGTGACATCCTTGGCTGATCTCACCGTCCAGCCTGAGGCAATGGGCAGAAAAGAAAAGCTCATTTCCAGTCCCCTTGGCCGGGACCTTAATTGGGCAAGTGAGGAAAACCTGGGGCAGGTGCAAGGTGCACCTTGGACACTGTCACTGAGCGAGAGGCACAGCTTCGGGGAAGAAGGGATGGAGGATGGGGACAGTGTTTGGTTTACATCCTGAGGGTTGAGGATGTGACCATCCCGACATTTTCCTGCCTTCCAGCCACCAGTACCTCTCCCTGTCAAGGAAGAGGAGCTTTACCTGGTGCTGGTCCCACCACTAAGAGTGAGGCTGTTGTTAAGTGTAGACCCGCATTTTCCATTTTTTGGGAACTTACCCAAATCTGTGTGTCTGAAGCGAAGCCCACGGCTCAGGGTCTGGCTGTGAGGTGCATTGACTGCACAGTACCATATAGAATATTCCATGTGCCTCCTGAAATTCAGGTCTGCACAGCTTTCTGTGGTGCCATGTCCAAAGACCTGAGGATGACCCCATTCAGAACTTCTTGGCTGACCTCAGTGGCCTTGAATCAAGCCTGGTCCTGTCTGCACAGGAGCTCATTTCCTAGCAGAAGAAAACATCTTTGGAGTAAGTCCAAGCCAGACCACAGGGAAGAGGAGGATTTCCTGGCCTTCTGCCATGCCCTCCAGAGAAGATGTTCACAGGACTGATCAAATCCATCCTTCACCGGCCCTTATTCACTGACTTCTCTCTTTCGCAGCCACCAGGGAGTCAGCCTTTGTCCACGCCATCGCCTCTGCTGGGGTGGCTTTCGCCGTCACCAGATCCTGCGCCGAGGGCTCGGCCACCATCTGCGGGTGTGACACGCGCCACAAGGGCTCTCCTGGGGAGGGCTGGAAGTGGGGGGGCTGCAGCGAGGACGTGGAGTTCGGGAGCACGGTGTCCCGGGAGTTCGTGGATGCCCGGGAGAACAGGCCCGACGCTCGCTCCGCCATGAACAGGCACAACAACGAAGCTGGAAGGACCGTAAGGACATTTAAGTTTTACCTTTCCTATTGTTATTTTCTAACCTGACATAATGAACGGTGGGAGGGAATTAAGGGGACTAAAAAGACCTGAATCTGGGCAGATTTACCTCACAAAAAGGTAATACCTGTCCTATAATAGTTCCAGATTGATGTGCCTGATCTATGAAAGCTCCACATAAATTCACCCACACGGATGTGTCTGCCTTGGAGTCAGTGGTCCAGAGCTCTTTTATAGAGAATGGAGCAAGGCAGGTTTAGGATGGGATTTCATCCTTTCTCACGAGGGTATCTACCCCCAGAAGTTGTGGACACCCCATTCCTGGAAGTGTTCAAGGCCAGGTTGGACAGGGCTTGGAGCAATCTGTTCTAGTGGAAGGTGTCCCTGCCCATGGCAGGGTGGTTGGAACTGAACGATTTTTAAGGTCTCTTCCAACCCAAATCATTCTGTGATTCCATGATTAGAGCTATTAACTCAGTTAATAATGTCCTAATTGTGCCTGTTCCCTTCCACTGGCTGTGGGCACCTGAAGTTGGAGTGCAATTGTCCATTCTCCTTCCCTGCAGCATTGAGGGAGGAGAAGAGCGGGAGAGCTTTTCCCACAACCCATCTTCTCAACCCCGTTCTGTTTCCCAGGAAATATTTAAAGAAAATTAGAGGCAATATGACTTTGGTACCTCCTGATTAAACTTGGACCATGCCCTGAAGCTGTTTTTACTTCAAACAATCCTGGAACAAAATGTGTTGGGGGAAAGAAAGCACAAAATCTGCCATATGCACAATGAATCATTTCCGTAGGTGGAATAATCCCAAAAGGGGGATATTCCTTTTTTTTTTTTTTTAAATCTCAAGAATAGCCCATAAATGCCAGAAGAATGTAGTTTGTGGGAAACAATTTGTGGAACTGAACCACAAAGCCCTTTCTAACAGAGGTTATGCCACAGCTTCTCTGAGATAACAGGTTAATGTGGTCTTCTCCCCTCAGCAGAAGGTCTTGCACATATTCAGGAGGACCTCTGTGCAGTGAGCTGTAGCAAAGCCACCACAGTTGCTGGGACACCTGTCCTCAGGCAGGCTGGGTCTTCTTGAGAGCTCCTCAAGTAGATTCCATGAATCCCTGGTGGAGTTATCCCACCTCACACCACAGCAGAGCTGTTGGAATACAACTTTTGAAAGGGAAATACCACCAGAAACCAAAATTGTCTGCAATGGAGACGACCACAAGCAATAATGTGGTTTCCTCCAGCTCTGGCCTAAATTAACTCAGGTACCCCCAGGGATGGGGCCGTGCTGGTGGCAGTTACTGGGATACGTTGTGGGACCAAGAGGGCTGTGGAGAAGCTGTATAGAGTGGAAAGGAGGGATTTCCTTTAAAGCGAGAATTTGCTTTAAAGTGAGAATTTGCTTTAAATTGAGAATCCTTGGAAAAAACCGAACAAACATTCCTGTGATCACAGGCCTGTAGAGATCTTTTTACTCTAAGTCTTGTTACTTGATGCTGAGTTATTTTAGGATATTTTACAGGTGCCAGAGATTAGAAAGCAGATGTCACCCCATGACCTGAAATCCCACTGTTTTAGAAAGCACTGGTGTTTTCCAGTCTCACCCTGCCAGCACCCATGGGGCAGCTCTTCCAGGCCTCCATACTTGAGTGTTCCCAGCTAAACCTGAGCCATGGGCAATGTTTCATATTAGTTCCCAGAGGAGCTCCAACCCTACCACTCCGCCAGGAGTTTTGATTAAGTTCAGCGTGATTATACGGACCAAACCTTTTGTGGTTCTCTCTCATCGCTAATTACAACCTGCTTTGCGGCGGGTGATACTCCGTAAACAACACAGGAAAGCACCTGGTGAACACCAAGGTGCTGATTCATGGCAAATCTCTTGGACTCAGGCTGGCACTCGCCTGTTCACGTACCCAGAAATTTGCTGATCACTCTGAAAATGCAGATTATCAAACCGGTTGCATAAGGTTGTCTCCCACCTCAGAGTACTGGAGGGCAACACCTCTAGAAATATTTAAACTCATTTTATAAGAGGTAAAAACAAGTAGCAAACTTATGGGATCCATCATCACCCTCCCATTTATCCCAGGAAAGTGTTTTGTGTTGAAGCCTGAGCATTTCAAATCAAAAGCTGGGCTCTTATTTTTTTTTTTCCGTTGAAATGATTTTAGAAAAATCATAACCCTGGCTTAAAAATAGCAATAAATTCCCTTTCAGTTTCTGAAAGTAGCCAGAGCAAGGCTTGAACCTTGTTTGCTTAAGTAAACACGAAACATATGTAAAGGATGGAGTTCTGTTCTAGATAGTTAGGACATTTCATATTCCTTTAATTTCCAATGGAAAACATGCATATTTCATTTATGGAGGCATTGTTTGAGTAGCTTTGTGTGTTCTTGGCTTCTCAGCCCAGATGTGTTTGAATTCTATTCCTGGGTGACAAAACTGCAATATTCCCACATGAACATTGCTAAGACAGACGTTATTAAGTTCAGAAATCTCCTTGGTGAAAGTTTTTGGTAGATCCTTAAATATGAGTCGGGAATCAGAACCAGTCACTGAAAACAGTAAAGTACAGAAGTTTTATGTCTTAGACCCAGCAGGGAGCAGGGCATTGACTGGGGGACGAGAGGATTTTTGTTCACAAGAGTGTAAATATATCCATGAAAACATTCATAATTCTTTGGAAAATCGTAGCTAAGTAGCAGAATGTCATAAGTGTTTTAATAACAGGTTAATGTGTTCCTTCTCTTTTGCCTTTCTTCTCTTTTGCAGTCTATCATTGAGCTCATGCACCTCAAGTGCAAATGCCACGGGCTCTCGGGCAGCTGCGAAGTGAAGACCTGCTGGTGGTCCCAGCCGGACTTCAGGGTCATCGGCGACTACCTCAAGGACAAGTACGACAGCGCGTCGGAAATGGTGGTGGAAAAACACCGGGAATCCCGCGGCTGGGTGGAGACCCTCCGGCCCAAATACAACTTCTTCAAGGCCCCAACTGAGAAAGACCTGGTTTACTACGAGAACTCACCGAACTTTTGTGAGCCCAACCCTGAGACAGGCTCCTTTGGGACCCGCGACAGGATCTGCAACGTCACTTCCCACGGGATTGACGGTTGCGACCTTTTGTGCTGCGGCCGCGGGCACAACACGAGGACTGAGAAACGGAAAGAGAAGTGTCACTGCATCTTCCACTGGTGCTGCTACGTCCGCTGCCAGGAGTGCATACGGGTCTACGATGTCCACACGTGCAAATAAAGCGGGCAAAACCCTTGGCCGGGCTCCGAGTGGAGAAATGGATTTTGAGCCTACTTCCTCTGAGGTTGCAGACGTGAGAGAAGTCTACTTTTTTGATATTAAAAGAATAAAAACTGGACAAAAAAATTAAAAATAAAAAGGCTAAAATTGGTTGGATAGAATAGGTCTAATGACTTCTGGGCTATCCCGAGGTACATCTGGCTGTCACACAAGTTCTGCCCCAACGCCGATGCCTCCAGCAGGAGAGCGGCTTTTTCCACCAGCCCACAACACCTAGCTGGAAAGAAGAGCATTAGCAAAAGCATGGATTTGCTCTGCTCTCACCCACCTGAAGTGACTTGTGTGATTAAGTGTCCTTTGAAAGACTTGCATCTTCCTAAGCATCTCCTTTTCCCTCAGCCAGGCAGAGGCTGTGCTGGACAGCAGCACTGGGCTTTCTGGGAGATCTCTCTGCAAACCCAAATGGCCAGACTGTGTAATATAAGCAATAGCAGCAAAAGAAATAAAAGCAGATAAATTAATGACTTTTTGAATAAAGAACATGGCTACTTCTTTGCTTTTGCCTTGGAACCGGAGAAGTCTACAAATATCTAGTAGAGCTGGAGTATGAGCAAGCTCGTGGTGTGAACTTTTAAGCATAGTAGCTTCTGCCAGATTTGACATAGGATTCCGTGACATCTCTAGAAAGGGAAGGAGGGAGAAGAAGAGGGAGAGAAAGAGAGAAAACTGCTGATGAGTTCCTGCAAACGCCCTGTTGGCACACAGGTGATGTGCACAGTACAGAAAAGTTCAGTGTCTTGTGTGTGAAGTGAAGAGGACTCAGTGTGCGCGTTGAGAAGGAGACAGTCCCACAAATGGGAATGCTGCTCCAGTCCTCCAGCCCCGGGGCGTGGCTCAGGCAGTGAGTCTTCCTCAGAAACATGCGGTGCAGTGAGTCTCCTGGGGCTGGACACTCGCTCCTGAGCACAGGACATCCGTCTCCTCAGCACCCCAGGGAAAGGATGGAAAGGGAAAGTGTTCACCCTTCCCGCCTTGTTGGAGAATTCCCTCGCCAACAGTGGAAGGTGCACTTAGTCCATCCACTCTCTGCACCTCCTGCAGGCTTCCCAGGAACCTGGCAGCAGCCTGAGCCCACAGGTCGGTCGGGAACATGGATCTGAAGGACTCATTGTCACCCATTAATTTCCATGAGGGTGAACCAACGCACCATCACCACCACACCCCACAAGCTGGAGCAGTCTCAGACTCAAGCCAAACTTGGATTCCACACCTAATTCCTACAGCCATTCCCACCTATAAAAGTGGCACAAATAAAAATGGACAAAACCCAGAGTCTGAACCAGCCCAGAGTTTGGGTAAGTTTGGACACACAGCCAAATCTCAGCTTTGCAATGCTGGCCCATCTCTGCTGCTCACCCCTGACTCCCCATCCTTGCACGTTGCTCTGCTTCCAATTCCAGATCAGGATCACAGTTTACAGAAACAGGTCTCACCTCCTCCATGGGCATCAGGACTTCCTTCAGGGTATCAGGCATGAAATCAGCCCATCACTTTGGTATTTACAGCACTGTAGCCCTGCTTGAGTTATTCCTGGTCAACACTGGGATAAATGAGGGGTGAACCAAGCGTGGAGTCACAGCCTGTTTTAGCCTCAGATGCATTTGCTCCGTGTCCTCTTTGCCTTACCCCTGCTCTTGGGTTCCTATCCTGGAAAAGAACAATGGATTGGTGTTTATTCTGTCTCTTCAGCACAGGAAGGGGAACAGGGCATGAGTTATTTCCCATTTCATGGCAATGTAATCATGGCTGTTGGCTGGTTCACTCCTGGAAATCTGTGTAGAGGAATCAGAGTGCTCCTCTCTGCATGTCAGCCTTTTCCCAGGAACCAAAGGAGGGAGTAGGCAGAAGAAGAAGGGAACAAACAGAGCTTAATCCCATCAGAGAGAAAACAGGAGGAAATGATGCCTCCGAGGGTTGACTCTGAGTCACGGGCGTCTCCTGGGACTACTCCTAGGCTGGTGCAGTTTATGCATCACCCATTTGTCTCAGGGCTGTGCCCAAGGGCATGAGCAAGATTTGCTTATTGATGAAGGCTCTTCTATCAGTGCTTTGCAAAAAGAAAAAAAGCTGCAGTGAAATGAGAGCAGAAGAGAGGCAAGGAGACAGGAGGAGATCAAGAGAAGCAAAGAAAAAGCATGGAGAGAAAACCAATCTGAGATACCTGTGCTTGTGTAAACACTGCACCCCATTGATGGCCACACACCAACCGGTAGAAGGCAATAGATCACTGGAAAATCAAATAAAGATCAATTAATGGATGCATGACTGATTTTCATAATGCAGTCTTGGGGAGAAGGAGAACCTTATCATGGGGAATAGAGAAGGAAGCCACTGCAGGGGGAGATTTCACCTATAACCAGCATTCAAATACAATCTGTCAAGACAGCAAACTCTGCAGAAAACCACTGACGGGGTAGAAGACGTTGATAAATTGGAGAGGATGGGCTAAGGGAAGATACATCTGATTTACTCTGTATGATGCAGTGCAAGCAGCCGCAGTGAGAGGTGTTGGGCATGTCCTACCAGGAACTTCTGTCAATAAATGGTGACCCAATAGTGAAAATTCAAATTGTTGCAGGCCAAGGTCCCTTCAATCCATTGACTTCGGCAGGGTCGCACCCACAACTGGTTTTATCACAAGTGGTTTCGAACTCCTTCTTTTGTACCACACCAGTGAAGAAATGGGTTGAAGGATTTGGCTTCCGTGCATGGGAGCTGGAATCTGACCCCAGCCCAGCCACAGCTTGTTCACATCCACCATTTCTGCTTTTGCACCAGAACAAGCCCAGCATCACCGACAGGTGAAGCTTTTTGGGAAGCAGGGGGAAAAAATACTGAAACTGGGCATTTGCTGAGCAATTGCCTCTAGAGGTGAACAAATTTTGATTGCAACAGTGGAATTTATTTCATCTGGTCTAAGCTATTTATCTAATTTTCTGCTGGGATCAATGGCAAGAAACAAATCCAGAAGGTGACTCATTATGCTTAGGATGGTATCTAAGCTATGTTTGGTTAAGTGCCCTCTGGGTGTACCTCTGACTTCAGCTGCTGAGCTCAGAGTAGGTGATGAGTTCTTCCATGGGTCCAGACTGATGATGTGAAGTTCACCATGAGTCAAGGAGGTGAAGCTGCAACCTGAGCATCAGCTGAGATGGGCTGGAAGTTGTACTCCTTCACTCCAAGCTGGGGTCAGGCTTGAACCAGCTCAGTTGTCGGGGACTCCCCCTTCATTTAAGGGGTTTTTAACGAAGCCTGTGGGTACTTGTTTGGGTTTTTTATGTAATTAATCATCTCCGTGATGATACAATGTAAGGGGTTGAGCAGCTGCTACTAAAGTCAATGAAAAATGCCTGCGTGAATTCTGTTCATCACCCCAAGTGCACCCAAGGGTTCCAGTCCTGGGTCTGACTCTGCCCATCCCTGAGGTGGAAAAGAGGCTGTGAGGGGTCTGGGAGCTGGGCCTGTGTCTGACCCCATGGTTTTGGGGTTTTGGAGAAGGGGCTTGGGCCATCGCTCACTCCTACCCATGAATTTGGGAGGTGTCTTTGGAAAACTGAGATCCCACCCCGCTGCCTACACTGGCTGTCTCGAGTCAGGGCTTCCACCGTTCTGGTGTGAAAGATTGAGCCAATGATGAGTCTGGTGCCATCCCTCCCTACAAGAGATGGTTTAAATACAACCCAGATCTGCCTTCTGCCTCAGGTTCACCCCTTCTGTGAAAACCATAGAGCTTTCCTTATGGAAGGGACTTAGGATTTCACTCAATAATCGAAATATCCAGTGATATATTAGGTGCCCTACAATATCCTGCTGGGGTCCAGATTTTACAACAGCCTAAGACCCACACAAATCTTAAATCTGGGCAGTCAGAGACTGTTGGGTGTCCAAGATGACCCGAGATGTCCTTGTGTAGGCAGTTGAATCGGGCACTTCTTTGGAAATGGTTTTCTGTCAAACCTTCTCCCCCACCTTGGTGTAATGCTCCAGTCTACAGTCAAAAGGAAAACATTCATTCCCTGCAAATGGGAGCTGGCCAAGCCCACCTCCGTGATCCCTGGTGTCCTTCCCTTCAGTGTCCACTGATGAGGTTTGTCCTCAGGCAGATGGTTTGTACCAGGGGTGTGTCTGGCAGTACCGGGGAGAAGGGACAAGGTGCCACCCAACCAAGTAACACAGATGCAAAAAATAAAAGTAAAAAAGGACCATAATTCCATCCTCTCACGTGTTGCTATCCACCCTCTCCTTTAGCTGAACAGATGGCTCGGACAGGCCCTGTCAGTTCCACATCCAACCTATTAAAGACAGTGGAGTTACCTGCGAGGGGTGAATTTGGCCTCATCTCTTTTCTTTCTATGAAAGAAATTGAAAGTTTAGGAGTTTGGTTGTTTGCTTTTTGGTTTTGTTTTCTTTTTTTTTTTTCTTGGTTTGGTTTAGTTTTAGAATTTGGGGGCTTCTCTTTCTCAGAGAAAATGAAAATACGGGGAGGGAAGTGCATGACATTTTCTGTTGCTTGACCCCGGCGTATCTCTCTCGGCTGAGTGTCGTGCCCAGCACTGACAGTCTTCTCCAAAGCATTTTGAAGTCTCCAGAATTGCTTCCACTCCTTATGGGAAGCTTCATGTGCTAGAACTAAAGCAGTTGGGGTTTAATTTTTGGAGGGAATGCAGAGACAACCACACCACAAAGTGCAACATGGCACAGAAATCCCTGAGTCAGCACTGACCACATCAGCCCTGCAGTGCTGTCGTCTTAGTGCTGAGCACTGCAGGATTTCTGTATTAACAAATCTCAGAAAATAATTTCTTCTGCCTCTCAATCTCAAATATTTTTCGGTGGTTTTGGTGCATTCAGATGTATTGCCACAGAGATGTCCATGGATTATGTTATATTTGTCGTGTGTGTTCATATTCTTATCGTGCCCCCATCCTTAAATTCATACACAGGAGAAACACTCTGAGCTTTGGGTCACTTTTTTTTTAGCTTCAAAGATTGGCTTCAGTG
The DNA here is from genome assembly GCA_013399195.1 of Dicrurus megarhynchus. Taxonomy (NCBI): domain Eukaryota; kingdom Metazoa; phylum Chordata; class Aves; order Passeriformes; family Dicruridae; genus Dicrurus; species Dicrurus megarhynchus. The sequence goes on along the minus strand of VXAD01001913.1, from coordinate 464,318 downwards.
CTGAAAATCTGGTGTTTGATGTTGTTGGGGATATTCAGGGTTGCAACATGAGCGCTCTGCAGGAGCTGGGAGTTGTGAATCCAGTCCTAGGATCTGCACTATGGAAATTACTCCGGACTTCCCTTGATGCTTTAATGAAATCCATTTGGGAAGATGAAAACAGGGCCATGAAAGGCACCAAATCCAGCTGCCCTGCAGATACCAGCCATTGCTCCTGGTTCAATGGGCTGCCCACAGGGAAACAACTCCTGGCTCTTCCAGAGTCCTGCTCCAGGGCTGAGGCTGCTGGGAAGGGATCATCCTGCTGGCAGTGGCAGAGTGAGGGGGATGTTTGCTCGGATCTGTCATTCCTGAACTCAAGCAGCTGTTGGGATGAGAAGCTGTAAGACAGTGTTGGATGATGGGAAAGAAGGTGGGGTGGGCAGGACAAGATCTCATCTCTTCTCCATACCTGTAGTTTCCTATTTTCTACCTCCCTCCAAGCTGAATCTTGGCTGGTTTAGTAGTGATTTCTCATTATGGGAGTACCTCTTTTTTGCAAATTTCCCCACTCTCACTGGAAGCACCGGTGGGATCTGGCTGAATTGCTTTATTCTTGGCTTAACCCTTCCATCCTCGCGTTTCCTGCCCTCCCTTGTGTTCTCCAGCAAAGTTCCTGATCTGCAGCTCCTCACCCCCCTGGCTCAGGTCTCTGTTAACAGCTGTGGGGTGAGGATTGCTCAGTTTGGTGGGAAATGGAGGCTCCTCTGGCCTCCATTTCATGGAAGGGGTGTTTAGTCCTCATTCCTGCCCCTTCCAGTGTTTTCAGGGGCTTGGGCAAATCATCTGCTCCCACTTTGCTGCAGTTTCCAGAAGGGTCTTTGGTGCATCTCCACCTTGGAGGAAGAGACTTTTCTCAAGCACAAACAAGAGGCCAGGAGTTGATTCCCAGGCAGTGGTACCCACAGTGGGATTTGGAATGCCAAGTGAGATGCTTAAAGGCAGGTACCTACATGTGAGCTAGGTGCTTTAACTCCCATGCAAGCCAAATTATGGGCTCCATTTGCCTAAACTTAGCGTTTAGGGCTGAACTAAATTATTGAAATAGGTGTCTAGAGCCATCTGGGATGCTCCAGGGTACCCCACTGGCTCCTAAAAGCTACTCTGGAAGAATGCGGGCTTCCCTTAAATCTCAGGGCATATCTGACAGATCCATGCAGATACTTCTCCATCAGAGGTGGGTGTTTAGACATCTGACTCCCATGCAGACATGGGCTTGTGGACATCCACAAGTGTGTGTCTTCATCCATGAACAGGATCCCAGTCCAGATTCCAAACTCTCTTTAGATTCTCTGAGATGGAAGACTGCTCCAGGTCTCAATTCTCTTCTCACTTAAACTGACAAAAATCAGGTACAAGTGTCTCAAGGGGAGCAGAAGGTGGACCTGTTCTGTAAAAAGAATTATTTGAATCCACTTTACTGTCTGGTTTGCCAGGGCTTTGACCCCAAGGGAACATCTCTGCTCTTCCTGTTGAGGAACACATAAAGGAAGTGGAGAGGTCCCACCAAGTCATCCACGGGCAAAATCCTGCTCTTAGGTGAACACCACCCAGATAGAGAAAGCTCCTGAGGTCCAACAGCCACAAGGTCTTTTTCACATGGTTTCCTCCTCTGTCTCTGTAGACCTTTTCTCACACATGTTCTGCACACCAAGGGAGGTCTTGAACAGCCCTGCATGGAAGCTGGGAAAGTGTGAGGAGATGCTTTCCCCATTTCCCTTTCTTTTCCAAGTTTCTTCTTATTATTTATTAGTATTTATTTATTTCTCTCCATTCATTCCACTCCACCAAAAATCCTGAAGGCAGGTCTGCTCCAGACTCGGGCTGAGCAGGCAGCAGAGCGTCACCCATGGTTTCGAGGGACGGCACCATCGTGTCAGAGCTCCTTCCCGACGCTTGGCCACCCGCTGCTACCACTTGGAAATCACAAGAGGCCTGAGTCTTTTCAAGTCAGGCTCCCAAAAACTCCAAAATACTTCCGTACAGATAAAATTCTCCTTGGTCTCTGGTATAGTCCTGGTTGTCCTACTGCCCCTGTCCCCAGCTGACAGCAGCTCAGCCTTCACCTCCTCATCCCAGTGGGGACCCACTCGATCAATCCCTTATGGCATCACTTTCTGTCACTGCCAGGACCAAACCTGCCCGAACAAGACCTGTCGGAGCTTTGGACTCTCTGACAAGCCCACCAGCAGTGTGGAAGACATAAAAACACAAACCTGTAGCACCCCAGGGGATTCCCCCACGGTACAAAACACGCTTGTCCGGCAGTCAAGGACAAGTACCTTCTTGTGAGTGGGTTTTTTCACCATTGCTTTCCCTTCCCACAGACTGTCTGCCTGATTACATCGCCTTCTTCAAAGCTCCATCACTGTCTGTAACCCCTGCCCTCACCCCACCCGAGCACCCCTGTGTACAGATTGCATGTATGATACAACCTGAAATTCCAAAGCTATTGTACAAAGTAGAATTGTCACTTTTTTTTTTTTCCTCTCAGTATTTTGTTAAGTCTGATGATTTTTTTATGATTATTTATTTTATGAATAAATGTATATATTAGTAAGAGTATATATTTGCGGAAATAACTCATCGGGACAGTGTTGTTGCTCTGCTGTTGTGCTTGTGACCTCATTGGCTTTTACCCTATTTTCTACTGACAGCACATTAGCAATGTCTTGTAACTGTTTTTTGTTACCAGTTAAGTTTGATAGATGTGTTAACTTTATAATGAAAATTAAAAAAAAAAAAAAGCATTAATTTTAACCTGCGTTTGGGTGCTTTTTCCCACTGTTCTGTAGTTTTGACTGGCTGGTATTTCATAGCATGGGCTGAAATTCAATTGGGGAGAAATAGGAAATAAATATGCCTTCCTCTTGTAGGACAGGAGTTGTGTGCTTTGGAAGAAGAGATGTCACCTGTGTTGTCACCATTTAACCCGTGCGCAGCTTCCGTGGGAGGTGACAACCCAAACACAAATAAAACAAATCCACTTAAACTGCCACGGGTCCATTTCTCAGCTGAGCATCACCAGGACAGGGACTCAGTTTCTTTCTCCAGAGCAATAAAAACCCAACCTGGCAAAGGGATGACTTTTCGCAATGTCTCTGGAAGGACCTAAGAAGTTTGCTGTTGGTTCTGTCAATTCCAATCATTTCTTCCCTTGTTAGGACTTTAGGTTGGGATCCTGCTGGACAGTCCTGCAGCCTCCAAGATTGTAGTCATGATGAAAAAGGGAATAGATTGTAGGGAGACACTGCTGAAGGCGAAATAGGGGAAAACCATGTTCCTTTCATTGGAACCACCATGTCTGGCCTTCCTCTGAACCTTCCATGGGCTGTGTGCAGAGAAATCTGCTCCTAAAAGGAACCCTGCAACATGCTTCCCCATTTTTCTGTCCTCAGTGAGGAAAGCCCCGCTCATGCAATGGGTTCATTGATCCAGGAATTCTCTTTGTAATTGTCAGTTTGACTGGATGGGGTGGAGAGGGGATGGGTTGGCTGCAGTGGGGACATGGCAGCATTTCCAGGGGGGCTCTGTGCCTGTTCACCTCCCACCCCACTCCACGGATCAGAAATGGATCAGATCCCAGAGGAATTCCTGTGGCCTCCACTTCAGGAGAGTTTCGAGCCACCCAGCTTTATCCCTCACAGACCAAGAACCTGCTCTAAGACCAATCCTGATGACTTCTTTATAACTGATAGAGGAATTTAAGCACATCCAGAGATTTATCCCAGTTATTTAAAACACAGACCTGAGCTGGTATCAATCGCCTTCCAGAGAAACCTGATTTCCTACAAAAGCTCTAAATGAACACATCTGTAAGTGAAAAGCAGCACCTTTTCCCTAGGAAGGGAGGTGGGCAGCACACTGGGACACCCCAGTCAAAATATCCCCTCCCAAACACACCCCCCATGCCCGGCTCTGAACGACACGGGTCAAACACCAACGGAGAGCTTTCAGCATTCCGGGCTCAGCATATTTTCCAGAAATAAATGATAAACATTCTTATTAAAGAGCACTTGAGATAAGCCTATTTGTTAAGCTGTGTTGCCTGCTTCGCCAGGTTTGAGCAAGAACCTTATTTTTTTTTTTTTTTAAACCTAAATAGGGATAACTGAGAAATGAGTGGACATCTCAGTTACTCTCAGCTTACACATGCTACGAACCCCTCCAGATCCTTTTAGGAATGAAAGAAAATAAGTTGTTGATAACTTATTGCTGCCTTATGACCTGGACTTTTCATTATTAGAGAAACTCTTGAAGGTTCCTTCTTTTTTGTAAAACAGTTATTTCCCCCCCTTTGTGGGAAGGCAGCACAAACTATGGCCACAGCTAGCCACAGCAATGGCCTTTGCTCAAGACAACCCAGGTCACAGAAGTCACCTAAAACTGTTCCACGACCAAGTGGGAGATATTTGACACATGGAGCCAAGAGTCAAATTTCATTCCCAGGCATAATTTAAGAACTGATGTGCTGCAGACAGGTACCCAGGTACCTGACAGTCAGAAGAGTTGAGAGCTCCATATTTCTTTGGGAAACAGTGCACTGAACTTGGGTTTGGTTTACAGCAAAAAAAATCATGGAATGGTTTGGGTTGGGAGGGACCTTAAAGATCATCTCATTCCAACCCCTTACCATGGGCAGGGACACCTCCCACTATCCCAGGGTGCTCCAAGCCCTGTCCAACCTGGCCTTGGACACTTCCAGGGATGGGGCAGCCACAGGTCCTCTGGAAAACCTGTGCCAGGGCTTCACCACCCTCCCAGGAGACAATTTCTTCTGTTTCTAACCTAAATTTCCCCTCCTTGAGTTTGAAGACATTTCCCATTCTCCTATGACTACCGTTCTTGATGAAGAGTCCTCCTCAAGCTTTCATGCAGCTGCTTCAGATCCTGGAGGGTGCTCTGAGGTCTCCACACAACCTTATCCTCTCCAGGCTGAACAACCCCAAATTTCTCAGCCTTTCACCTCAGCACTGACTGAGCTACTCCTAAGCAAACCATGGCCGAGTTCACACTTCTGGTAGCACTTCATCCCCTCTCCTGACTGCTTTCCATGCACAGGCTTCCCAGTCCCACACAAGCAGTACCTCAAACCAGTCTGGGATGTGCCAGATCCGTAGGAGCTGTGCAAATTGTTCTGTAGCCGAGTGCTTTGGCACCAGTCTGGTGGAAACCAACCACCTGCAATGTGAGCAAGGCACCCAAAGCCTCCATGGACTCACAGCCTTGCCACACAGGCTTCATGGATTGCAAGGAGTGGGGTTCAGCTTGTGGATTCACTCACACCAGTGTAGGTGCCCACAGAACCACAAACAGGCACGGGGATGCTCTCCAGGCATTTCCACCTCGAGTGTTCTGCCTGTCCTCTGGGTGCTGCTCCAGGAGAACCACGGGTCTCCTGCAGGTCTGTGTCATGTCTGGGAGCTCCAGGGAGATGTCTCAGATCCCCCAGGACACTTCAGCCAAGTGACTGAGCCCAATTTGCCTGAACTTGAGGTCTGACTTTGAAGTTCCTCTTATTGTTGACAAAAAATCGAGGGATTCATTTCTCCATAAGGGCTGAGTGCTGTCTTGTATCCCTTTGGACATCCGAATGTCATCTGGATTTGGCACACACAGACCCTCCAGGGTCCATGTCTTTCTGGATTGGCAGGGGGATACCCAGAGGAATTACACTGAGATAGCACAGATGGTCCTGGACACCTGTGCTCAGTCAAGCACATGGAAAATCCAATCTCCACCAGCTGTAACAGGAGCTCAGAGCCTTCGAGCACACGCAGGCAGCTCTTTGCATATTGCCACCCAAATTAAGATGTCTTAATCTGCAAGTTGAATCCCGCTTGAGCAATCAGTCCAATCCAACATCCTTTGAAGCTGCGAAATCCAGCTGAAAGCAGCTCCTGACCAGCAGCTCACCAGGCCATAAAGAAACGCACTGTGACCCAATAAAATCTGAAAGCTTTGCCATCTCATTGCTACCCAGCCTGGCTTTGGAATTTGCTTACCGATGTCTTTTATTCGCAGGTGTGGAAGGGTTTTTTTCCCCCATCATGCAGTCATTTGGAGGCACATAGCCAGATTTGCATTCCACAGGGCTACAATCCGGTCTGGGATTTGCCTGCGAGTGTCAACAGGTGAAGTGTTAACTAATGAACTTGGTGGTGGTGTTAAGGTGAGGTCAGCTCAGTTTCTCTTCACGTTGGTTTCGTGCAAGGACAGCAAGGTTAAATCACTTTAACAGTGATTTAAAGCAGATCTGTGGTCTCGATCCGACCCTTTGAATCCTTGTGCCATTCTCCCTGGTTCAGGAACATCCCAACACCCTGAATTCCATCTACTCTTTTGTCTGAGAGGAGGCACAGCAAGGCTGTGTTGACTACACCTCACCAAGCCCTTGAGCTCTCAGAAATACATTTGCTCTATAATTTTTTTTCCTGGAATATCTGAGGTAATTCTCAGTTCTGTGTGTGGGAAAGAGTGGTGATAGGGGTGAAGTGCCAGCTTTACTACAGTGAGAATTTCTTTCATGCAGGAATCCAGGGAGAGCCTTGAACCTGTTTGTTCTGTCCTAATCAATGCAGCTGGTTTGTGCAGGAAGTGTCTTTCATCCTGGGAATGTCAAAGTCTTTATGGCAGTATATGGAAATCCAGGCACAAGCCTCCCCTCCCTATCAGACAGAGACTTGAAGCCAATGCCCTGACTGAGTCACCAGCCATCTCCCAGGGACTGATAACTCCAGCCTGGTCTTGAGCAACCCCGCTGGAATTCTGGTTTCAACAAACTGCTGCTTTCCAGAGGACAAATGCTTCCTCTGGAATTTCTGTTCCTCAAGCTGCTCCTTCACAAGCAACACACCCAAATTCCAGGGGCTATCAAAAATAAAGAAGCAACTTGGGCCCTACTCACTTTTTAGACCCGAGTTCACAGAAGGGGCCAAACGGGAGACTTTGGTTAATCAGGATGAAGATGGGGGAATTTTTTAACAAAGAGTTGTCACTGTGAGGGCAGAATGTGATGAGACACAGCCCCTTCAAACACCTACATGTGGTTTCATCTTCCACATTGCTATGCCAGGACTTTGCAGGGGATTTCTCTCTGGCACGCTTTCCGCAGTGTCCGTAGGGACAACGCGGTGTCTCGGTGAAGTGGAGAGGGCAGGACAAGTAAATAGTCCTGAAGTGGGTAAGGGAAGGACTTTGGCTGACATGAACAGCTAAATCAATAAGGAAACTTGTTCCTGGTTCAGCCATGGAGTGGGAACACCACCCTCCAAGAACTGCAGTCACACAGGAGGAGTTTGGCACATGGAGGGCTGGCAAGGAGCTAACCTTTAGGCTTGTTAATGAATGATAATTGAGTGGTCCTCAAGAGCCCCGAAGAAGTTCCCCAGCTCCCAGCTGCTGTTTCAGGCTGGCAGGGGCTGCTCGACACACCTTGCCTTAGCAGCAGATGTCGTTCCTGCTGGGGAGAGAAAGGTTACACATTAAAAGGCAGCAGACACTCCAAACACGGAATAAAATGTGACCAAAAGACTGGCTGTGCAGCTTGGATGGATTAGTTTTCCTCCCCTTTCATTAGGATGTTTTGATAGCTGGGGAACACAATGAGATCCAGGTGTCATTGGTGTTATCACAGCCTCGATCACAATGATAATCCTTGTCTCGTGGTGGTGCCTCCGGGCTCATCACTCCTGAAGAGCATCCCTCGTGCTGAGTGATGCCCAAACACAGCACAGCGTGGTGGACCCTGTCCTAAAGAACTTCCAGGCCCAGTGATCTGGTTTTGGCTATCTCTGATAAATAAAACCGGCTCCCAGCCATTGCCGTGGGCTGCCTGAGCCAGTTTGTCTGTAAAAACAGCTGTACCCAAGGAGGTCACACAGCTCTATAGGCCAAGCAGACGTCTTGCAAATCATCTAAATGCGGAAAAACATCAAATTATTAGCAGCACAATGACTGGTTAACTAGAGAAATGACAGGTCCACCTTTCAGCATCATTTACCAAACCTGTAATGTCAAGGAAATTACTTTTTTTCACTTGTGGCTTGCAATTAGTACAAGCTAATAAAAAACTTAACGTTCTGCTAGCTCATCAAGCGTGTGGTTAGAGCTTGCTGGCATGAAGAAGGTGGGAACTGCTCTCTAAGCAGAGGTTACGTGGTGCAAGCCGGCATAATCCGCCGAAGAAATCCTTGGGGCAGCCAGGCTTTGGGACACAATAGTGCTGAGAGCTGAGTACGGATCAAATACCCACCATTTCTCATCATATTAAACCCAGGAGACATCCACTGTAATTAGGACGAGAACAACAGAAAAGAGGTTTTCTGCTCACGGGGTTTGATGGTAGAAATCTCCTACAGCCACAGGGAGATGAAAGTATTTAAATTTACCTGAATTTAAGAAGCAACTGGACAGTATTCACCAAAGAAAGACACGTGAGGAGTTTTTACACTGAAAGACACAATCCTTCCATGGGAAGTCCCAGCTGGGAGTTGCTGGGAGTTGAGTGGAAATATCGCCCTGGGTTTGTCCTCTTCTCCTGCTCTTCTCCAGTCACACTTGGCCAGGGTCAGAGACAGGAGATGGGGCCAACACAACCTGATCCAGCCCAGCTGATCATAAATCCGTCGGATGTAAATGTCCATGAAACAAATCTGCGAGAGACTGATATTCCTTCACCACTTCAGGGTGGAACGACTTTCAGAAAAAGGTGATTTATTCTCTCAGTTGACTGAAAAAAATGAATGGTCATTTCACCTGACTTTAAAAAGATTAAAAGCCTGACAAATCTTTACAGCCAAGGAGAGAGCGGGACATGTCCAGCAAGTGATTTTCATGACCAACCTTGGGTGTCTGTTTTAAGAGATGAATCTCCCCCTCAGGGTGACTCTCCTCTCCCTTGACCACAAAACAAGCCTGGGCTGACTAACTTGGACCTGGGCATCTCACTTTTAGAGGTGTAAATTAGGGCTGATGAAACCTTCCCAAAATTGCATGCCTCACCTCAGATTTTCAGGATTCTCGATTGTGAGGTGGAACTTAGAAAAAGTATCCAAAAAAGGTATAAAACACTAAAGAAAATGTACATATATTTCAGAAGTGTTTTGTATGGGTTAAGTAAATTTTGGCATCCAGATTTCCTTCGAACATGTCAGCTCCTGGCCCAAAAATAGTTCTCCCTGAGAAGTCTACGATGCCTTCCATAAGAAGGAAAACCTCTTGATAATCACAGGACCTGAAGAGTGAAGGACATTTCTAACTAGGGAGAAACTTGCAGCTGAAGACACCGAAACAAATTCCACTTTTGACCAAAAAGTGGCCTCAATGTCTGCCCAGACCATGAAATAATAAATCCTTAATGGGATTAATCTGAACAGACTCTACTCAGCTGCTGAAGAAGCACAAAAGGCTTGAGTTGAGTCAGCTGAATTTCGACTCTGTGGCTGCAAGGAAGATTCAACCCTCGAGGAGCTTGAACACAGCCCTCACCTTGCTAAGCCTTTCCCAGTGTGCCTGTGGTGGTGAGTGGACTCCTCTTCCAGATCCAAAGCCACAGAGCTGTTGTCTTTTGCTTGCACGAGGATTTCTGTTGGATTCAGGAGCTGGCTGTAAATCCAAATAAGGGTGATTTTGAGGAGTAAATTTAACATAACTGCCACAACCTCAGCTCGTACTGTGGTTTTCAGAGAAAAATGTGGATGTTCCATGGGAAAAAAAGAGAAAATGCTTTGGGACATTTTGTTCCTAATCTGCTGCAGGCTGACCACCAAGCAGAATTAAATGATCTTTCCTGTTGGGAAATAAAGTCAGGCATGATTTGTGAGGACAGAGGAAGTTGCACTTGCTTATTCTAGGTGCATGACCTCTTAGTCTCAGGAATGTGCAATTCCATACACAATTCTCCATTTGCTGGGAATACTCTAAAGTGTCCAGCTCACACAATGGCCTTTAACTACAAACTTCTCAAAACAAATAGAAAGCAAAAGTTGCTTCAGATTTGGATCGCTGGAATCTTGGGTATCTGACCGATGAAAAGCTTGGGAATCGGCAGTTTGGAGAAGCAGTGGGGATTGGAACTGAGACTTCTGTAGGTGTGTTCTCCATGCTCTAAATTCATGGTTGGATGTTCTTTGGCTACTGCAGTCCACCTTGGACACTGTTCACTTTGAAACCCCTTCATTAAAGACCATCTCTTCCATAAATCTCCTCTGACCTCCAAAGTGACCTTCTTAGCACTAAGCTTTCAGCAGTGCTACCATGGGCAAAAAAAGCTCCAGAGACAGTTTATTCCAGCCTTCTCAACGCAGGGAGATGCCTCAAAACCCACCCCTGAAGCAGAGTATCCACTGAGATGGTGAAAACCCAATTCCAAGGATCTTGTTTAACAAAGACAAGAGTGCAAATCGATAAATAAGCGTTTTTCCGTACAACTTGGCTTCCAGTTGTGTCCTCCTTGTTCACCAGGGCAGCATGGAGAGACATCTGGTGGCTGAATGATTTTCTGCAAGCAAATTGCAGGAAACGTGTGTTTGGGGATGTGTTTCTGGAAGGAGGATGTCTCAAGAACCTGTCCCTTAAGAGACACGACACCACTGAGTTCACTTGAAGCACCAACCTGTGCTTCCACACCTCCCACTTCAACAGCAAACCTTCCAACTGTTCTTTGGGGCAAAAAATGTGCTGAAATGTGTCTGTTGAGACAATGGATCTCTTCTTGGTGCCTCAGATGTTGGATTTCACTGTAAACTGCTGACAGCCTCTATCTCTTATCCCAGTCCTCTCTCAACTCAGAGAACATCCAACGGATGATGATCAATCCCATCTTGATTTCTCCTTTTCTAAATAAAGTATTGGGAAAAAAAAGAAGGTTTTGTCCCAGCAGGCTTCAAAAGAAGCTCTTCTTCTGCACTTGGCAGCAGAGGTCAAGGTGGGGCAGAGGGTTGGCTGATCCCTGCAGTCCTCCAAGACAAAATCTGGCTGAAGAGAAGACCTTCAGCATTAAAAATCCTACAGAGGCACTGTCAATAATTCCTCCAAATTCTCCACTCTCATGGAAACCTTCTCAAGAACTTCAGGTGTTAGAGCCGAGGCGTTGATATCTCCATCCAGACACACGTTTGATGGTTGTAAATCCCTCCAGACTCTAAAACCCAAAGGGTCACGAGCACAGGGATTTGATCTGGAATTTTCCTCTCAGAGGATGAAGTAATAGGGAAGAAAAAATGACCCAAATGAGCTTCATTCTGCACTGTTGCCCCACATTGCATTGTTTTCCTGTTGTTCCTGGCACCCTAAGGACTGAAATGCAGCACTCCCATTATCCCCATTTTCTTCTGGGATTTGCTGAGGTACCTGGATCTTCAAAGGCTGTTGTAGGCTGTGAAGTGCCCATCACCAAAAGTGCTTCCAGAGTGAAAGAGAATCTTTGCTCCTCTGTGTTGGACAAGGTTTTTAGATCAACATTTCCATCAGGTTCAGGAGGCCAAAAGTGACAGCATGGTGAGGGGCAAACCTGCTCAAGAGGTCAGTTTTGGGCATCAACCATCCACCAGTGACAACAGTCCTCCATGCTAGTCCACCACTATTTCTTTTGATAACAAATCATGGTCAGGAACATTTTCCACTAACCCAGGTTGCTCCAAGCCCTGTCCAACCTGGTCTGGAGCATTTCCAGGGATGGGGCAGCCACAGCTCTAGCTGTGTGACCACAGAACATGCCTCATGTTCTTTAACACACCTCTATCCACACCTTCTCTGTGATGGAGCAGAGGCCACCTATCTTTATTTTACAAGTGAGGAGCAGAAGCCCAAAGAAAGCAGAAGATGATTTGTTTCACTCGGTTTTGGTCTCCTAAAACTGGGCTGTTGAGTCTCTTGCTGCCTTCTGGAGAGGCAGATGGAGATGTCTCATTCTGCAAAAGCTGCTGAAGTGAGGCTGGTGTGCCACACCAGGAGTTAGAGTCTTGCTCTACCCCCAACACGGATGGGATAAATCACTTTACAGACAACCAGACCTCTCTAATTAATTGCAGAAGGTGAAAGACTACCTTGGATTAGATGTTAAGTTTTGATAAATAATGTGAGATGGGTCCCACAGCAAATAACTCCCCCGATGTTGCACTTGTATCACAGGGATTGGATCCCCGCATCCCAAGGGCCAACCCAACCCTTGTAAGATGCTTTTTGCCAATAATTGACCCACATTGGGTAGGGAATGGGTCTCACAACACACTGGCCTTGCAGCCTGTGCTCTCCAGAGCCCTCCATCCGTATCCTTAGGAATTGTCTCTCACATGAGGCCAACCTGTACAAAGGATTGCAGCAGGAAAAGCCCCCTGAGGTTCATTCTGAGCATAACTTGATGAGATAACGCTCAGACTACGTCACAACTGGGAGGCTGCAAACCCTTTACCACCACAGGGCACAATCTAATCTACTGACTTCGTTTGTCTGATCTCTCCTAATTTTTACTAACCTAGATGAGAAGAAGATCTTGTGTACCCAGAAGCACATTTCTCTGCTCTGGTCCTGTCAGATGGCCCAATAAAAGATATTCCCCCTTTCCACAAATTCTTGAGTGACCTTTGTCCATTGTAGGGTTGATTTTCCCCTGCATTTATGGAGCATCTTGCACAACAAGATATGGGGCTGGACCAATTTCCCCAACAATACTTGACTGGAGGGAACATCCTCACTCTTCCCTCCCGCAAAAAGCTAAGATTATTTATTTTCCATCAAACTGGGAGAACCCATGCAGGCATTTCTCCTCCAGGGCAGTTGATACGGAGTCTCTGTGGCTCAGACATCCTTTCTGATGCCGCCTGAACATGTGTTATTTATTTTTATCATTCCCCATGGGCCATACATGGTTAAAAAAGCCAGAAGCAGCACCTCCACCACGGACAGGATGGATATTTCTGCAGACAGCTCAGTACCAAGCACTGGAGACCAGTTTCCCAGTGGAGCCAAAAGGCTTAAAAACATTTAAATTCCAGTGCAGAACATGCAGGTGGTGGGAAATGAGCCACATAAAAGACACTGTTTGGCAAGAGGTGACAGTGTGGGGAAATTCGTGAGAAGGTGGCAACTTCTAAGAAACCCAGATACACCACAGAATTCAGGTGCAAAGATTTTGTCCAGAGGTGACCTTAAACCTTTATTTCAGGGACTGTAACAACTTTTGTCTGAGGTCTGCTCACCCTGAAAACGCAACCTGTGCCTGATCTGAACTGGCACTGTGAGTCCCACCTCCTGTCTGAGAAGAGAGGTCACCTGAAGGAGGATTTGTTTCATCGCCACTCTCTCAATTCTAGATTAAGCTCTGAATTTTTGGCTTCCTTTCTAATCAAAGAGGGGTAACATTTTTTACAAAGCAATTCTTCCACCCAAAGATACCTGAAGCAGCTGGGACCCTTCTGGAGGATCCTCTCACCCCATTATCTGGAGAGAGAGAGACGAGGTGGGCAGCTCATGCTGGAAGAGGTATTTTAGTAAAATACATTTTAAGGAAGAATACTCTGTTTTTCACACATGATGCTGCAGATAAGAACATGATCTGAGCATGGCATTAATGCAGCCTTATCACATCTGACCCTCTTCATATCAGATATCTCTGCACATTAGCGTGTGCTGTTCTACACATAACATGTTTTAGTTGCAAAACAACAAGTGCTTTCCTCAACGGGGTAATTCATCTGGAATAAAATCTCTTTCCTCTGGAATAGTGACACCGTAGAAAGCTAATTCCAAAATAGCTATTCTGGTCACATTTGCCATGAAGACAAATCCTAAGGAGGTGTAAAACTGGCACCACAGACCTCGGCGTCGTGTCCCCTGTAGAGAATTTCTCAAAGAATGTCTATTGTCCTGCTTGCCTCTGACTGAGAGATGATAAAACCAAGGAGCTGAGGGGAGCACAGAAAGGAAAAGCTCTGCTGTGTCGAGTATTCCACATTGCATGGGAAATCTGGGCTCTTTTCTGGCAAACGTATTTTAATTACCCCCTTTTGTTTACAGGAGCGTTTCGTGTAGCATTGCCCTTGCCAAGCAGCCCAACAACCTCTCCGGGCATTTCTCTGCCAAAATTATCAGATCTGTTTAAACATCGTGACATCTTAGAAATAATTCATGCTGGATCCATGCAATTTATTTTCTGAGTTTTGAGTCCTCTTGGGGATGTTTCTCCAGCCTGGTTCTGAGTGTTAAAAATCCAAGGAAGAAGTTTTGTTTCTTTTCAACTCATTTATCACATGGCTGAGAATGTAAACGCGAGGAAAACTCCAGGTATGAGAGGTCTGCAGTTTAATCATAAATTGCCATGAACAAGAGAAAAATCAGGCAAAAAAGTAGCAATAATTCAACAGGGCAGACAAAGTTATATACAAAACTAAATGAAAATCGTATTTGGTCATCCTGGTGCTGATGTAGGTAGAGGAGGCACCTTTAATAATTCGTGTCCAGTGAACACTGCACATAAACTTATGTGAGGGTCTTGGAATGAAACTATTAAACTTTTTCTAAGGTTATACAAAATCTTTTTTTACATTGCAAAGAGATCTGAAATATGCTGTCAGTGAAATCTCTACTAACTCCAGCTCTTCCAATAATGATGACATTATGATTTGTACCCAAAGAAAAAAATCATCTGGCAAATTCTCTTTGCCAAATTATCACCCTTTAACAGAGTCTACCTCAGGGCAGTCAGAGGCTCGGTGCAAGGGGAACACCCTGGAGTACAATGGATTCCAGAGAAATTCAGGAGCCATCCGAAACAAACGTTTGTGTGAATGAACAGATGAATAATTTCTATCTGGGACTTATTCGCTCATGGACTACCCACAAACAAAAAAGAAAGAGGCACATTTATTGGATTATTTCTCCTGTGCTGGGACTGCCAAGGGTTTATTACTGTCCTTGCCTCTATATTCAGTTTTTCCAGGATGGTCCTTGTGCCTGGAGTAGCTCTGCTGGGTTTAGTAGGGCCCTTGCATGGATCCTTGTAAGGATCACCTGTGGTGAGGCAGCCTGAAAAAGCTCTGATCCTCCAGCTATCTCCAGGCAGGGACCTTTCATTTTTAAATTGTTAATAAAGGGACGTGCGCAGCACCGGCAGCCACCACCCACCTATTTAACAAACTTAACTGTGAAATTGGATCCTTCCCGTTTAGCCTGGGTTTGCCTTTGATGCAGTTCCAGAGCTTAGGTTGCCTTATTTGCCTTTAATTTCCAATCCAGGCATATAGCCAAGTTTAGGACACACTGTCTCCTGTTTTACAATATCTTCAGCACGGGCTGTAGCAGTTCCACGAGCATCCTACAGCTGGAGAAGAGCTCTCATGGATCAACCAAAAGCCCTCTGAGCTCCAAAACTCATCTCCAAGAGCAGACAAAAGAGGACAGTGAGAGGTGACCACAAGAGAAAGGACATTTTGAGAAGGATTCCTGTCATGCTCCTTGTCTGATGTCCAAGCTTGTGATGAGTAAATCTGTTTTAGCAGGATGAGAAATATCCTTGAGGATGTTTTGCTCCAACGAACACCATCAGTCACCCCTGCTTAGCCCCGTCCAGGTGTACGTCCTTCATCCCGACCTCAGACATCCAACAAAGGGTGCTGGGGAGTGGCTGTGGGGCCAGGAGTGGGAATCACAGCCTGAAAGTCATGGAGAACCCAATGGATAGTGGAGGGTGTTCTCTCCTGTGTACCCACAGGATGTGGTGTACAATGAGGGAGAGGTGACATTCCTGAACAATGCCTGAAAATGAGGAGAGAAGGATCCAGGACAGCAGAGTAATGGTGGCGAGGTTTGACTAACGAGGAAAAGGCATGTAAGGCCATGAGTTAATGTCTGAGGGATCTCTAGGATAGGATTCCTTAGAAGAAGATTTTCTTATCATCTACCCTGAAAGATCCGAGGATGTTTTTACACTTGAAAAGGGCCAGGAGCAACATTACACAGAGGTGGGTCAAGTGTTTTTCTGGGCCATTCCCCCATGACCTCAGATGGAAAGCATGATGATATTCTCTCCTTCCTCGGAGCAGACTGAAGAGGAAACATCCTGGGGTGGGATGGGGAATAAACACCTTCTCCAAGGGAAGGTAATCAACAGCTTCTCTGTGTCTGGCTCATCACCAGACGTGTCAGTGTCTTGGGCTGCAGTGCAATCTCCACCTACACTGGGCTGACTCACTGGTGAGATCCCTCAGCACCAGCAGCCTCAGCGCACATCCTCCCTTCTTCTCCCCCCGTTGTAGGTGATTCAAGCAAGCAGGGGTGGACTTGTCCTCTCAACAAGTGCCAGGAGAACAAAAAAAAGTCCCCTCCCAAGCCAGCATTGTGCCAGGGATAGGGAGACAACTCTATCCCTGGGAGCGCACACAAAAGGGACTCAACTCCAGAAAACACTGAGATAATGCAACGCCTCCCTCCTCCCAGCTGGCACAGGAGCCCAGGGTCCCCACGCTTTTCCCCCAGTTTAAAACATCTCAGGCTTCCTGACTGAACTTGGCTGAGGTCTAAAAACATGAATAAGCTTCCCCTGTCTGAAAGCCAACTGGCGAGGCCGGCTTGGATGGGACCCTCCGTTTGTTACGGGAAAAATGGCTGGTCCAGTCCCCCTTGTTCGGCGGCGCGCTGCGGGTCGGGAGAGAAAGACACAAGGTCTGTTTGTAACACTGGACACACAATCCCTTCCAGCCTCAGAGACACAGAGGCGGCACCAGATCTGCCCTATTCGCCGAGATGACCTAGTTCTGTCCTCAATAGGTTAGAGCGGAGCAAAGTTGAGGGAGAATATCCTGATTAGAGGGATCTCCCACAATGGGACAGTGAGTACCCTTTTGTCACTTAATTTTCACCTCCATGCCCTGATGCTGGGCTTTCTGTGAATGTTAGAACTTGGAGGGTTACAGGCTTGTCCAGTCTATGTCCAGATTAACGCTGCTGCGATCAATTTTACACCAGGAGAAGATCTGGCATTGTGCTTTGTCACCCCATCCCTGGTGCCGGGTGCTTGCGATGAAGAGCTTTTGTTTTGATCATTTAATAATTTTTTTCCCCTTTTCCTACTTCTGCTCCCTTCCTGAGAAAGCCTGGAAAACGTGGCAGCCACTTTGTCTTCCAAGCAAAGGAGGCATGCCCGTGGATTCCAACTCCCCTGGAAAGCTGGGGTGCATCCAGTTTCTCTGGAAGCTGCGGGACCAGCTGGGTTCAACATCCACGCTGTGTCTGACGGCCTTTCCTCCCATCTCTGAGACAATGCCTCTCCTCAATGCGTTTGGGATTGGTGTGTGCAGAGGAAAAATAGCCCAGAAAAGAGATGGATCACACGTGAAAAGCTACTTAGTCCTTAAATAAAAGAGGAGAGTGATTAAATTGCTTGTCCTCATCTTCCCTGATGGGTTGAGGATGGACAGACAGACAGGCAGACATTTCCTCACTGATCTTTAATGCCATTACATTATGCTAATTAAATACTTCTCTAAATTTAAAATGGATGGACATTTAAAAAACATGACACATTTTATAGCCAGCCCGCTGAACAACACACTAATGATTTATTAACTGCTTCTAAATGTTAAAAATAGAAGCTTGAAAGAAAACGTTTCCCTTTCCTCTTCCCTTTTCTGGTGGCGACTGTTAATAAAGGATTTAATCACCCATTTTACATCCTGTTTGAAAAAGAAGGGGCTTTCCTGATAACAGATGCCCCTCTGGCCAACTGGCAAGGAAAAGGGGAATGTATGAGGGATATAAATGTATTTCAGGGGACAGCCAACAAAAAGAGCGAGAGGGGGAGAGAGAAAGAGAGGGAGGAAGAGGAGGAGGAGAAGGGGGGAAGGAGAAAAAAAAAAAAAAAGAACCTGAAAGGATTAGAAATTAAAAAGAAGGTATTTTGTGCTGAGCTAAATATTATTTTGTTTCCATTGAAAGGGTTAAGAAAACAAAGACAGAGTTGACAATTTCTCCCGACTGGAAGCTGGGAATGGCCCACGGTGGCACAATGCTATTATTCTTGCATGGGCCCATTCTCACTGGATTTTCCACAAAATCTTTAATAATTTGATTCTTTTCAGCCTCAGCAGCCAGCTGAGCTCTTTAAGAAACAGTAACAAAAACCCAGAGAAAAACCCACTACTGAGAGGGGAGCTTTGGCGGAGAGCTGAGCTGAAGCCGATTAGTTTGGCCTGAATAGAGCCAGCCGGGTCCTCGAGCTCTTGCTCAGCCTGGAGCCCTCTGTCTCATTCATTGCAGTACAATATCACCACCAGAGCCCAGGCCTAGACACTAAATTACACTATTATAAAACTAGATTGATACACAAACTTTCCCTCCCAGGCTGAGTAGGGGACTTTTTTCAACAATGTNTAGGTGGGTGTTTTTTTATAATATTTTTTTTGTTTTTTTTTTTTTTTTTTTTTTTTTTTTTTTTTTTTTTTTTTTTGTGGTGGGGGGCGGAACCTCGGGGCCTATTCAGGCGTTTTGAAGTATGGGCCATTCATATCGAGCATATCAATTCTTAATGGTGCCACACACACAAATTGCAAGCACGGGGACACAACCCTGCGGGTTCCCCGGGGGGGAGGGTGGCAGGAGCTCGGCGGAGACTCGCGGGGGTTTTGTCGGGGTTATCTCCCCGAAGACCCAGCAGGACAGGAGCCTTTCATCGGCCTGAGGCAGCTCGCATTGTCCCCTGGAATTCACATCGGGCCAGGGATGGCGTTGAGGGGGAAAGGCAGACGTTTGACCCTCGTCTGGGCATCCCTGAGTGTCACCTGTCCCCGGTCCTTGCGCTCCCCCACCGCGGTCAGAGCGTCGCCGCTGGCCGGTCTTTGCATCCCTTGGGTGGGTGACGCATCCACTTTTCAAAGTGCATGTTTGGGGGTGAAGAGAGAGAAATAAACATCCTCGAGGTCCCCTTTAGGGACCCTCCTCTTTCATTTTGACGGGCAAGGCTGGATTTGGCCACACGATCCCAAAACCCAGAGATTTTGCAAGGCTGACTCCAGGTGCTGTGTTTTAACCATACCAAACCTCAGCAGCTCGGGGTGGAAAAAGCTGATTAGATCACACAGCCCATTCCTACAGCTACAAACCTTCCTAAAGCTGGTTTCGGGGGTTTTTTAAACCCTTGAGAAATACTAAATCCTTCTTCAGGAGAGACAAGGGTCCTCAGCAAGGAGTCCTCAGCATTGTCACCTCCTTCAGCCTGGAGGAAACCTCCTCTTTGTAACACACTGCTCGTTTCAGGCTCTAAAACACGAAATTAGGAATGCCACTTTGGAAAGGAGTAAGCTGGAAGTGCAGAGGGGAGGGAAAAGAAGGGATCTGGAGGAAAGAAGGGTTTGTAGAACAGAAAACACTCTACATCCATGCATCCCCATCCCACACACTCTCATCCTCATGGACAGGATGCACAACACCACCCCAAACATACAGCACACAACGATGTCCGTGGAGAGCTCTGCACAATTCTCTTTATTTTAATTTTCCGGTGTATTTTTGGATGGGGGCTGCATGTCTCCGTGCATCCTTCTGATTAATCTTTCCCTGGAATTTATCTACCTTAATCCCTTCCTAGTTTGGCTTTTTTTCCTTGTCCTTGCTGCAATTATTTCTATTAAAGCAGATATTCCTTTTTAAAAAGGAGGAAATACAGGGTTTTGCTTATTTTTCCTGGGGAAAATTCACAGGAAAAAAAAATCCTCCATTTCCTTGCCTGTGCCGGCACTTGTGGAATTCATTTTCCCCAATTTTTTGCTTTCTTTTCTCAAAACCACATCCATCAATGAAAACAATCTCCCCCTCCTCTGCCTCCAAACCTCAGGCTCCCCAAATGCTCTGAATACATTAAAAGCAACACAAAAAGAGCAGCAACCCAACATGCAAATGAAATTAAAACTTACTCTCCGCAAGGGGGAAATAAACAAACAAACAAAACCCCCACAGCTTATATCTCCACAAAGAGGAGAAATTAAAGGAGATTTAACAGTTGGAGGAATTTGGACTCTTGTCAATAGTTTTTCTGAATGGGACCTGTTCCATGCCATCAGCACCGATTCTCATATTGTCTGGAAGAGAGAGCTTTTCCCAAATCATTCATTAACTGGAAAGCATTTGGAGCAGTTTCCCCTTGGAATATTTTGGATGTTGCTGATAATAAACGTCAAGAAAAGGAGTCTTGGCTATTATCGATGCCATCTTCATCTTTCCAAAGAGTTAATGGGGCAAATTGGGCACACGGCTGCAGCAGGTTTGGAACTCTCTAATTAAGACGGCACAATTAAGAAAGGACAGAACCCATGGTTTGCTTCCCAGTGACTTTTTTTTTTTTTTGTGTTGTGTTGTCCTGCATGTGGCTGTGGGGAGGGTTTCTCGTGTGAATTGGGTGTGCTGCGTGGCCTGGGTGCCTGGGAGTGATACGGAAAACCCAATTAGGGCAGAAGAAATAATTAGCATTGCAGCACATGGAGGAATGACCCTAAAACATCTGAAAGCTGTGGCTGCTTGCAGAGAGAAACAAAGGAGCCCGAGAAGAGAAGAAAGCAGCAATTAGAAAGGAGAGAATGAGCTGGGGTGTTGAACCACAGATCTGTAAATGGACACAAATTGTCCTGGTTTTCCTTTTTTTTCCCCCACTTTCCTCTCAGGGACGGTAGTTTCAGGAAAAGTCATACAGGCAGGATTACATCAGAAGTAAAATCCAACTGCCAGGATCAAATCTCTGCATTTTAAGGCCAGTGAAGGTTCTTGGATTTTCAATTAAATGAATTCTAATATTCACCAAGATCAACAGAATAAATATCTGGGATTTAGCCAGATATTTTCCTACTATGTCATGTTTTTTGGGCACGGTGCAATTGCAAATTTCTTCTCAACATCGTTCTCCACATTTCAACAACTCTCCAGCCTCAAGACTAAAATCATTCCTGGCAAGAGGCAGAGAAAGTGGTGGCTAAGAAGTGGCTTGGCAGCTGTTTGGCAGCAGAATGAGCTCCCAACAGCATCGATCAAGGAGCTGGCTCCGGGTCAGAGGCACGAGGCAGCTCCCTGCTCCCAGCAGGTGACACACGAGGATTTTGGTTATCAAAAAACTCACCTCGACCCCAAAACCAGCTGTGAAAGTTCTCTGGTCGTGGAGTCGACAGCAGCAGATTGCACTGATTTTGGTGGTTTTCTTAATAATTAGGGTAGCTCTCCCAAAAGGCTCCAGAATGGAAGGACATTCCTGCCACGATTTGGTGCCCATCGGGAAATTCATGACAAAACTCTTCTTTTGCTGCCAAAATATCCGTGAGTCAGCAGGTCCCAAACTCAGGCTCACCTCGGGGAAAGCCAGCGGTGGGAATCAACAAGGAAGACAAAGTGGGAACGACTCAAGCCAAAGGGTTTCACTCTTCAGAGAAAATGGGATTTTTCATTTCAGCCACGGGGGACCACGGACAGCTGAGATGCCAAGCAGGAATGTGTCCTGTTTCCCAATCCCCCCACCCTGTGACACCCAACTTCCCTGGCAGGGCACAGTCGTGGCCAGTTGGACGAGTGCCCGGACAGGGAATAAGGGGGCCATTGTGGGGATGTGGCTCAGGCCTGGACTGTCGTCGTGTCACTC
Source organism: Dicrurus megarhynchus (assembly GCA_013399195.1). Taxonomy (NCBI): domain Eukaryota; kingdom Metazoa; phylum Chordata; class Aves; order Passeriformes; family Dicruridae; genus Dicrurus; species Dicrurus megarhynchus. The sequence continues at coordinate 442,669 of VXAD01001913.1, read as the reverse complement.
CAAACGGCTCAGCCACCTCCCTGCACCTCGGCTCCCCTCCCCAGGCGCTGCCATCCCTCTGGGGACATCCCCGTGGCAGCAGGGAAATCCAGGAATGTGGAGATGCTCCCGTGCCGAGCTGGCTGTCCACATTTATCCTTGACGTGCAAAATTAGGGGTAGTGGTAAAAAGCTCTTACTTCACTTTCTCATTCCCAAGAGCACTTGTGAGCTCTCAGAGGTGCAGGCACTCCTTCAGATGCTTTTACTGCTGTAAATCACTTTATTTCTCCTTCCCCCCCACCCCCCGCTTCTCTTTTTATGATGGCACAGCAAGGAGTTCCCCAGATGGGGACATAACACGACAGCCGTTGATGGCGGGCGCTGGGTTCGCATCCCTGATTTTCACTCTGACAGGAACCCAGGTGATCCATCCTCTTCAGGAATGCTTTTCATACCACAGCCGTGCCTCTCCTTCCAGAGCAGACAGATTCTTTCCCCCGGCTCCTTTTATGGAGCTGCAGCACCACGGCAAGACAGGTCGTGCCCTGAATGAAATCCCCCAAAACCTTCGGTCTCCCGGAGGTTGGGGGAGTTGAGCAAAGGGCAGATCCAGGCCCTGGGGTGCTGGGTGGCCTCATCCAGCAGGGAAAAACCTCTTGTGTGGCTCCTAGACCGAGCCAGACCGGGGTCCCAAACTGCTTCCTCACACCACCACCCCCACAATTTCTTTTTCCACCGCATTTTTCTGACATTTCCCAACGTGTTTTTTCTTGCGTTACATTTCTCGAGGAAGGCTGCCTGATGAGCGGCAAATCATTATTAATTCCTCAGGTATTCGTCCTGATACAATTAACCCCCAACACCCCAGGCTGCACTTCCCAAAGAACCCCCTGGTCCACATCCATCCCCACCACATCCAGGGTGGTGTCCAAAACCCAATCCATGAACCAAAAAATGTGTGAGAGAACGATCCAGCCTTTCATTCCCTCTGCACATGGAATTTAGAAACACTGTAGGAGTCCATCATAATTTTCCCAAGGTTTTTAAGCGACATGGCCCAGGCTTCACGCCCACAAATCTTGCATTGCCTTCAACAAGAGGCATTCAAGGCACTTGGAGGATTTTCCAGTCTAAAAATTCATGGGAAGCCAACAGCAAATTCCCTATTTCTCTTCTGGGAAAGCCAGTGCAGTTGGAGAAGGAATGACACAGCCAAGTTTTGGGGGAGCCCAGGCAACTTTTGCTGCCTTATCCAGGTCAGAAAGACCTTCCTTGAGATTTCCCTGATAACAGGATATTTTTACATCTCTTGCACTGCCTCTTTCCTACAAAATCTCAGGCTTGCCCTGGGAAACATGGCTGGCATCCCTGCCCGTGGTGGAGAGGTTGGAGTAGATGATCTTTAGGTGTCTTCCAACCCAAACCACTCTGTGATTCCATGATTCTGTGGAATATCTCCCAGCGTCCCTCAGGAGAGCATTTTGGTGGGAGTTTTCTGAGCACCACATGGGGAATTTTCTCCCCTTGGAACGCGATTTGATGTTTCAGCTGTCGCTGCACCAGGGCAAGGAGGTGAATGGTGCTGTCAAGAGGGGAAGGGGTGAGAAACAGGCACAGTCCTGGAGGTGCTGGTTGGAGATTCCTCTGGATGTCATCCCAACATTAGAAACAGCACGTGGAAGAGTTAAAAGTCAAAGTTTGCCATGAAAAAACCCCACTGAAGTAGAAAACTATCCAAGTCTGATTCTTCTCCTGCAGTGGGGTGATGCAGGGAGTGAACTTAAAGTCATTTCACACAAAGCCACACTGCATCTCCCAGATTTCTGCTCAGATCTGTGCCTCACCATCCCTCTTTTCCCAGGGAAAAAAACTGAGGCAGGCAGATTCGCACAGACAGTGGGAGAACACACCTGAGGGCTCACAGTCACTCTTCTGAAATCACCCTCTTCCCAGTGACCCGAGGAAATGCTCATAAATATATTTTTTTTTACTGTGGTGGTTGAAGAAACCAAGATGATCCTTCCTATATGATTTTTCCTGAAACTACTTTTGCTACTTTTCCAGCAGCCACAGATTTGAAATCGGGTCTTTGAGAGCAAAGCCCAATCCACCTCCTCTGGAGGAGAAGATCTTTACAAAGCTGGTTGGGAAAATACAAATCTTTCTCAACACCATCTGGCAATTCCTAAAGGGAAAAGGTAAAAGATATTCACTCCAGCAAAGATATTCACTCCAATGTTACACTGAGGAGAGAAAACCACGTTCCAGACCTGGGACATTGGTGATTTGGACCAAACACACTGAATCAGCCTCAAATTTGGGGCTGATCCTTCCTTGCTCCTGCTGCACTGGGAAAATAGCCCACAGCCCTTTTATTCCGTTGGGAATGTGCAGACAAAAGCAGGATCAGCCCCGTGCCAGGCCATCAGCTGGGCTCCTCATGCTCCGGGTTTGCTGCTCTGGGATCCTGGCTGGTCAGTCAGGAGCTACAAGGCAAACTGGGATCTCTCCAGCTCCGAGATAACCCAGGGCAGGAGGGGAAAATCCGGCTTCCATCCCCTGCCTGGCTGTCCTCAGCACCTCTGCAGCTCGTCAAAAATTCATTAAGTTCGGAAAAGACCTCGGAGATCACCAAGTCCAGCTCTAGTCCTGCAGCATTTCTTGAGCTGCACCACTACAAACTGAAGGAAAACGAGGATTTCCAGCCCTCTCTGGCTGCAACTTCCCCACCAAGGACCCTGCCCCGAGCTCGGGTACCTCCAGCCACAGCCAAGATGGGGAAAACTTCCCCACCAAGGACCCTGCCCCAAGCTCGGGTACCTCCAGCCACAGCCAGGGTGGGGAAAACTTCCCCACCAAGGACCCTGCCCCAAGCTCGGGTACCTCCAGCCACAGCCAAGGTGGGGAAAGCCCCTGGGAGGACTTGGAAAGACGGAAAGGATGCGGGACTGCCACCTCCCCAGCAATGTGGATTTGCTCCAGCATCCCGGGGAACGAGCCAGCCCGGAGATAAAGGAGCTTGTTGACTTTTAACACCACCTGGGAGCGGGGAGGCGGGGGAGGAAGCGGAGCAACAAACCCAGCGAAGGAAGAGGAAAACAAGAGGTTTACAGCCTGCCTTGAAAAGCCCTAAAAGAAAAAGAGTGACATTCTTGGCTCCCCTCCCACCTATTAGCTTAGGAAATGGTGCCCGGTGTCCGCTGGGACCTGACTGAGACCAAAGGCAGGGGACCTGTTAGCAGGTACTTGAGAGAGGGGCTGCTGCCTGCATGGGGCTGCAGGCGTGAGAAGCCCCCGCAGCCCCCTCATTCGGCTCTCCTAATGACCATATAAAAGGCTCGGGGGGGCAATCAGCTCCCTGCCACCCTCCCAGCCCCGCACAACCCGGGCCCCCCCCCCCGGCCGTAACGGGGAGCACCCCGGAGGGACGGCGTTCCTGCATATCTATACCCCCCTGCCGCTGCGCTGGGGGCCGGCAGAGCTGTTTTCCCAAGGAAAATGGGGATGTGTCACACTCCAGGTCGAATGATTTGGCCTTTGATGTCGGCGAGCATCGCGCAGGGGCTGTTTGGGCAGCAGCTGCCTGTGGCATCCCAGATGTGAGTCGCGGGATAAAGCAAAACCAATCCCGCGCGTTTTGCGGCAAAATCGCTCTTGTTTTCCTGCAGGCAGGCTCGGGTCGGGCACTGGGAATTCCTCGGTGAAAACAAAAGCCTGGCAAAGTTACTTTTCTTCATCCATCATCTCTTTTTTGACCCCCTATCCCTGGTCCTGAGATGCATTTTAGGTTTGTGGCAGTCTAACCGGTGTTTTTCCTTCCTTTGGCTTTGTAAAGGATAAAAAATACCCGTCTGAGGGAGATGGAACTATTTTGTTTCAGCATTTCCAACGGAAGACGTGCAGTTTCCAAACTTCAACATGACTAGATGCCGTTTTTGTTATCAAAAACATTTTTCATTGGTTTAAACAATTTCTTTCCAAATGGATATTTGAAATGCCAAAAAAAAAAAAAAAAAAAAAAAAGAAAGAATTTTT